>CM068375.1:398466916-399066916 GCA_034769895.1 Magicicada septendecula | reverse complement strand
TGTTCGTTCCGACAGAGTGACCCACAATTCCCTCATTGCCGGACTTGGTAAATACACCCCGCGACCAGGTGAGTCCTGGAAGCGACCTCGTTTGCTAGTCCCGGTGGTATAATCCACCAATCGCCGGTCGCTTCAGACCCCCCCCCCCCAATTAGGTAAAAAGACAAAATGAACTCCAATAGACCCAGTGGCAGGAGTCCTTTCTGAGACTCGGGACACTGCACTACTCGCGACCCCCAGTTGTGTGTTCTGTGTGTCGCCTGTCGTAGTTTGCTGTTGACCTTGAAGAGAGAGAGAGAGAGAGTGTGTGTGTGTGTGTGTGTGTGTGTGTGTGTGTGTGTGTGTGTGTGTGTGTGTGTGTGTGTTGTGTGTGTGTGTGTGTAGATTTCACGGTTGGTAAGTTTTGTTTATTTATTTATGTTTGTTATGTATAGGCTATATTACGTAAATACTTTGGCGTATTTTGACTGTCTGTCGGTTGTGGGACAGAATACTGTTTATCTTTTATTTGTAATGTCTTAGTGTTTGTGTTTGCCTGAAGACGGCTACAGATTTGTTGCGTAGCCGAAAGGTTGTTTTTTAATAAAAAAGCAGTGTAGGAAGAAGTCGGTCCCTCTAGTAGGCCTAACGTCAACTGAAGTCTATCAAAGCAGTGTAGGAAGAAGTCGGTCCCTCTAGTAGGCCTAACGTCAACTGAAGTCTATCAAAGCAGTGTAGGAAGAAGTCGGTCCCTCTAGTAGGCCTAACGTCAACTGAAGTCTATCAAAGCAGTGTAGGAAGAAGTCGGTCCCTCTAGTAGGCCTAACGTCAACTGAAGTCTATCAAAGCAGTGTAGGAAGAAGTCGGTCCCTCTAGTAGGCCTAACGTCAACTGAAGTCTATCAAAGAAATTATGTGCAGAAGAGAAAACAAAGTTTTAAATATAATCATGTTCACAACACTGGCACTCGAAAACAAAAAGCACCACGAATACAACATACTGTTATGTTATCATAGAGCATTCTACGTGTTTCTCGGCTATTCCAGTGGAAGCCGGCTATAATGGATGTGTGTGTGCGTACATATTGCTGCTACTTTGAGATGAAGGACAATTACGTGACACTTACCACGCGTCAACAGTCGAGACTGATCCAAACTTCACCCGTCCGCGCACAAGGCGGCAAGCAATTACGCTCTAGCGTTTTCTAGTAGCGTTCTTCACGCGTAGTATGGATTATACTGGGATATAAATACAAGCACTCAGCGACGCTTAGTTCAGTTTCCGTGGCGATTTATTCCAGCGCGGTTCGAAGTATTGTGGCGATGTGTTACGTGTTTTATAATTGTGCAAGACTCATTGACATCATTGCGTGTGGACAATGTTTATTTGATTAGTTGTAAGAGATTATCTTGTTGATTACAAACTGTTTAATTGTGATAATTAAAGATGGTGATTAGTGACTTAATTTGTGTCTTTTATTTAGTTTTCCACTACACCATACGAGGATCAGTGGACCGTGGTAACAATACATCGCGAAGCAAACCACATCAGCAATGTTTATGCCACAACATGGTACGAGCTGACGGACAAGGCGCCAGGAAAACGGGTCGCATACGTTTGTGTGTAAAGAAAAATATTTATGGTCGTCCATATCTGTCGTCTAACGGCAAACTAACAGACGGTACACAAGTTTTGTTATGTCACATTACTTTCGTGTTAAAGGCATGTGTGATGTGAATAACAAGACAGTCGGAAAACAAGATCAACAAACCGTCCGCATGAACAACGAGACGTGAATAATCGCATTGCATGCGAACTAAAAGTACCATAATATAATATGTGTTGAGTGTAACATAAACCCGGCTCTGACAACACTGTGTGAATCATACAGCCTTCACATGAACGTACTGCCGTGACATACAGGACGCTTACGACTGGAACCGCACATCCGTGATAGACATATATACCGATAACTAAGTGCATACACACAGCTTTTTGTTTACACTGTTAATGCAATTAAATAATGTTGTTACAAATAAGGTGAATCATCCTTATTTCTTTTTCATGTTACTAGTATGGTAGTTTACCTCTTCTTATTCTTACTCTTTACCATTAAAAACCCAACGTGACCCCTTGCTTCCAACACCAATAAGCGTATATAATAATATATAATAAGCAATAATAGGACTGCGTAATCCAGAACATAAACACAAAGATGAGAGCTGCTACGTATTCTCGGTACTCTTCTACGGTGTAGAATCTTGGACTTTGACTGAAGCCACAACTAAAAAATTGAAATCTTTCGGAATATAGCTTTACCGTAGAATACTGAGCATTTCATGGACAGCACATATAACTAATGGTGAAGTTCTTAGAAAGATGAAGAAAGAAAGGGAACTTATTAACACAGTGAAGATAAGAAAGCTTCAGTATCTGGGCCATCTCATGAGAGATGAACAGAGATTTTACTTGTTGCAGTCCATACTACAGGGAAAAGTATTTGGAAAGAGAGGAGTTGGGCGACAGAGAATATCGTTGCTGAGAAATTTAAGGACCTGGTTTGGCATGAATACAACTGACTTATTCCGTCCAGCATTAAAGGAAGTTAAAATAGTCTGTATGATATCCAACATCCGAAACGGATAGGAACTATCAGAAGAAGAATGTTGATTAGTCTTAACTTGTTTTTTCTTTTGTATAAAGCCGACCCGACCCCGACCCCCCAAGGCCAAATTCTAGGTACGCCACTGGTAGATCTATTAACGTTCTGATTATATAATCGACTTTTTAGATTCTGTAGAAACGAGTAATTAGTGATCATTGTTTCCGTATATGAATGTGACTACATAAATGGACGAAAGATATTCTTATGTAACAAAACTTCAGCTTTTACATGATCTTAGCCTATATGAAAGAGTACTTGAAAAGAGAGGAGTTGGGCGACCGAGAATCTCATGGCTGAGAAATTTAAGGACTATCAGAAGAAGAGAATCCAGAACATGTTGGGTGAAAAAGAGTTGTAACGAGAAAGTTTTGCGTGGACTACTTTAACGAAAGTTAACTTTTCCTTTCGAAAAAATAAAGTTTCCTTTGGGAGAAAATTAACGAAAAGAACTACACCAAACGCTATACAGGTATTAGGAGAGCAAGGTTTTTGGGGTACGTACTCCACATTCTTGAGGACAACGTGAGCAGTCAGGTTTGTACTTTGGGAGTGTGACGGGATCTGTCTCTTATGTCCAGACGTACACTGCACGAGTCAGCGACCCTTTAGGAATAAGTAAGCGCATATGTTACACAAATACATTTTTTAGGTTTACAAGTATCGTTCGTTAAAAAATGTAACGCTATTTCATACGAGGGTTAGTTAAAAAGATCGCGAAGCGACATCTATAGGTCAGTGGTAGAACTAAAATCTTTTGTGTGCTGCAAGACGTATATTTCGTGTGAACACCTGTTAATTTCCAGTTATATCTGTCAATTTATTCACTTCTTACCAGCTGTTTGAAATTTTTCTGTCACGCGTGTTTTTAAAATGCACAAAATGGAACATCGTGTTTGATGAATTCTTTGCTAAAAACGTTTTAGCACCAATGGAAAATCAAAACGAAATTGTAAATGTGTTAGGAGATGCTGCGCCTTCACAAACAACGGTAAGTGGGGCACACTCGAGTTTAAACGTGGACGTACAAGCACTGAAGACTATCCCAGCAGTGTCAAAAAAATGCAACAAAAAATGGCATTATTGAACAAATTTCATAGTGTGTTGGAAGACCGCAGATTGAGGTGTGGATGACGTTGCTGAAATCATAGGCATCTCATATGAGCGTGTACATCGTACTTTAACTCAAGAACTTGGTGTGGAAAAGCGTTGTGGAAGATGGCTGCCGCATCTGGAGTTGCTGTATTTTTTGGACGTCCAGTGCGACCACGTTTTCAATGCTCATACAATCACGTTTAAACTCAAGTGCCTGCTTACAAACCGTTAGCTTTGAAGTCGCAGCATCTCCTAACACATTTACAATTTCGTTTTGAATTTCCGTTGCGGCTAAACAATTTTTACCAAAGAATTACACCACGATGTTTGATTTTGTCCGTTTTTGAAAACACGCGTAACACGTCAACAAAAAATACAAATCTTGCAGCACACGAAAAATTTTAGTTTTACCGCTAAGCTACAGTTGTCGCTCCGCGAACTTTTCAACTGACCATCGTAGTCTACAGTTATTTGCCCAGAAATCACTCAATATAGTTATTTCACTAAATTTAGGCCTACATCTCGATATGTCACTACATATTTTGCAGTATTGTAAACATTTAGCTTTAGCAGTAGGCCTACTCCTTACCGTTAATTTCCCTATTCTTTATTTTTATATCTGTGTATTTTGCGTCCCTGGTGGGAAACGTCTTATTATTTAATAGTAAATGCCAAGTTGTTTGTTTACAAGAAACGGCCGCGCGCCTACACCTCGGCGCGATACGCGATACAATTACTGTGTTGCTTAGGCAATATTTCACGCTGCCTCTGCTTCCCGTTTGCCCATCCCACTTCCGCTTCTGTTCCTTGCTTCGGCTCCTTAAAGAAAACATTTGCAAGCCAAATGCAGTTAATTTTCCAGTTCCACAACCGAACAGAAGACGCTGCTGTGAATTCGTTCGCGTTTCACTACACAATTTACGCGTGTATACACTTGCTGCAGGTTCTCTCTCTCTCACACAAACAGGCCCAATCGTGACAATATTCCAGCTTCTTTATTGACGTAAACACCGTGTTCCAATCACCGTTCCTGTTTCAGTTTATTAACAATATGAGATGACTAGCCTATAGTCAGTACCTTAACTTAGTTACGTGGTTAACAATTTACTCCCAGCAGTTAAATATGTAACCAGGGCCGGATTATCCATAATGCTAGGGTATGGTGCAGCACCGGGGACCAAGCCCTCAGCTGTCAGACACCATCCACCTGAATTGACTAAGCGAAGCAAAGCTTATGATCACATTACGTGAGATTGTGTGAACACTTGAATCGCATGCCTGATATCCGTCTACATGTGGCTGCCTTGGGTTATCACCCTACTGGGAAGAGAGATGTCAGTAGACCGAGAAGGAGATGGGTTCCGGAACAGGTAAAAGGCCTAGTCCTTGGAGTGCTGGTGATGATGATGTTTCAAACACGCTACCATACAAGCTGAATTCGATAAAAATCGAAAGTGTTAACGTCCGATGGGTATTTCTACGTGACTGCTGGCAATTTCCTGTCATAACACAGCAATAACTGTGGGCCTGATTTGCATGAAATACTGACAAATGACTACTGATAGCCGGGCGATAACGCCAGCTGTGCTGTGGTTCCTTTTTTTCCAATCCGTGAACGCGCGCCGATGATTAGCTCGTACGGCATCGATTTAAACAGTCGATCATTGGTTCCGTTAACACCGTACAACAAATTAGTGTACAATCGCCTATCAGTGTTTTTACGCCGTTATCATCTGTCTATCTGTGCGTGCGCGGGACGCCCGACAGTGATGTGCTAATAAATATGCATGAATTGCTGTTCCGCGCTTGTTTGCATAATTGATTCTGTCGCGAAATCTGTTGACTGAATATGTAACACATTTGTCGCTATTGTTTTATTGTGTTTAGCTTCTACTAATTAACGCTAAAGCTGTGTCTGTCTGTATTTGGTCGCGGGTCTGACGGACGGCAATATTATTCCAGACTCTTGTTATTCTGCTTCTTCTTTCTAGTCCAGTTTATGCCTTTCGGCTTGGTCGCGGGTCTGACAGACTACAATATTATTCCACACTTTTGTTATTCTGCTCCTTCTTCTTATTCTGATTTATGGCTTTCGTCGTTGCGTCCATAGGCCTACACAAACATCGGTCTAGACAAGAATGTTTTTGAAAATAACCTACATACTCTATGTCAACGAATTTAAAAATGAACGATTCAATAAACTACTTACTACACGAGAATGAGCGTAAAATATACGAACAGTTATTGCACTCAAAACCGACTATGCAAACAAGCCTGCACCGGATTATCGATTATCGGATACGCTACCATTTATCCGAATTCCTGTGATCCATTACACGTTATAAAAATATGACATAAGCGCTCATTACAACTGATATTTACTTAATATAAATAAGGTTTTCGACAATTTAATGTTTTTTTTTTTTTTACATTTGTTAAATCGAATCTGCAAAGACTCTGCAAATATCCACTCTTAAGACCAAGGTGATGGGTTTTCGCGGAACTTATCCCGTACGGGAAAAAAGTGTTGTAGATGGTACTGTCCTGGGACAAGTTAGCAATTTTGAATACCTGGGCTACAGTGTGTCTTATGATACAAGCAACGACGTTGTGAATAAGTTGCGTAAGTTCAACATTACGTGCGAGACCATCAGGCGAACTCTTTAAGTCAGCAAGTAAAGGAACACGCCTAACATTCTACA
This sequence comes from Magicicada septendecula, assembly GCA_034769895.1. Taxonomy (NCBI): domain Eukaryota; kingdom Metazoa; phylum Arthropoda; class Insecta; order Hemiptera; family Cicadidae; genus Magicicada; species Magicicada septendecula. The sequence goes on along the minus strand of CM068375.1, from coordinate 399,060,478 downwards.
TGGTGATGGCTCTTCCCACACTTCTTTATGGGTCTGATAATTGGACTCTAACGAAAGGCCAGGCCAGTCGTATCCAAGCGGCTGATATGAGATTTCTCAGGCACGTGGCAGGGTATACTCTCCATGATCATAGAATAAACACAGATATACGGCAGGAACTGAATATTATGAATATACTCGACACGATCGCCCAGTATCGGCTGAATTGGTGGGAACATCTTTGCCGAAAGCATTACTGCCCCATCTCCAAACAACTATGGAACTATAAGCCGAGGGGACGGAGAGGTGTGGGACGTCCGAGGAAGCGCTGGAGTGACCAGCTCTAATCTTTGGCTGTTTGAGACCGGAACATAGCATCCTTGGTTTAATCCTTGAAGATGATTATGATGATGATGATAAACAAGAGTTTACCAAAGGATTTTTTCAAACCCCGACGGGTTATTAGACAAGAAAAAATTAGAATGGTAGAAAATTACATGTCTTCGGAACAGGTGGAGGTTCCGTTTCTTGATGGACCGACCGAGATGCAATATAATACTCTCGAGGTCCGTAACCTGGCCATGCAAAATAGTCCTGACTAGAAATATTACCAAAGGCATCCGAACGCATGGATTATATTCGGAACATCAGTTATAGGTAGTTAACACTCCGTATCAAAGCTGAGGGACGCCGACGAGCGGGACGTTTGTGTAATGAAACCAAGTCCAGTTATCTAAAGCGGAAAACGACGGCCAATACATAAAAAAATAACTCAAGCTGCAAGTACAAACGTTTCAGTAAATATCCAAAAAAAGACAGTATGTTTGTACCGACTCACAAGAATTCCAGTTAAACATGTAGCCCTATAACTATGAAGAAATTCCCGCAAACAAAAAGGGGGGGGTATATAAATACATGAAGGTAAGCTTTCCGGCCGGCGCGCGGCGTTTACATTATCACAATTTTCCGGGTTGTTAGGCCGTGGTATAAGTTGTTCCTGTTGTATTATAATTTATTATAATATTATAATAATCATGTTGTTCATTGTATTATAACCTACAGAGTGCCCATAGGTCACAACAGAGTACTTGATATTACAGAGTGGCTGATAGGCCATATAGTACTCTTCGTTAATGTGATTTCGGAGATGAGTTTCACTTCACTGCACATCTCACGTAAAATTTTTTGACGACATTATTTGTTGTGCTATTACGTGCACACTGAATTTCATTGCCTGCCTGAGTTTCGCAACTGATTTATCAAACCAAAATGGAATCAATAATTTAATATTAAACTTGCCAGTTTTTTAATTAAGAAAGTTGTGTTAGTGGTTATAATCACAAACAGAATAATCACTGTTGCACACTACTACAGAAAAATTATTCCGATTTTTTCTATCGGAATAATTTTTCTATAGTGGTGTGCAACAGTGATAATTCTGTTTGTCAGTTTTACTCCTAGTGAAAACTTAAATTAGTATTCCCAAAGGGAGTCTATAAATTCTCTGGTTTCTTATTTTCTTTTAAACAGTAACAACTTAATAAAGTCACAGTGTAAAGTAACACTGTCAATACTTTTAGTTTCAATTTATTTCTTATAACAAATTATATAATACAGGTATACGTATAATAGGTGTATATAATAACAGGTATTTGTAGGTGTTATTTTTTTTGAACGGTTTCGTTCGTACCTGTTCTTTTCAAATACTACTTTAGCACACGTCTATGCGTAGAGACGTTGCGTAACAGCGCGCGCGAGATGTGAATCCGACCGTATACAACCGGACGGGCAGTCTGAGAAAGTAATTCTATACTGTAACTGAAAACGTGTTGCGCAAGTTGTTGTCTGAACAGCCTTGAATCGGACCGCAGGTAACGCTAATTACACGTACCGTGGTTAGACCAAACTGTTTACACACAAACAGCCTACTCCACACATGCATGCTCGCTAGGCTGCAGTGGTTCGCTAAATTAAATTACCCACCAATAACACTTATTACTTCCGTGTTCCATAAGGAAATGGAAGTATGGTGATGGTGACAAAAATCGTATTCGAGGTAAGGGCTGTTCTGATTGTGCTACCCTCAAACATGAAGAAAAGTCATTTTCTGCAAAGTGTCTGTGTGTCCATGTAGAATTTTTTCTATGGCGAACTATAACTGCCGCAAATTCCAACAGAATCAAACAATTTTTTGAATATATGCCTGGGTTGTAGAGTGCTCAAGGCCTGTTGATTTTTGTAAAGATCGGTTAAGGGGAAGGGGTAGTTTACCTGCAACGTCTATAAATGAAAAATGATAGTTTAAGGGAGAGGGGATAATTTTTTATGTGTACTACGTTATCGCCAACAAAGAAGTAGTTTGTTGGTAAAATTCCTTCCAGGTCTGTTTTATACAAAACCAGACGTATCGGCAGTGCCATCGACTGCCATCATCAGTAAATCGAGTGCGCTAACGTGAGGTGGTATACGTTAGTGACCACAGTATTGTGGTTAAGGCTGAAGAAAAAAGTAGTTTCTATGGAAATATTTCATTTCGAAAATGATTGTAAATATAAATCTTAAAACATGGAAGTCATGTATGGATCTCCATATCGATATTTTAAAGTTTTTGGTTATCTGCTGCAGCAACAGGTCAGCAACAATACTGAACGCAGAATTGTTGAAGTATGAGGGTATCTTGCTTAAACTTAGATTATTACATTTCTGTAATGTGTGTTGCAAAAGACCACAGATTCTACAAGATTGGTTACCTGCTCGGGTGGTGTCTGTTTTTCAGAATGGAAAATGGAATGGCTGTAATAATTGTAGGGGAATATGTTTTGTTGATAAAATAAATACAAGCATCATAAATCAGCGTCTGCAGAGTGTTTCCGAGCATCTTATTTTGGATGAACAAAACAATTTCACGAAGAGCAGATCTTGTACAGACAATGCTTTTATTATTACACAAATCGCTGACAAGCACCGTGAGTTCAATAAAGAACGCATGTAGCTTTCGTTGTCTTAGAGAAGGGTATACGTGACCCTGGTAATTTTCACATTCTTATTTTGATTGGATCCTTCAGCCTTTCGACTGATTTGTACAATCCCCGCATATACCCGTGGTGCGTGTGTTACGGAGTCCCTCACAGGTATATGGGACCCTACAGTTAACGCCGGATCCGAACGACATAGTTGGGGAGGATTTATAGTAGGCAGGATACTTCTCGCTGGTTTGCCATCGCCTTGGGAGGGGCCTCGGCGGGATCAAACCCGCGCCGACAGCGTAGCAGCGCCACACGCTAGCCACTACGCCACGACCGCTTCTTCTTATTCTTATAAGGTCTGATAAATGGGAAATAACTTCTAAAGATCCTGTGATCCATTAAAATGTATTAAATATCGTGTGGGGTTAAAAACATTTGTCACGAGACGCCACGTATATTCTTTCCATTTACAGCTCATCAGATGTTAGCTTACTTGTTATATAAGCATTAGAAACCAAGTGACACTTCATTTACAAACCCTAGCAACTGATATTTTTGAAATGAATGACACTGTCATTTTGTGACGGTTTTAAACTGACAACATACAGTGGACCTTGCGTATAACATGATTCAAGGTACCGGACAAATGTGCTCGTTAAAACCGGGCGCTCGCTACATCAGAGTTGTCGACTTGCAAGCCTAAATTTTTATATACCGTGATTATCGAACACACAACACAACAATAAAAATTCTACTATAGAAGAGGCTTTGTACAATAAATTTTGGACAAGTTTTATATTCTACGCTTAAAAGTGAAATTTAGACTAAACATTTTTTAGACGCAAACATCCTTTGCTGAATAGTGGCGTATAGTGAATTCGCGAAATATAGTAAAAGTAACTGTGTACTAAAAACTTACCAAAAATCAGCTGGATATCTGGCAAAAAAGCAAAACTTTCCATGCCACATGTACAATATTTATTTTTAAATTACACGAAAATTTACTCTAATTTATTTGTCTTTTTTGTTCTTCGTTCTAAATGGAATCGTCAGAATTATATTTCGTACACAGAACTTAATTAACCTTAAAAATGTCATCTATTTTTGTTTGTTTAGTAATTTTATTACTGTATATATCAAACAGTTTTGTAATTTATTTAAATATTCCACGAATTCATTACTTACGTTATTAGTTTCGCATAATTGCGTTAATGATTTTAAACGAATGTTTAAAATGCTGTATTGTAACGAACTATTTCAGACCTTAACACATGAACAAGCCTGCGATAAAATGCTCGTTATAACCAAGTGTCTAATGTGTTCATACTCGTTAAAAACGAGTTTATCATTACTAAGATACAAAACCAAAGAGATCTCGTACTTTTGCTCATTACATCCGAGTTCTCGTTATAACCGAGTTCCACTGTATATTCTTCTTCAGCACTATAGCCCAACACCAATCTTCTCCAAAGTATCCTGTCCATTGCCATCCCCTCACATTCATTCTCCTAATCTTCTAGCACCATCTTATCCTACGTCGCCCATTCTTTCTGGTTTTACAGACTTGCGCCGTCAGGATTTTCTTTGACATACGCTGACCATCCATCCGCTCTAGGTGACCTAGCCATTGTATTCGTTGGCCCCCATAAACGTGTCTTACGGTCTTTCTTTCAAACCTTCTCAGTGTTTCTTGTACTTATTTTGTTAACGTCCATGCCTCGCCTCCATATTTATTAGTCTTACTTAACTTGTCTTTCCTTTTGTACGGAGCCGACTTGACCGAACCCCCCCCCGCAAGACCAAATTCTATCACAACTGTTGTTAGGCAAACTATAAGTTAAAAATGATTGAAACATAAAAATAATAAACTGTCTTCAAATACAGCTGTCTTTCTGTAGTTTTCAGATCACTTTGTTTCAATATTCTAAGAATCAAAGCAAGCTGCGTCTTCCTTTCATTAGCCGTTGAGTACAAACGCTTAGGTTAATGTGTCATCTCCATCCGTTAATGACGAAATACAATACACAGTGGGTTATCGGTGTGTAGCTGTCAGTGAACTGGAGCCAGATTAGATTATTGGTCACGTTTCAAGCGATTAGCTTTCACACAAATACGAGACAATCTGGTGCAGGATTACGCGTTATGCAGTTCAGTTACGGTAATTATGTTTATTATAATGCCCAAAACATTTCTCGAATTGACGTCATGCTAACATGGCGTTAGTTCGTAATTCTTGTACGAACGCAATAAGTGCCTTCCTGAAGGAAACGCATATTCTACATTTAAATATTGCTATTGGAAAATCTGACAGTTGCATAGCCAATAAAACACAGTTCTACACTGTTTACGAAGCATACATATTAGAGCGTGCTCATATACGTCAGAGAATGGTGCTGCGTTAAAGGTCTTCGACTTAACTCTACCGTCAGATAAGTCTTACACAACATAATGTTTCTGTTTTTAGCGACCATCTTAGATTTCAGAAATTTTAATGAATACGATGGGAAACTACTGCTGGATGCTACACCGTGAAAATCTAGATTTCTCCTACACGAGGAAAAGCAACAGACGCAGCTTCATGAGTAAAAGAAAAAGGCATTATGCAACTTCCCACTAACGTAAAGTTGTAAAAAGTGTTTTAATATATTATTTTGAAAAACAGATCTAATTAAAAACATAGTTTGCAAAAAATGCTGTTTTATTTAATGTACTGTCACTAATACAGCTTCACTAAAGAAACGGGTTCCACTAAAAATGCCAATGCCGATTGGAAAAAAAAAAAAAAAAAAAAAAAACTGCGTGATAGAGAAAAATTGAATGCAGCAACACAAAAAACTATAAAATCAAACAAAATTTTGAAAAAGTTTTTATGAACCTAAATTTTGCAGGCCTGTGTTATCGAACCGAAATCAAGTAAATTATTTTAAATATAATCTTAGAACATGGAAGTCATGTATGATTCCCCATAACGATTTTTTTATCTCGCTTCAGTGTAGTTACGTTGTTGATGCGTTTCTGCACATCATCAAACAACGGCTTTACCGACAGAGAATGGCGACGACAAGACGGGTCGGCTGCATTAAAGGTGTAAGCAGCGGTTGATGAATACTTGTGACAACGTGGACTCAAAGCCGTCATCTCATATTACTAGCAGAGACAGTGTTGGGAAGTTCTGCACTTTTAAGAAGACGTTATCACATCAAACAGCTCCGCAGTCGTTTACAATTATTATCTCCGTCCGGCTGTGTTCTTTGAAAGTTGCGAGTAAATTAAATCAATTCCTCATTACAGGATACCAGTCTATAGATGGGTAAGTCACGTGGTTGTCAAATGACTTCCTTACGGACTATGACTTCTGGTAGTTTTTATTCAGGGTTGTCTTCTTCTAACCTGTGATTCCTCAACGTCCAACTGCAAGGCAGCAGGAAAATCTAATCCTATAACAATAGAACGCAGTATTACAGCCCACCCAACTGGATTCCCGCCTGTAATATTCCAAAGATAAGCCGGTCCAGGGTTATTTTCCTTACGCCTCACCTTGATACTGGTGACTACTGCCGCCCTCCACCAGGTATATTTACCGACCTTCCGGTCTAGATTCGTACTGTTCTGTATCTCTTGTAGGATGTGGCACTTCACCACGCAGTACGGTCTCGGCTGGAGAGAGAGGCTAAGGGCTCCTTTAGGAGCTAACATCATTTCATCGAAGCCTGGAAACTTATGAGGACCAGTGCACAGTTAACCAGGTATAGAGGTACTACCTTTCCAAATTCCTTCGACACCTTTTAGAGGAGTTAAAAGGTGTTCTAAAATTGACCCTATAAGGAATGAGCCCATAAGAAAGAGTTACAAGTTTTTAACTTGAATGAAAAACATAAAAGATTACAAACAACGATGGAAAGAACGTTTAGAAAGAATGTCAGATCCTAGACTGGCCAAACAAGTGTCTGGGAAATACAAACCTATAGGACACAGGTGTGTGTGTGTGTGTGTGTGTGTGTGTGTGGGGGGGGTAGACCCAAGAAGCGATGCTGGAGGATATCTGAATCCGGGACAGGTAGCACCATGCCTATGCCGTGTTGTGAAGATGATGATGATGATGATGATGATGATGATGATGATGATGATGATGATGATGATGATGATGATGATGAGCTCCGCGTGTAAATGTTCTGAGCGTGCGAGCTACATTCTTCCACCGTACTGCTATTTATAAACTTGTTGACTGTTGTTGTCCACGTGTATAGACTGTGTTGGATAAAGCAGGCCACTGTAATACGAGCGATAGTTTTTATACGCGTGTTAAATAAAACTTGCGACTGTCGGCGTATAATGAACGTTTTCGGATCGCGATGCACGGGAACCAATGTCATTACAATATAAACGATAACGGCTAAACAAAACGAGTTAATACGTTACTGTAATGTACAGTATACACGCGTAAATCTGTTATTCAAACACGAACCGACTTTAAAGTGTAAATACGAATGTGTTCTGCGCGCGATTACCAAGTCTAGATGTGCCGTATACCAATGAAGAAAGCTTCGGCCTTTGTTTTCTTTAACGAAGTGCCGTAACGGATGGAAACTGCTAGCTGTAAACAAAACTAATACGTCGAAAGCAAAAGAAACAGATCGGCCATCGCGGCATAAAACGCTGAGCAACGGCATCGTCTCCTTAAATTAACTAAGACTCCTTGAGAACTACTGAATACATCAGGTATTTGCTGTAAACGGTGGCAGCAGGGAATCAGTCTACCAACCTACTTTTGTGCAAGGGTGCAGAAAATGTTCAGACCCCTGAAATTTCCCCCGAACACAATTTTCTCGGTAGGAAATTTCCACAGAACTAACGCGAGGGTTTATTACGTTTTATCAACCAATTTATTGTATGTGATGAACGATAAAAAGAGAAGTAATACAAATACAAGTTGCAGACACTTAATTTACTCAAAAAATTATTTTATGAACAAGAAATATATTAGTAATCACAACTCAACAAACACAATAGGCTAATATTAGCTGTAACGTGATGGCTGCAAGGGAAGAGGGCACTGAAATAAAATAAATTTGTTAGGCTTAATCTATGAGACATGCTAAAAATATTACTTACTTAAGAAGGTAATTATTAAAATACAAATGTATCCTCTGTTTTATTTTGAGAACATACATAAATATTGTTTATTCATAAATTTTGTTTCTTTTCAAAACTTATTTTAAAGATTAATTATTCCAGTTAATAATTGTAAAAATGATGTGAATACAAACAACATCAGTTGATATTTTCGCCGTGATTTTCGTCACTGATAAAAATTTCCCCGGGCGGCCCAAATTTGCCCCGAACCACGTTCGCGCGTTCGGCCATATTGTGCACACTATATATTGTGTTGTGACTTGTGCGTACACGTTGGCCGGAATCTTGCCTCAACGCTCAACGTAATCCATAGACTCTCGCACAGATAACCGAATCGGTTATTATGGAAACGTCATGAGTCCACAAAACCAGATTTACGGAAAAAACGATAAAACACTGATTTCCAGACAAACGGCGGTTTACAAAAATAATAGTATTTTCTTTCTAGTAAACTTTATTAAATTGCAGGAACTGACGTGCAGTAGATACTACGTACCTATTTGTGTTTTGTTCGTTTAGTCATGTGTTTCTCTGTTTGTCTTTATTATTTTTAATTCGATTGTGTTCTGATTTATTCTGTGTAAGTGTAATGGAGTCAGAACCGGGACCCTCTTCTTCTCCCAGCGAGTGAAAGAAAATGCTCTAAAAAGTACACTTGGTACAAGAAAAAATTCGAAATAATTTTTAGGTTAAGTTGTAGGCCTATCACAACCGGTAACAGGCGTTATGTATCCACGCCACGTCACTGACTGTGGTGAACATTCTACACTTTTCACCAATGATTTAATCGACAGAAGCGTTTTCGAAAAATCGTGTTAATTTTCTAAAACTTTTAAATAACTCTTGTACAATAAATATCTTGTTTATTATTCCCGTTTTAGCAGGGCCAGCAAAAGTCGTGAATAGGTATAGGTAACAGACGCGGGAACAGGAAGCAGCGGCGTGAAATATTGCCTATAAGCAACACCTGTAATTGCATCCGTCTCGAATGCAGCGTGGTGCTAAATAAACGTGCTCCAGTGTTCGACCGTTCCTTAAACTGTATGACCTGCTGAATTTCACATACCGAATGTAGGCAGACAACGGCCGTACCGATTACACTGAGTTATCTTAACTGACGATCAGTAGATTTCGAGTTAGATATAGTTTGTGAATAATGCTATTTGCAGGGGCGAACAGGACCAACCCGACCCGCACCCCCTGAGAGTCGAATTTTGTTAATTTTTAGCTATTTCATTATTTTTTCCAATGTGTACGCTAGCATGGTAGTAACTGTTGTTTAAATATATAAACTGGTTTATTACACAGCATTAGCGTCTACGTTTGAACATGAAATGTAGGAAAATAAATGCAGTCAATAAGTATCTTGTAAACAATGTCTCAATTTTTACTTCCATGTTCCATAAGGAAATGGAAGTATGGTTATGGCGAAAAAATCGTGTTCGAGATAAGGTCTAATTCTGATTGTACTACCCTCAAAACATGAAGAAAAGTCATTTTTCGAAAAGTGTCTGTGTGTAGAATTTCTTCTATGGCAAACGATAACTGCCGCAAATTCAACCAGAATCAAATACTTTTTTGCATAAAGTCCTGAATTGTAGAGGACTCAAGGCCTATTGATTTTGGTGAAGATCGGTTAAGGGGAAGGGGTAGTTTACCTGCAACGTTTTATGTTTTAACAAGGGTAATTTTTTCTATGACGAACGATAACTGCCGCACATTCAAACAGAATCAAATATTTTATTGCATACGTCCCTGAATTTTAGAGGACTATTGATTTTGGTGAAGATCGGTTAAGGGAAAGGGGTAGTTTAACTGCAAACGTTTTATGTTTTAACAAGAGTAAAGTACTTAATTTTGATAATTAAAGTATCCTGAAAAGAAGATCATAATAATCCACTGTAGAAACGTAGATGAAATATCTGTAAATGAAGAGGCTAGTTAAAGGGGTGGGGGTAATTTTTCTATAAATGAAAATGATAGTTGAAGGGAGAGGGGATAATTTTTATTTATATGTCATGTGTACTACGTTATCGGGAACAAAGAAGTAGTTTGTTGTTAAAATTCCTTCCTGGGCTGTGTGGCGTGGTCCAATGTTTTCTACAAAACCAGACGTTTCGGCTATCGACTGTCATCATCAGTGAAAATCGAGTGCGCGTGGTATACGTTACCACGTGAGGTGGAAAAAACGTGAGGTGGTATACGTTAGTGACAACAGTACTGTGGTTAAGGCCGAAGAAAGAAGTAGTTTCTATGGAAATATTTCACTTCGAAAATGTTTTTAAATATAAATCTTAGAACATGGAAGTCATGTATGGTTCTCCATACCGATATTTTCCTTATGGAGGGAGGAAAATGCTTTATGCACCGTCAGAGGAAGCCGTGCTTCCTCTGGTGTGTGGGACTCTCACCCACTAAGAAACCCACCTCTAATTCAGGCATTCCTATTCATCCTGAAATCACTTAGCGTATTACTTCAGAATGGAGCCTATTGCGCTCTTATCGGACTCCTTCTAGATGTTCCTCATCTTCTACTGCACGTTGGGCTCAAGTTGGGCCTGTCTTTTTTGTCTAGTAGAACCCACTGAATAAATGCACTGATGCTATCCCATTCCTAAACAATGTTTCAATAACGCGTATTTTTAAATATAATTATTTCATTACCGACTCGGAACACAAAGTTTTTTACGAGTAAAAACGTAAAAGTTTTACCTTATAACCTGAACCGGGTTTCGTTTTTAAAAAGCTTCTTCAGAGGCTGACGCCAGGAGCACTGCCCGTCTTGTTGTTGGCGACGGTATCGATTTTCGAAAGATCGATGTTGTGTGTGTGGGGTGTGATATGTTCGAATAATGCGTGTGATTTGAATTGTGTCTGTTCGTTTAGGATGTCGTTTTTATTTGTTTTCGTGTGTTTGTATATTTCCAATTGTTCTAGAGTGTCTAGTTCTCGGCCTTTTGTGTGAACGTGTAGAATGTCCATGTAATTGTCGATGTTTTTGTATGTGTGGTTTGGTTCAATGAGGTGGTTTGCAAAGGTGGATTCTGTAGTGGAGTGGAATGCCTTTGTGTGTTCAATGTATCTTTGTTTGAAGCTACGTCCTGTCTGGCCTATGTAGAACTTGTTGCAATCTGAGCAATTTAGTATTTTGCTATTCTGTTTGGCTACATTGCAATGGCGTATTTTTATTCTGTTATTACTGTTTACTTTAATTGGACTGATTTCACCCACTTTAAAGATAGTCATGTTGAGTGGTCGTAACTTGCTATTTTTTCTTTTGTATGAAGACCATCCGACTCCGGACCCCCCCCCCTACCAAGACCAAATTCTAGATACGCCACGGACACTAAACGAAACAAAATAGGGCTATACAAAGCGTTAACGCCGTCCGCTTTCGTACTCATGACAAGTGAACTACGCATGACAGCTGTAACGTAAACGTGGATAGTTGGTGGGATGTCGTGATGATGATGAGGTGAGTCGGATGTCGAGGAAACGGAAGCGGTGAAGGAGGGAGGAAGAGGAGAAGAAGACGAAGACAAAGAAGAATAGAAAAACAATTATCGTTGGTTTTAAAACGGTTGCCAAATAATTTCTTTAAAAATATAAAAAACGTATCACATTATAGTTTGATATTTTCTAAAAGAACAACAATACAAAAAAATCGGTATACAAAAAAATACATGGCTTCCATGTTCTAATTAATTATAAAATTATTTTTAATATGTATACTCATAACGAAACCAAATATATCAGCATACTTTTCGTAAAAACGCTGAGAAAGATAATCAAAATACGATTGTACCTACATGTTAATATTTTAAAAATGAAAAATTTATTTGATTAAATTATCTTTTATTTAATCAAGGCGAAAGAAAGCGAATACCGCACAGCGTTTGATTTCTGTGACTTTGTGAAAACTAAAAATTATTTTTTTCACGTATCCGTGATATCAACTGTTAATATTTTATTGACATATTTAAGTTTTTGGTCGAATAAATTTAGAACAAATACAAAAAATTACCCTTCCCCCTTCAACTACCCTTTTCATTTATAGATATATCATCTACTTTTTTGCAGTGGATTATTATGACTTTCTTTCAGGATACTTTATTTATCAAAATTAAGTACTTTACTCTTGTTAAAACGTAAACGTTGCAGGTAAACTACCCTTCCCCTTAACCGATCTTCACAAAAATCAATAGGTCCTCTATAACTCGGGCACATATGCAAAAATTATTTGATTATGTTTGAATTTGCGGCAGTTATCGTTTCTCATAGAAAACATTCTACTTACAGACACTTTTCGGAAAATTAATTTTCTTCATGTTTTCAGGATAGTACAACCACAACCAGTCCGTATCTGTAACACGATTTTTTTCGCGATCACCATACTCCCATTTGTTTACGGAATATGGAAGTAATAATATGGTCACTGCTACAAAATCGTTTGTATTCACTTCCATTGTGGAGACAACTGCTCTCGCCACAGAACACTTACTCGTCTAGCGCCGACTCCAGCCTGAGAACCGATGCTAGAGACACACAGTTGGGAAACATGTAACCGGTCATGTCAGACAGACAAATAATGTTAGAACTGAATTGGGACCAACACTTTGTCCAAGGTTGCGCACGTACTGCGGTCCCCGGTTAAACTAATCTAATCAACTTGTAGAGAAACTGTGTCCTGCACGCGCGCGTGCATGAGTAAACTTAATTCCTGTGGTAATCCGAACGCACCCCCCTACGTAAATTATACTAACTTTATTGAGAGATAGAAAAATAAAATTATCGAAAGTTAGAGATACACACAGAAGTATGGAACACGCGCGCGCGCGTACACACACACACACACACACACACACACACACACACACACACACACACACACACACACACACACACACACAGCTCTAAGGAGTTTTATGTAATGTATGTATATTAAGCAATAAATTAGAAAAATGTCAACTGAGAAAAGGAAAATCAATTTATACCTCATAAATATAAAAACTATTTTTGATACCATGACACTGTCTTCCAGTACAGAATTTTTCAAATATTTTAACTGTTACTTTAATTTTTAATTTGAACGTAAGACTAAGTAAATGAGTTTAAAAACTGTAAAATTTGAATTCAATTTGCGTTTTATTTCGAAGCGTAATACCCAGCACGCCAATACACGTAAATTGCTTTTCATCTTAACTAATCTAATATTCTTTGTTACCAAAAATAAACTGTTTTATCGTTTTTTTTAACGTATTGCAAGTTAAACAAAATCAGCTTTACAGTGGTTCTATAGTGAAAACTAGCGTTTATACACATGAAGGTAAAATAAATGGCAAAAATCGGCATGCAGAACCTTACATTACTTCCGTGTTCTAAGATTTATTTTTTTAAATCATTTACTTGAATTCGGATCGATAATTTCTAAAAAAAAATACCCCCCACCCTCAAATTATTTTCACTATTTATAGATATTGGGGTACTACTTGTTATTATGGGGTAGTCGTTTAACATAATGTTATTTTCGAGTCACTTTATCTATAAAAATTAGGTAGGCCTACTTTATACTTATAAAGAAACTGAACTACGCAGATAATCACGCATTAATTACATATTTACATAATTATGTGGCCACAAATTATTTTGTGGCCTGCTGGGCCGTGGTTGCGGATCTTCACGCATAGATGATTTAAATTAAAATAAAACAATTATTATTTTATTGCCTGGCAACAAAATTAATTTTTTGTTACAATTACCATTGTTTCAAAAAGATTAAATGCATTTTTATTTAAGTTCGTCAAACTCGTTAAATCAATACCAAACGTGAAAAAATTACCCTCTCCCCCTTCAACTACGCTTTTCATTTATAGATATTTCATCTACTTTTCTACAGTGATTATTATGACCTCCTTTTCAGGATGCTTTATTTATCAAAATTAACTACTTTACTCTTGTTAAAACATAAAACGTTGCAGGTAAACTACCCCTCTTCCTTAACCAATCTTCACCAGAATCAGTCGGCCTTGAGTTGTCTACAACTCAGACACACATGCAAAAAATTATTTGTTCTGTTTGAATTTGCGGCACTTAACGTTCACCACAGAAAAAATTCTTCACACATACACTTTACGGGAAATGACTTTTCTTGAAGTTCTGAGGGTAGTACAATCAGAACACGATTGTACGATTGATAGCCCTTTTATGGAACATTATTTTTTTCGCCATACTTCCATTTCCTTACGGAACATGGAAGTACAACCGGTTGGCACAATGAATTCCACCAATACACATTTACCGATTGGGCGGGTCTTGCATTGAATTTGTAACTTGCGGTTAAACAATCGAACATATGAAACTAATGACCGCGCAGTGTATGGCATTGAACTCTAGACGCACAGTTTATTTTAACATTCTACGTTAAAATTCCTCCACGGTACGATACATTCTGAATCACTGTATAATTAACCATTTCATATTATGTCAATCTGTGTCCACTGAAATCCGACACTAGTTAAGACGAATATGGGTGAGTGAAAAGCGTGGATGTGAATCAGCTCTACGGACTCTGATTTTCAGCGCGCTAATCGGATAAAACTATGTGAACTGGAGTTACTGCCATGGCTAGCAGCTCGGTATGGCAAATCCACTAAAACGAAATTACGTTCGACGTTCACAAACACTAATACCAGAGAATGCTGCTTTTCCTTAGTTAATTTAATAAACAGTAACTAAGCTTAAGCTTTTAATGCTGAACATAATTATGTTTGTTTCCTCTTTTATATATATGCTCTTTTACACATATATAGGCTACAATCAAGAGTAGCCGGAAGTTGGGACAAGCCATGGCCGGGTCTAGTAGAAGGCCGGAATATTAAACGTGGCAACATTGCGTCTGAGGCCTATAAGCATAGTGTAATAAAATAGCTAAAGCGAACATGTTATATTTTGATTTAATTTCATAGCATTACTAAAATCATGAGTAGGCCAATTTATAGTTAAATCTAAATTATAGGTCTGTGTAGGGCGCACTTAGTAGGCCTATTATTCGTTTAAGTTGAAGAAATTAGTGAATTAGTGTTACGCCTAATGAATTTATTTTGTTCGAATTATTGAATTCGTATCATATAAGTGAGATAATTATTATATTTCTTAAATAATATAACAGTATTTTATATAATAAATTTTTAATTTGCAAAAAATGAAGAATTATAAAATTGCTGTTAACCGGCAATTAAAAATGACGCGATTTGATTATTCAAATGCTTAAATTAAGAGATCGTTTAGTCGGCCTCAAATATCAGCTGGTTCCAGTGTTGCCACGTTTAATATTCCGGCCTTCTACTAGAGCCAGCAATGGACAAGCGCATTTAACACAACGCCATTATCAACATTATACGCTCCTTTGCGAGGTTATAGCTACTCTTTGGATGTATTTAACAAAAGTGAGGCAGAGCTCAACATAAAATTAAGAAAAATGTACTGACTGTTAGGGAGAAACTCGCAACTAACAGTTGAAAACAAACTGCTTCTGAAGCCTGTGTGGACTTACGGAATTCAACTATGGGGCTGTACAAAGAAAACAAACTTAGAAAATATACAAACATTCAGAAAAAAGTACTCAGAAGCATAGTTAATGCCCCTTGGTATATAAGGAACGACAACCTACATAGAGACCTCAGTGTAGAATATGTCAGCAAAATTATAACAACATATGCAGACAAACGTGATCAGAGGATTCAGATCCATGATAACCCAATAATGCGACACGTGGTGGAAGAAGCTCCACACGTCCTGAGGCGACTCAAAGGACAGAAGCCACATGATCTGGTATCACAATTAATATATGTATAGATCCATAAAACTCTAAGTGAGAGAAAGGCAGAATAATCTTGGGATTCGCCACTGGGCTTCACCCCATCACCCGTGAAGGAAACATGAAGGAGAAACTGCTGGATGAGCTTACTCAGTTGTAGCATTAAGGGAGGTGTTTTTACTGGGTTAGAGTCCCACACTACTACGAACTACGTGGTTCCTAGTGTCTATAGAGATTTTCACCTACCCTCGTAAAAAAAAGTTTTGAAGTGCAGTATGTAATTTGAGTTAACGCAAACTTATATAATTATTAATGAGGAGTACAGTAAACTCTTTGTTTGGCGTACATGTGAAGAAAAAAACCCTAACGTGTATATAAAACATTAGTTTGACAAAATATCGTGGAAGACGGTAAAAGTAAAGTATTATATGGACGTGGCTGGTATACAAGGAAGACAGGTGCTGCCACACTGAAATGCGCATCTGTTCTAGCTTTCTTCTAACTTCCTCAAGCACTTCTTCTTGTCATTCATTTTTTCACTTCACCCTTCCCACGAATTCATTTTTCCACCATATCTTCGGTCTTCCACAAAGCTTCATTTCTTGAGATTTCCATTTAATAATCTTTTTACAACAGATTTTTTTCTTGCCCGAATCACCTTAATCTCTCATCTTCTTATTAGGCCATAATTTTCCATTTATTTCTAGAGTTGCTACCCTTTGTAAGCAGGAGCATCGTATACTAATATCCAGCTTTTTCAGCTCATATAATCGTCTTAATAATCCTTCTTTCGAAAATTCTAGTCTCTTTTTCATCTCTTCTTATGTGACATATTGTCTACTGTCAATATTCTCTTATATTTTATTTTATTTTCATTTTCGTGTGTCCGCTTAATTTATAAAGTATCTGTACCTGTAAATATAAAAACAGAATTTTTATCTAGAATGGCGTATCTAGAATTTGGCCGGGGGGGGGGAGTCAGATCCAGTCGGCTTCATTCAAAAGAAAACACAAGTTATGACTAATCAATATTACCTACTACAGTTAAAGTGGTTGAAAAACGTGTGATACCATCCTGAAATCAACCCCATTAAAGCAAACGGTAATAACACAATAAACATACACGTTATTAAAACATTGTTTAGAAAATAAGCTCTACTTATTAACTGAATTATTTTCCTATATTTTATATTTCAAACGTATACGCAAATGCTTTGTAATAAACCTGTCTGCATATTTAAACAAGAGTTACTACATTAGCGTACACAGCTGAAAAAAATAATAAAATAGTCTAAAAATTAAGGGCTTAACAAAATTCTTCAACTTATTTCAACCCTACAGGAGATGGCCCCCTCCCGTAAATACACCCTTGCAAGAGGAAAAATGTATTCTATATGTAAATTCACTATCAAGGACTGTATGTTTATTTATATTTATTTATGCTCACATTTTTCTTGTTATTTTACTTTAATATTAATAATAAAAAAACTTTAACAAATTTTTTTTATAAATTACAAATGTTTCGATAGTAATCCAACTATCATCATGAGATATAAATTAATAACCTCAAAATCTTTAAATCAACTGTTCAAAACAGATGTTTATATGCAGACTAAATTTAATGTTTTATATGTGTATATAAAATATGTTATATAATTAATTGTAAAATATAATATAAATAGTTATTATTTTGTTAAATTAGTAATTTTAAAAATATTATCATTTTTCTATTAATATGAATTTGTTCTGGTATTAATTTATTACTTTTTTATGTTTAAATATTTCTAAATTTTCCCATAAGGTCAGACTTTAGAAATACATAGTTTTTTTTTGTATAGGCCATCTAAGGACCACATGCCAATTTCAATTCTTTATTCTTTCTTCTTTTCTTTTTCTCCAATATTCTTACATCTTTTCACTGTGCTTCTTCTTCCTGTCTTCAGTCCACTTTGAACCTACGTTTTTCTCTCTCCTACCCTGGACTCCTTCCATTTTTAACACTTTTGGCCGAAAAACTTCTCTATCAATTGCTTCTTCTGCGTGTATATTATTTTTTTCTAAATCCTTTTGGACTTCTTTAATCCAACTTGATGTTGACTTCTTCCCCCACATATAGAAACATATAGTTTATTTATTTACGTATTTTGCAATGATAGGTCTACTTATAACATTAACAACAACAATAATGTCAACGTCAGGTGAGTAACAAGTTTCAACATATGTAAGTCCGTTAAGTTCACGCATAATTAATTAAGCTCTATTATGGTGGCCCACCTTGGTGTCGGTTTTTGCATAATCCGAGGATTACACTTGCTGCCGCCCCAAACTTTGTCGGTCTCGCAAAGCTTTTTCAAGGGGGGGGGGTTAAGTAGAGGCACTTTGTTAACGCGTACGAAGGCAACACATAATGGACGTCTATCCGCTTGTGTCCAGACGCACGAATCTGTGCAATAAGTTGTGGTGAAACGATTGAGTACCACGGATTTACGAAAATAATTTATAGGCCTAACATTAAATAAACCATCTAAATAACTAATCTTCCACACCCAATTGGATTTTTGATAGTCTTACATTAACCACCCAACAAATCTGTCTTGTGTATACTTTTAAATATTATTTTATATTTTGTATTATTATTAATGCATTATTTCAGAAGATGGAACAACAACAAATGACATCAAAAATAGGATACAACAGGGAAAAAGGCTATTCGTTTGCTAAACTCGTTACTTTGGTCGAACAAAATGAAACTTCAAACTAAACTGACAATCTACACAACTATTGTGGAGCCCATTTTAACTTATGGCTGCGAATGCTGGCCACTGTCAGATAAAGAGAAAAATATGATAGAAACTGTGGAAATGGACTTCTTAAGAAAAGTGTGTAATATTTCTAGAATACAACATGTTAGAAACGAAGATATAAGAAGCAAAACATGGCGCGTATTTACAATAGCAGAAAGAATAGCATCCAGACAGTTGCTATGGTATGGTCACGTAAGAAGGATGGAGGAGAAGCGATGGCCAAAGAAAGCATCGACTTACACACCACAAAAGAGGAGAAGAAAAGGAAGACTGACAACACAACGGAGATCAGGAATTAGGAAAAGCATGAGAGATCGAGCTATTGAAGATGATGACTGGAAGGATAGGGAGAAATGGTGCTCGAAATGCGGGAAGTGGCATAGACTGTAGGACCCCCACTAAAAAAATTAAAAAAAAATTAAAAATTATTAATAATAAATAAAACTTTTTTTACAAGAATATGTTATGTATTTTTATTTCCATGTCCCGTAAGGAAATGGAAGTATGGTGATCGCGAAAAAAATCGTGTTCCAGAGAAGGACTGGTGGTTGTGGTTGTACTATCCTGAAAACATGAAGAAAATTCATTTTCCGAAAAGTGTCTGTGTGTAGAATTTTTTCTATGAGGAACGATAACTGCCGCAAATTCAAACATAATCAAATAATTTTTGCATATGTGCCCGAGTTATACAGGACCTATTGATTTTGGTGAAGATCGGTTAAGGGGAAGGGGTAGTTTACCTGCAACGTTTTAACAAGAGTAAAGTAGCCTACTTAATTTTGATAAATAAACTGGCCTGAAAAGGTCATAATAATCCACTATATAAAGGTAGACGAAATATCTATAAATGAAAAGCGTAGTTAAGGGGGAGGGGGTAATTTTCTATAAAAGAAAATGATAGTTGAAGGGGAGGAGATAATTTTTTTATTTATATGTGTACTACGTTATAGGCAACAAAGAAGTAGTTTCTATGGAAATATTTCACTCAATTTTTCAAACATAAATCAAGGTGGGGTATATCTTTTTTTTATAGAAATTGCCGAACCGAATTCAAGTAGGCCTACTGTAACTGATCTTAAATATAAATCTTACAACATGGAAGTCACGTATGTTCTCAAAGTTTAAAAATATTTTACGGTCTTTCGATAGTTTTAAACTAAAATCAATAGATTTAAATTTAATTTAAACTATCAATTTCTGATGATAATATATCAGCAAATATAAATATTTTATATTTAAATAATTACATCAATTGGTTGTGCTGATCTTGTACTGTATTCTCTCAAAATCTGCTCAAAAGTAAGCAAAACTCCTGGTTTTTTGCAGGTAAAAGAAAAACTCCTTTAACTAACCTCCTTGTTTTTTCAGACCAATTTTTTAACTACTGTTACTTTGAAAATCAATCGTTAATTTGTATAACTAACCTACATTAATAACAAATCTACCTAATGTATTTTTTCTGTACACATTCTTTTGTTTTGGTTTCTACGTTTTCCTAGAAAAACGGAATGTTACCATCGAATTATTGGTTAGTGTATTTAGAATCTAACTATATAATAAATCCTGTTACATAAATTATAACAATGACATTATAGTAAACCCATTATCAGTAAATATAATCATATCCTTTATATTGAGTAAGGAATTATAAATAAACGCATATTTTTTAGATAACGGATGACAAACAACATTAATCAGAACTAGAAACGTTGGAAGACATGTACTGCCAGCAGATGGGTCTATTTCAAGTGGACAATTCTGAATAAAAATTAATTAATTAAAATTATAATTATGTTAATACAGTTTTTATTACAAACGTTCGGTCTTTTTTTTAACACTCATTATTATTTTGCATGAATCAACATGTCACGCAGTGAGTTCCGAAAAAAATTTAAAAGGTACTGGTAGTTTGTGGCACCGAAGTTTCGAAATTTCAATATTATTTCATGTCTTCTTCTTCTTCTCTTCAAGGATTAGGTTATATAAACCTGTTCCGGCACCCATCTCATCCTCGGACGACCCACATCTCTTCCACCAATGGCTTTATAGTTCAGTACCGCCTTCGGCAATCGATCCTCTATAATTTTTTTGCGGATGATCCCAGCATTGTCTTCTGTAAATTGAAATAATTTCATTTATATCCTCTACTTCGAGTTCTGCTCTGATATCCTCATTCTTTATTCTATCTTGCAATGTATAATTTAAAGTATTTCAAAGAAACTGCATTTCAGCACTCTGAATCTTGCCTCATTCCTTTTTTGTCATGGCCCACGCCTCACTCGCATAAATCAATGTGGGTATTGCAATTGTCTTTTATAAAATTTAATCCTTGTGCTGTGTCTTGTTTTATTTCTAAGATTTCTATGAATCGTGCCACAAATATTCCTAAATTTATTTATCTTCTCTCATCATATTCAGATTTATAGCTTACTGCACAGCCGAGAGATTTGAAGTGGCTCACTTGTTCTAAAGTGCTGTTGTTTATAACTATCGTAGTCCTCACTGGATATTAAAAACCATGGTTTTTGTCTTTCTTACTGAAATTTTCAGCGAGTACTCTCTTGCCACTTCTTGTAATTGAAACATAGCTCTTTGTAAATCGTCCTCATTTTCTTGAATAAGAACTATGTCATCCGCATGTAGCAGAGAACCCATACAAATTAATTTGTTAAGCTGTATTCCCGAAGTCACTTTAGATTTCCATGTTCTCAACATGTCGTCAATGTATATATTAAACAAGGCTGGGGGAAAACACCATCCCTGCCTGACTCCCTTATATATTGGCTTGTCACCTGAGAGCCTACCATTCAGATCTGGGACTACAGATCTACTACTTTTGTTTAAAAGGAATAATTCCAAATGTTTAGTACCAAGCCACGTGTTGTTGACATACCTTATGCCACAGATCTTTGGGTCAATTTTTGGTAAAACCAGTAATATCAAGGTCACTTATAAGACCACTAATAGTATTATGAATAATCTTCGTGTCCGCAGAACCACCAGCCTTGAACACAAAACTGGTGTTTACAAATTGATATGTGACGATTGCGACGCCTTTTATGTGGGCCAGACAGGACGTGGTTTTTTAAAAAGATTTATAGAACATAGGCCGCCTACACATTTTCACAGTTTGGACAATATCAAGTCAAAATTTGCAGAACACCTCATTTCCGAAAATCATAGCTACACTAATTTTAAAACTAATTTGAAACCCCTTCACATATGTAAGAAAGGGCGATATTTGAACGCTCTTGAAGAGTACGAAATTTATAAAGCACATAATAATACCGATACCAAGCCGCATGTTTTAAATGATAAATTGGTCTTCAAGTCAAATGTATTGTACAACACTGCCTTGCGCTATTGTCGTGGTGGGAGCGAGACGTAAATTAGTGCGCGGTCGGTTTTCATACGATGTACATCGGTAACCTTCGCACTCGCTGTAAATATTATATTATATTAAGTTATTTTTATATTGGATTTTAATATTTTAAGTGTTTGACAAGTGTATCAAATTTAAATGATACACAATTATTTTTAAATTCTGATGATGGGACAAGGGTCCCGAAACATGTAAATTTTATAAAGACGCTGTTTCTGAAAAGCCGCAGACGGTAAGTTCCAATATATTTGAACTACTACTTTTGTAAAGAATCTTACCTGAATGTATCAAAAGTTGTGGCTATCCTCTTCTATCCATAATATTAAATAACGTTTGACGGTCTACATTATCAAATACTTTTCCAGATCAACAAAAGCGATATGCGTTTCCTGGTTATACTCCCGCCTTTTCTCTATTATCTGTCGTAATACGAGCAACATATCCATAGTCGACCTACCCTTTCTAAAATCCACTTGCTTTTCAAGAAGTAATGCATCTGTAATGACTCTTAATCTCTGAGAATTTTTGTATATATTTTGTACGCTGAGGCCAGCAAGCTTATTCCTCTGTAATTATTTGCATCTGTTCTGTCTCCTTTCTTATATAACGAAATCACTCTTGCCCGCTTCCATTCTTTTGGAATTTTATTTTCCATCCAAATGTTATTTAGAAAATGTTGAATTCGTAAATGGAATAATGTGCCACCATATTTTAAAACTGAGCATTTATTCCGTTCAGTCCTGGTGCCTTTCTAGTTTTCACTCCATTCATTGCTTGTTGGAGTTCTTCTACTGTTAACTTATCTAGACTTTTCCCACTGGGCTTACTTATTATATATTCTTTATCATTTTCTATTGCAATGTCAGAATACAACTTTCTACAACTACAACAAATTTCTATACAACATTCCATTTTTATGTCACCGACATAAATTATTCTCATGTACGCGAAATAATAAAAAGGTTCAATTCCGCGTTAACACTAATTGTCAAGGATTGTATTAAACGTGAACTACGCGGTTCCTGTCTATTATACAGGGTGTCCCGGGAGGAGAGGGAAATAATTTGAGAAATGGTTCTATAGTGTAAAAGAAGAAAAAAAGTTCATATAAACATATGTCCGGAAACGCTTTGTAAGCGAGTTACGGCTAGCGAAAGATTTCGCCCGTGTTTCGGGTCCCCCGGGTAAATGAAGACTTTCTGAAATTCTGGAAAGGGGCGAATTCTGTTGTTTCTTATGGTTTTTGACCTGAAAAATCGAGTAAAACAGGTCGCAGAACTGTATCTCCCATAACTTTCATGATATCCAACGTACAACAGAAAAATCTTTGCCTAAAAACGTATTGTATTGTTTTTAACCTAAATTGGAATTTTTTGTTGATTTTTATTGACTTTATTTACACCATTTTTCTCAGAATTAAATTATTTACAAGTTTTGTTTTTAACTTTTATGCATTTATTAATCATTTAACAATGTTATTGTACTTCTAACCTAAAAACACGTTTTTTTACGTTAGAAGTACAATAACTTTGTTAAATGACTAATAAATGCATAAAAGTTAAAAACAAAACTTATAAAGAATTTAATTCTGAAAAAAATGGTGTAAATAAAGTCAATAAAAATCAACAAAAAATTCCAACTGTTTCCAATTTTCCAAAATTTGTTTTTAGGCAAAGATTTTTCTGTTTTATTCGAGTTTTCAGGTCAAAAACCATAAGAAAAAACAGAATTCGCCCCTTCCCAGAATTGCAGAAAGTCTTCATTTACCCGGGGGAACCGAAACCCGGGCGAAATCTTTCGCTAGCCGTAACTCGCTTACAAAGCGTTTCCGGACATATGTTTATATGAACTTTTTTTCTTCTTTTACACTATAGAACCATTTCTAAAATTATTTCCCTCTCCTCCCGGGACACCCTGTATATCGTCCGATACTGCGCTGAATGCCCAGTGAAACACCGTTTACACAAGACAGTCGGTTACAACCGCTTTTCAAACATTAGGACTATAGACTGTAGAAGGAAACTGGAGACCCTGGCGAGCCGAGGGTGGATCCTAAAATTCCTATGGATACCCAGTCATGTCAACATCTGGGGCAACGAGGAGGCCGATAAACTGGCCAAGCAAGGCACAACCCTACCCCAGCCTACCCGCCCGCAGTCCCTACAATCTTCCAAAGCTCAAATAAACTCCGCCGTCAGCATATGGAATAAGCGAAGACTGTCTGAGGCGGCCGCCGGTAAAAAATGGGAAAGCCTCGTCACCGACGGTCCAATCAACCCCAACCTCCCTCGTGCAGTGTGTGTCGCCAACTTCCGACTAAAAACCGGACACGACTATCTCGCTTCACATCTGCACCGCCTCCACGCGCTGCCAACCCCTGAATGCCAGCTGTGCGGCCACACGACGATGGACGCCGACCATCTGAGAGACTGCCGGCCTTGGACCACACCCCGTCCAACGAGGACACCGAGATCGCCGAAGCCCGACGCTACTGGTCAGCGCGTCGCCTAATGGCTCAACAGCCAAAGGTGGGCGTTGGCTAGTAGGTAAGTAAGCCTTTCAAACAAACGTGTAATTTAGCGTCCATCATGATTTTTGTCAGTCGAACAGGAATATTTTGTCTATTTTATACATTAACGAAGTAATTCTACTGCAAGTTTAACGCGTTTACAAGAGGGTCGAGTCTTTACATATAAATCCGTTCCGTTATTTCCTCTCGAGTCTGGCAGCATGTAATCGCAAGGCGCATCCGTAAAAATGATGTTTACTTTGTGAATCTCGCTTGACTGACCTTTCCTCCCCTGGCCAAACAGTCGATTCTCGTCCCTCACCCACCTTAGCCGGTCCGTCTCTTCATAAACTCTGCACTGACGTCATGTCTGTTTGCTTGGACTGCACACAGGATTGTATGGTCAGTCGACCGCTATAATCTGTGGCGCTATCCCCTGCTGTCCATCCTTTACGTCATTCAATTAACAGTTGTATATAGAAAGTAAGAGAGTCGTTTTAAGTACTAGCGAAAATGATCGAGACTGCACTTTGCAGTTTATCGATTATTATCAATTTTTCTTTAATTATATGTGGAACATAAGACGACCTGTTTCAAAGAAAACCATTAGAGACATTCAAATTTTACAAACTAAATTTCCAGTTAGCCGTAGCCTACTGATTTGACCCACGGGCACCAAGTGTTTTGTTTGTTCTTTTAATTTGTTAATCTTTTAATTTTTAGGCTATTTTTTTAGCTGGGTAAGATAATATAGTAGTAACCCTTTTTTTAAATAAAATATTCAAACAGGTTTATTACACAGCGTTTGCCTATCCATTTGAAATATGAAATATAGGAAATCAATTCAGTCAACAGGTATCTTTTAAACAGTGTTTCAATAAGGCGTATTTTTATTGTTTATTACAGTTTACTTTAAAAGACTCAGGATGATACTACACTTTTTTAATCACTTTAAAGATAGTAACGTTGATTAGTCTTCACTTGTTTTTTTCTTTTCTATGAAGCCGACTTGTTTGGACCCCCCCCCCCCCAGCCAAATTCTAGATACGGCACCTCGTCTGTACATGTTAGGCACGAGTCAAACGAATTTTTTATGTTCTTATTTCATATAAAGTGTATGTTTCTTATTTCTTATTTTAGTATAGTTGATACTATACTGAATTTCTGTCTTTACAATACTATAAAACGTACTTTTTACTTCAATGTTCCTTAAGGCATGGAAGTATGGTGATCGTGAAAAAAATCGTGTTCGATATTCAGATTGTACTATCCTCAAAACATGAAGAAAGTAATTTTCTGAAAAGTGTGTATGTGTGTGTGTAGAATGTTTTTGTATGGCGAACGATAAATGCCGCAAATTCAAACAGAATCAAATAATTTTTTGCATATGTGCCCGAGTTGTAGAAGACTCAAGCCCTATTGATTTTTGTGACGATCGGTTAAGGGGGAGCGGCAGTTCGCTTGCAAGGTTTTACGTTTTAACAAGAGAAAAGTAATTAATTTCGATAAAATAAAGAATCCTGAAAAGAAGGTCATAATAATCCACTGTATAAAGGTAGATGAAATATCTATAAACGAAAGGGGTAATTTTCTACCAATGAAAAATGTAGTTGAAGGGGGGAGGTAATTTTTTGAAAATTACCTCTTTGATGTCCAATAAACTATTATATAATGAAACTGTTACTCAATAAAACTGTAAATATCAAAGATGGCGTTGTTCAGTTGATGGGGAGGGGAAGTTTACCGGCAATGGTTTGTGTTTTAACAAGAGTAAAGTACTTAATATTGATAAATAAGTGCCCCGAAAAAAAGTCATATTAATCCATTGTAAAATGGTAAATGACATACGTATAAATGGAGGGGGAGTTGAAGGGGGACGGGGTGATTTTTTGAAAATTGCTGTGTTAAAATCAACTAAAGTACGAATACTTAATTTTGAAGGATAAGATACCTTAGAAATAAGATATGATATAACTATTACTGTATGAAAGTGTGAATATCATTAATGGTGGGGATCGGTTGAGGAGGAGGAACGATTATCTGCGTAGTTCGGTTTCTTTATAAGAATAAAGTACATAATATTTATAGATAAAGTGACCCGAAAATAACACTATATTAAACAACAACCCCATAATAAAAAAATATCTACAAATTGTGAGAATAGTTTGAAAGTGGGAGATATTTGTTTAGAAATTATCGAACCGAATTCAAGTAAATGATTTTAAATATAAATCTTAGAACACGGAAGTCATGTATGGTTCTCCATACCGATATTTATACTTTATATTACTTATATATTTTGTTTGCGTCAATATAAACTACTGTTTTTTAAATTTATATACCTTCCATCTACTATCGTGAGTGTAGAAGACCTTATATACTTTATAATTGCTTTCTCTCTATAAACTAAACTGAAGCAATTCACTCTACTACTGCTGTTGGAATTCATTCTGCATCGAAAGCGAACACAAAGAGCAATACAAAACTATTAGCGAACGTCAACCGTGACCAAAGCAAAGCCTTCACACAATGTCTGTGGTAATTATTAACTCAATGCCACCGCGGACACGCGAATTTTACAGTCGTATCGCTTTGAGTCTTTTATTGCCTGTGTTCAACGGTAACCTCTTCCAGGCTACAGTTCAAGTTGTGTAAGCTATGCTATTACATCTGTAAAGTTACTGCTTTCAGATTTTACTGCGTGAACTTGCTAAAACAACGACATTACCAATAAACTCTTTTCTCTGTAAACGTATTTCCCAAATGTTCATTAGAGAAAGAAATCAATTTCGAAGTCCAGTATCTTGAATTTAGGTGAGTTCATCTATAATTAATAACTTACTCACTGAACTTATTATAAGTAGAGATAAGTTACTCTCTTGATACACCAGAGACGTTCACGCATTTAAAGTGGGAGGGATAGGACGGCTTATTAAATGGTAGCCTATATTTCTTTTACTTATCTCAAATATTGTGAGATCTATAATACTTTCACTCCCTCTTTTTTCTGAACTATTGTGTTACATTAACTGTGTATTTTTATTTAAAGAACTAATTTACTATTAAAATTAATGGAATTACTTTTACAACTCCCTGAGAACACACTGTGAATTCCTTTTTGTTCAGTAAATTATTAGCAATGTCTTCCTTCAGTATGAACTGTAAGCCTCCTCCTCTTCTTTTTCTTCTTCAGCACTACAGCCCAACGTGAGCACTGGCTTCCAACACCAATCATCTACAAAGTCTCCTATCCGCTACCATTTCAGTATAATCCCTCACACCCGTTCTTCTGAGATCTTCTAGTATATCATCCGACCATCTTGTCGTAGGTTGTCGGCCCCTCCTTCTGCTTTTATAGACCTGCGCCCTCAGAATTTTCTTTGGCACATCCATTCGTTGTAGGCGACCGAACAATTATATTCGTTTAGCCTTTATGAATCTTACAATTCCACTAAATACGTTTACCAAGTTATATTTTGTACCGTACACACACGCGCGCGCATAACCACCTCTCCACCCCCTCTCACTCTATCTCTCTGAATTATAAATTGTCAAACCGTGAAGTGATTTCCAGTTTGTGTCAGTTATTAGTTGTTTAGACTCTCCGACTGTTGTAAACAGTAGACTAATTAAGAATAAACTATCACTTTATTTTACATATAAGAGAAAATAAGAAGAGTAATGCGAGCATCTACATCACGTGCTATGTCCTGACCGTGACCTAACAAATTCAGAAATTTTAGGTGCAATAGTTTTTATGTAAGTGGTACCTAATATCGTTACATTTAGCATGAGCGAGAATGGCACTATAGTCACAACTTGAATACAAAGTTCGTTAAGCGTGACTTGTAAAACACAACTGTGCAGTTGTGGCTCATTGTTTTGGACTACTGTTATGCTTTTACGGTGTTCGCAAATAGGACATTAAATATTCTAAGATAACCCTGTTGATAAGGGCGGTCGCAAGAGGGACAAATTCTATAGTGTTCGGAACTGGTACTGGTTACAAGTGGGAAGGCCCCGAATATACAAGTTACACAAATCCAAATCGCAAAATAGCGTTGTTCTTAATCAACGACCACGCTAGCCGGCGGGCGCTTTGAACGTTAATACACGTTCTACAGTATGTTCTGCCGCCACAAATTATCAAAGAGAAAAAAATATTCACAGAAACAATATAAGACGTTAACACTGCTAATGTACTGAAAAGAGAGAAATTGACGCTTCAAACGGTAAAATAGGCTAACGTTTATTTGTCACTATTAAATGAACGCATGAGAGACAGGCAGCCCGGGAGTAATAATAATGTATTAAAGACGAGAGGCGAGAAACGAAATAGTTGGAGGAACAGGACAAAGAGTATTTATAATACATACAGTATGTAAAATAACAGTACGTTGTGGTGGCCGAGGGCGTGGGACTGCGCCACACCACAATAAAATAGCTTTTAGAGTTAAGTGCTGTTGATAGCAGTAGACGGAATTGACTGAAAGCAAATACACGAGGCACGCGCATTACGTTCCCCCCCCCCCCCCACCAACCATCGAGCCCAGCACCAATTGTGTTTTAAATTGTGATTACAAACATTTGCTCCTTTATTTATTTATTTACTTTTTTCTTCATCATGTTTGCTACAAGGTTCACGTCACTTAATAAAAACCTCTCGTTACTACTACTACTACTACTGATGCATCACATTCTCTTTCAGAATAGCGTTCTGTACGCGTATAATGACACAGAGGGCGCGCTACTATAGTTTGTTGACTGAAAAACATAACGACTTCGAGTATCTAGAGGTGGGCCGATATACCTATAACAGGTATTTTGGAACGTTATTTTTGTATAACAGTGACTGAAAAGTCGAAATATACCTGTTACGATTCAACGATAACTGAAAAGTCGAACAGAACAGAGAACAGATAATGAACACAGGTTTTACTTATTGCAGTCCATACTACAGGGAAAAGTATTTTGCAAGAGAGGAGTTGGGCGACCGAGAATCTCATGGCTGACAAATGTAAGGACCCAGTTTGGCATGAATACAACTGACTTATTCCGTGCAGCAGTCCAGAAAGTTAAAATAGTCTGTGTGATATCCAACATCCGAAAAAGATAGGAACTATCAGAAGAAGAAGAAAGGTCGAAATACCCGTTCCGATTACTCGCGGTTCCGAGTAGCGGGAACCCCCTACGCAACCAACGAATAAATAAGTAGGCCTACTACGAGTATTATGAGTATAAAGCCACTTTTTGGTGCTGAATACTTGATTCTGCGCATGAGCCGATTGCCATACAAGTACGAAACGAAGCAAAACAGCGAGGTTCAGAATATCTCTATGCCAAAGAGATGAAGCTGTTTTTAATAAATGCAAAAAATTCTTACTGATGTTACATTTATTCTTGTGTGTTATGCAGATATATGATACAGATTTATTTAACAAATTATATATTATACTACTCACCAACTTGGTACATTTTGAAGAAGCGAATTATATTATGTTATAACCTACAGAGTGGCTGATAGGCCATATAGGTAGTACTTTTTGTAAATGTGATTTCGGAGATGATTTAAACTTCACTGCACATCTCACGTAAATTTTTTTTTAACATTCTATGTTGTGCTATTACGTGGACTCTAAATTTCAGTGCCTGGGTTTCGCAACTGATTTGTCCAACCAAAATGGAATCAATAATTTAATATTAAATCTATGTCAGTTTGTTTACGCCCAGTGAAAACTTAAATTAGTATTCCCAAAGGGAGATAAGCCTATAAATCCTTTTGTCTTATTTTCTTTTAAACAGTAACAGCTTAGTAAAGTACCAAAATATAAAGTAACACTGTTAATACTTTTAGTTTCAATTTATTGGTTATAACTCATTATATAATACAGATATATATATATATGTATAGTCACCGGACAAAAGGCTTGCCGCATGACAAATGGCGCCAATCGTGCATTCTATAGTGTTTTTGGTGGCCCTAAAAAGGACCTGGTGGCGAGAACGGTGGTGTTGGTCGTGCCGCGCTGAGATGTTCGGCGGCTGCGCCCGCTGTTCGTGGCGTTCTGCTGTCCTCCTCTTCTTTCGGCATCGGTTGTAGAGTCGGCTGCCGGCCCAGTGAAATCCATCGCTGGCGCGGAACTGGAGGGCGAAGACGCAAGAATGCCGGTTCTATTCTTCCGCCGATGTGGTTATGCGAAGATACGGCTTTAGAGTTTTAGAGCGTGCGGGAATTTAGCAGAGTGTTGAGTATTTAGGCTGCATGAGTGTGTCTAGTCGCTACCGCTGGGGAGTAATGACCATGGGCGGGGGATTGGTATGTGTGTTTAATTGTGTCTGGTCTTTGACGCTGGCGGCGGGGGAGTCGAGGGGGGAGGACCATTGACTATTGTGAGGAGGGGATTTATTAAGTAGGAAGGTCTGTTTGAGTTACGGGTATTTCTGTTTATTGAGGGGACTACTGATTGTATGGAAGTGCGGCGTGAGGCTGTGCGGGAATACTTGCAGTTTAACTTAACGAAGAAGGAGTCTACGTCAGGGAAGCGGGTGTTTAGTGCATACAGAGCTGCGTTGGAGGTCTTCGTGAGGCGTGGTCGGCGGTATATGAGTCTTAAGGCTCGTCGTTCTGTGACTCGGTGGAGATCTAGGTAGGCAGGGGAGGCGGTAAGGAGAACTGGGTGGGCATACGTGATGATGGGTCGAATACAGGTAGTGTAGATGCGGCCTAGTAAGTCGATGGAGCAGTGGTTTAGTCGGCTGAGGATTCTGAGAGAGCTGAGGCGGGTACGGGCGATGGTCGTAGTTCTTTTGATATGTGGTCGCCAGGTAAGTTTGGAGTCAAGCGTGACGCCCAGATACTGGCATTCACGCTTCGAGCGTACTGATGATGGGCCTACGCGGACTGGTGTATTATAGAAATGAGTCATGTTGCGTCCAGTGGAGTTGAAAACACAGATTTGGCTTTTGTCCGCGTTTACATTGATTCGCCAAGTGTTACAGTAGGTGAAGAAAGGCTCGAGGATTTGCTGTAATTTTGATGTGACTTGCAAGTGTACGCCTGCTGAAACCCAGTAGGCAGTATCGTCTGCGTAGTGGGCTAGGCCTGCTGATGGGTAGGGTAGAGTCGGCGGGGGGGAGGCGTGTCTTTGGTAAAAATGATATACAGTAACGGGCTAATGGCGGAGCCTTGGGGGACACCGGCATTGCGGTGGAAGGGTGCCGAGAGATACTGGCGGACTCGGACTTGTGCAGTGCGTCCATCCAGGAACTGGGAGAGCCATTTGATGATGGTTGGGGGAAAGTGACATCCGAGGATCTTGAAACGAAGGCCGTTGTGCCAGACAGAGTCGAAGGCTTTACGGATGTCGAGTAAGGCTAAGATGGTCGGGCGATTGCGGGCCGAGTTGTCCTGGATGGCGCTGATAACCCGAACAAGTTGATCATATATGTTGTAACCAGGGCGGAATCCGCCCTGGGTACTGGGGAGGACGCTATGAGTTTGTAGATGGGGATGTATCCTGGCGACGAGGACTTTCTCGAAAAGCCTGGAGATTGCAGGGGTAAGAGAAATCGGGCGATAACTCGACGGGAGGCTGGCGTTTGTGAGCGGTTTGGGGAACATGAGGACATGAGCGTGCTTCCAGGCCCGTGGGACGTATCCGACGAGGAGACTTGCGGTATAGAGATGCGCGATGGCTTCGATGGCAGTGTCGGGGAGTGCTTTTAAAATGCGGTTTCGTATTCCGTCGGGACCGGGGGCAGTATTTCTACACTTAGTGAGTCTGTCTTTGATGTCGTCTGGGTCGATAGGCTGCTCCAGCGGATGATCGTGGTCTGCGTTCAGGACGTCGTAAGGGGTGAAGAGGTCAGCGTGGTTAGCCAAGAAAGTGTCTATGGAGTGTTCGGCGATGGCGTCAAAGTCCAGGCTGACGGGGTGGCTATGGACTGGAGAGAGTCCCGAAAGGCAGCAGCCTTCTCCTCGTCGCTGACAAGAAGGCGGTCGTCTGACAGGAGAGGGGTATCGGCTTTGGGCGGGTTGTGTAGTCGTTTAAATGACTTGCTTCCAGAATCGGGGTGTGTCTATGTGAAAGGAATCCTGTACTGAAGTACATAGGCTTTCAATTCGGGAAGAACGAAAGTCTTTTATGGCGAACTTGACAGCATTTGAGAGTCTTCTGTACTCCGAGCGGAGATGCTCGTTCCGCCGATCTCTGTTTAAGAGGCGACGGATCCAGCGTTTCCGG
This sequence comes from Magicicada septendecula, assembly GCA_034769895.1. Lineage (NCBI taxonomy): Eukaryota > Metazoa > Arthropoda > Insecta > Hemiptera > Cicadidae > Magicicada > Magicicada septendecula. Next base: position 399,027,646 of record CM068375.1, on the reverse strand, counting down.
CGTACCAGTGCAAGAACAGGGGGAGGGAGCCTGAGTTGGGAGTACCTGACCTGTTTAGTAGGTACGGCCTGTGCCATCGCCGTCTGAATCGATGTAGTCAGGATTACGAGAAGAATAGGGATGTGGTCTGAGCCAACATCCGGGCCTTGGGAGATCCCGCTTATTTTGCGGGAGATGTCAGTTGAGGTAATCAGCTTATTAGGACAGGTGGGTTGTTGGGCCGGAGTTATCGGCTGGCGGGTAAACGGGGTACGATGGTGCCTTAGACCGACGTTATTGACTGCCCGAAGCACTCGCGTGCCCCGGGCGGTGTTATAACGGTCTCCAAGACGCTGTTGGTGGGCGTTCAAATCTCCGAAGAGAAGTAAACGGGTGTAGGTCGTGGCCAAATGATGGAGGTAGTTGACGTCAAAGTCGGCACTTGGGGGGCAGTAGTAGGTTGCTATGAAGAGGGGAGGTGAGTTTGTGAAGCTTAGTTTGACCACAAGCGAGTCGGTCGGGCTGTTTGGTATAGGTACTACGTGTGCTCGGAGAGAGTTACGAACTAGTATCGCAACTCCCCCCCGAGTGAGATGCGTTGTCCTGCCAGAAGAGGGTATAGCCCGGGAAGAACAGGCGATGTCTAGCAGTTAGGTAGGTTTCGTTGAGGGTGGCGACGTCTGTATGTGATTCCTGCAGAAAATATAAAAGTTCATCGCGTCAAGCCCGGAGGCTGCGAACGTTGAGATGAAGAAGGGTCAGATGGTTCTTGCGGATTACGCTGCCGTCTTCTCCCATTTAAGCTTACCGCTTGGACTTGGAGTGAAGGATCGTAAGGCCCTCGGGGGTGCGGTTGAATAGCGTCCTAGTGTCAAACAGTCTTTTAGTAATTTGGTTCACACTAGTCCGTAGTTTGGTATGTGTGGCAGGTTCCGTGACGTTGTAGATGACCGCAATGAGGGCGTCGAATACCGAGCGTGTCATGTCAGTAATCATTTTTTGGACGTCAGTCATCATCGACTGGAAGAGACCGAGGATGGTTGTAGTGTCGATAGTTGCTGGAGTAAGAGGAGCGCTGGGGGATTCAGGTCTTGTTTCGGTCTGCTTAGGGTATTTAGGGCATTTTGTTTGTCTGTGAAGTAATCCGTTGATGAGTTGCACGTGGCACAGAACGGCGAGCTTTAGTCGTGGATGGTATGGGGGCAGAGGGCAGTGGGAGTTTTGTGTCCGCATACGCGGCAACGGGGTTGGTATGAGCAGGAGGATGCGGTGTGGCCATAAAGGTGACATCGGGGACATGGGATATGTCGTTCAGTCTGTCGGGACTCTTCGGTTCGGTAATGTCTACCAGCGACAAAGACGCCTTCAGTCAGCAGTAAATTGACTGTCTCTGTGTCGTGGCTGAAGATCCGGATTAGGCCGGTCGGACCCAGGTCCGAAATAATTCGCCTACAGAAAGCTATTTGGAGGCGCTCGTCCTCTTCCAAAGCTTCCTGGAAGTCTAATATGTCAATATCCTTTGCGACACCACGGACGAATAGGGTTTTTAGAGGTTTTCTGGGGGGTCTTTGGGTTTCTGTGTAGGTTTCGTAGTCTGGAATGCCCTGTATGCGGCATTTGGACTGAAGGAAGTCATCGGTATGGAGTTGCAGAATATTTGGAGGTCTGCTAGGGATGAGAAGTGCAGGGTTGTGATGGCGTTTTTGGGTGAGTAGAAGTTGCGGGGAAGCCGAAGTTTAGGGCACTTGGTTTTGATTAGGTTGGAGAGGAAGATTGGGTTGTTGGGATTCTGTATATGTTTAAGGATTAGTAAAGCGTCAAAATTTCTACCGAAGCGGGTTTTATGCACTAACAGGGATGGCTGATTGACTCAAAGATCTGACCACAGAATATTATTGCTTTGGTCTTTCTCTGTATGTGTGTGAAAACACCTAATTCGTACCTAGCCTAATTCTCTAGTTATATCTTTTGGCGTTCTTCTTCTGTATAACTTCTTTAAATTTTAATTATATTAGTTGATATTTTGGCTACTTATAGAGCTTCAATTGCTGAACACTATGCGGGTTTCAGAATTGCCGTATATTTATTAGTTTTGAAGATATTGCAGTTTTAATAAATAAAATTAATTGAATAAAATTTCATGTCTGTGCACGCGTCAGTAGTAGGAGTGGCGAGGTTAGACAGAGATGGCTGTGATTATTCCCTCTCTCTCTTGCTTACGCCGTTAGACTAGCACAGTTTGACACTTTCATGTGACGATCTGATAGGTCGACTATATGTATCGTTATAATATATATATATATATATATATATTTTTGTGTGATGTTATTTAATTTCTTTCTTCTGCAAGTAGTATAATTCGTATATTCTTTTTAACACCTGACGCACGTTTCACTGAAAAATATCAGTACCATCAGAGGTTTCTAAGTAAATTAATAACAATGGAAATAATTCTATTAATATAAAATTAACGAATAATCGAATTTGTATCGATTTTAATGTACTGATAATCGATTTAGATCGATTAGTTAACGATTGTTTTAATGTTTATTTTCTTCAGCAGCTGTTTTCTCGGGTATATTTGAAAATTTGTTGTTTATATTTTATTCATTTTACTTCCATATTCCTTAAGGAATGGAAGTATGGTGATGGCAAAAAAAATCGTGTTCGAGATTATTGTAGATTCTGATTCTACTACACTCAAAACATGAAAAAAAGTCGTTTTCCGAAAAGTGTCTGTGTGTGTGTGTGTGTCTGTCTGTAGATTTTTGTTCTATGGCAAACGATAACTGCCGCAAATTCAAACAGAATCAAATAATTTTTTGCATACAGTCCTGATTTGTAGAGTACTCGCGACCTATTGTTTTTGGTGAAGATCGGTTGAGGGAAAGGGGTAGTTTACCTGCAACGGTTTTTTTTATCAAGGGAAATTTTTTTTTTTGGCAAACGATAACAGCCGCAAATTCAAACAGAATCAAATAATGTTTCCATACAGCCCTGAATTGTAGAGTTCTCAAGACCTATTGTTTTTGGTGAAGATCGGTTAAGGGAAAGGGGGTAGTTTACCTGTAACGTTTTATGTTTTAACAAGGGTATTTCCTATGGCAAACGATAACAGCCGCAAATTCAAACAGAATCAAAAGATTATTTGCATACAGCCCTAAATTGTAGAGTTCTCAAGACCTATTGTTTTTGGTGAAGATCGGTTAAGGGAAAGGGGTAGTTTACCTGCAACGGTTTTTTTTATCAAGGGAAATTTTTTTTTTGGCAAACGATAACAGCCGCAAATTCAAACAGAATCAAATAATTTTCTGCATACAGCCCTGATTTGTAGAGTACTCAAGACCTATTGTTTTTGGTGAAGATCGGTTGAGGGGAAGGGGTAGTTAACCTGCAACGTTTTTTATCAAGCGTATTTTCTATGGCAAACGATAACAGCCGCAAATTCAAACAGAATCAAACAATTTTTTGCATACGTCAGTGAATTGTAGAGGACTCAAGGCCTTTAGATTTTGGTGAAGATCGGTTAAGGGGAAGGGGTAGTTTACCTGCAACCTTTTACGTTTTAACAAGAGTAAAGTACTTGAAAATTTATTTAAACTTTTTGAAACAATGGTAACTGTTGAAAATAAAATAATTTTGTTGCCAGGTAACAAAAATAAAGTCATTTTGATTATAAAATATAAATATTTACAACAAGAAAAGAATTTTCAGTTTTCAAAATTTAAATATATTTTTATAAAACAATGGGTTCTTCATTGAGGTGGGGACCATGTCACTCACTCCATCTCAAGCCTCTCCCATTTTGCAGAAAAATAGGACCCTGTCAAGGCTGATACTTTGACGACAGTGACAGGGCTTTCCACCAAATTCAGCAGAGTGACAGGTAGGCCCAACTCTGATTGGCTCCTCAGATTTCCCCAGCGTTAGTAGGTTCTATGAAAATATTTTATTTCAAAAATGATTTTAAATATAAATCTTAGATATGTTTTATAAATCTCATGTTTTATGTTTTAACATGGGTAATTTTTTATATGACGAACCATAACTGCCGTAAATTCAAACAGAATCAAATAATTTTTACATATGTGCCTGAGCTATAGAGAACTCAATGTCTGTTGATTTTGGTGAAGATCGGTTACGGGGAAAGGGCAGTTTACCTGAAACATTTTTTGTTGTAACATGAGTAAAGTACTTAATTTTGATAAAGTATCCTGATAAGATCTTAATAATCCACTGTAGAAACGTAGATGAAATATCTATAAATGAAGAGGCTAGTTGAACGGGCTGGGGGTAATTTTCTATAAATCAAAATTATAGTTGAAGGGGGAGGGGATAATTTTTTTTTATATGTGTACTACGTTATTGGCAACAAAGAAGTATTTTTTTGTTAAAATTCCTTCCCTGGCTGTTTGGCTGAAAATGATTTTAAATATAAATCTTAGAATATGGAAGTCATGTATGGTTCTCCATACCGATATTTTATTTTTTAGTAAATTTATAATTTTAAATAGATCGTCTTGTTTTGTTTTAACCTCGGTGATCGAGGTGACAACGACAAGCAGCTGACTCAGCGTACTAGGAGGTGGTCAGGAAGGAGAGAAGGACAGTTTTATTTTGGTGAACTCTGGGCTGAGGACTGACGTTTTTGTTTTTTAAAAGAGGATGGCTTTATGCCGAGTCATCAAGAAGCGCCCGAGGGCGCTTGACCCGTATGGGCGGCGGTGGTTCTGAGGCGCTGACACTTCGCAAATAAGGGGAGGATAAGGCCGAGGCTGCAGCAAAATGAATTACAGCCAACGACTGGACAAAGGCAGACAAGGCGGAAACTCGGAGACCCCTTCGCATCACGTCATTCCTCTCAAACCAAGGGGACTCCGACAAAGAACGGAGGGTCGTCACGTCGTCATAGTTCTGGTTCTCAACAGTGAGTAGTTCGTACACAAACGTGCATGCCGCTCATACTGCTATTTCTGTAGTCTACATGAGTATATAGAGGAATTAATCCTACTTATTATACATGAATACGCAACAGATGATCCACTCCTGGTTTGAATCCCGACAGCGTACCAATATATTCCTCACAAACCAAGGTACGCAGTGTATGTTTAAAACTATTACGCTACCAAACGTGAAATTAATATTGCACGGCTAGCAGAGAGCAAATAAACATAAACTGCTGATTACATTTTCGCAAACTCCAAACACACGCACATAATCTACTTTACAATAAAAAAACTGTTAAGTAAATAAATTTGCTATGTTAATAAAAATAAACAAAACATAAAACCACCAACAACAAACTATAGGCGAGTCGTGGCTCTGATACCTGTGAACAGCAGCACCAGTAGTGCGGACAGATACGATACTCCAAACGTGCCATTTCACTTACCTGCAAACAAAACAAAAACAATTAACTTTACTGTTAACAAACAGAATGACAACAAACTAAACAAAGGTGCATAGTTACGCTTAATTTAAAAATCTCTCTCCCTCTCTCAAAACACACACATACACAGCACGGTAGGTAACGGCGGTGAATAGGATTGGATGGTGAATCGGATAAAAATTTTAAAATTGCGCGCCAGTAATTTTGTAGTAACGGCAGGGAGCTATTGCTTCTTCTCTTCATTCGGAATTGAGAAAGAGCAATGTACAGTTCGGTTGTAAGTGTATTTTTGCCACGTTCGAACGCATTATCGACTTTTGTTTTAGACGTGTCGTTACGTGTACGTTCAATTTTTATCACTTTCTTCTTCAGGCTTACTTTCTAATAATCATTTACAGTACCTAAATGAAATAAAAGAAAATGTCAATAATGGCATTACTGCCGATATCTGAAGGCCTTCTGGCTGTGACGTCACGGAAGGTCTGATGTCACTTCAAGGAGGCAGTGGATCAAACAGTGCTTGGTCTTTCTGACGGGGCACCTAAAAATGGGAGGGGACACGCCAACACGGCATCCGCTAGATGGCGCCGGAATGTCTGATGCTTTAGTAGCATTGTCCCCGCCTCGGACACAGTAGGCAGACGCCTTGAGGCGTCGGTCTTTCTCTGCCAGGTAGAGTCAATTTCCCTGCTGATGGGGAAGGTGTAAAAAATGTGATGGGATAAAAGGTGTAACTTTAACTAAAACTAATCGAAATATATTCTTAAACATGCGTTTAACAAGCCTTATTACAATAAATAAACGCTAGCCTAGACTTTCAGTAACAAACGCGCGCACTCTGAGTAAAGTTATTTCAAACGCGACAAACACACGATTGTGTCTCACACAAAAAGACGCAGTGACGGGGAGACAAACAGTGACGTCGTGCCAGAACTCATTACGTTTCTCGTTGGCAAACAGTTTTCATTCCCCCCCCCCTACACATGTCCTCTCTACTGTATACCACTACGTCCAGTTAGTTTTCCTTAGTCTCCACGTTACCCACATACACTCCGCAAACAAACGCTGACTTCAACAAATCGGTATGGGGAACCGTACTACATGACTTCCATGTTCTAGTTAATTATAAAATTATTTTTAATATGTCCACTCAGAACGAAACCAAATATACCAGCATGCTTTTGGTAAAAACAATGAGAAAGATAATCAAAATACGAATTGTACCTAGTTGTTAATATTTTAAAAATAAAGAATTTATTTGATTAAATTATATTTTATTTAAACAATGCGAAAGAAAGCGAATACCGCCCAGCGTTTGTTATCTGTGAATTTCTGAAAACGAAAAATTATTTTGATTACGTATCCGTGGTGACATAGCATGGAACGGTATCGGTTGTTAATATTTTATTGAAATATCTTAGTTTTCGGTCGATTAAATTAAAAACATCAGTACAAAAATTACACCCCCCCCTTCAACTACCCTTTTAATTTATAGATATTTCATCTGCCTTTCTACAGTGGATTATTTCTCCCCCTACCCACAAAATCAAATTTGGGGGGGGTTGCACCATGACCTTTGGGGGGATGGGCACTTCTTAACGAAACGACGATATCAGTGCTTACTTAGCCTTGCACGGAACGCTACGACGGATTTCCCACACATCTTCCATCTCTATCTATTAAGCTGGGTATGGAAAGTACGTCGTAAGACAGATATTTCTTCTCTCTGAGTCTTTCACACCTCGTAACGTTTGTTTGTCCGCCTCATACAATCAAGGGACACAGCGTTCTGAGGAACCACACGGCTCGTTGCACATTTTAGTTGTTATTTTCTACCGAAGATAAACGACCTGAACGCACTGCTACAGGTCCCGGATTATACACAACGCTAGGGTATGCTACAGCACCGGGCACCACGGCCTGAGCTGTCAGAGAGGGCACCATCTAGCCATAAATCACAAAAACGTTTTGAAGATAATAAATGTGAAAACAAAACAAATGTCCTCAATCTAATCGTCTTATCGTCAGCTTTTGACGATTCCAATAGATAACTGGGAGTCTGAAACATCACTTTCTGTATTAGAACGCATTGAAGACCTATTGAGTTCATCTATGGGAGATGAGAGATTATCTTCGTTACCAAGGTTGAATCTTGAAAGCGAGATCCTTGAATCGCTCGATTTAGAAGAAATTATACAAGGACTTCGTTAATGTAAATATCGGTATGGAGAACCATACATGACTTCCATATTCTAAGATTTATATTTAAAATCATTTTCAGCCAAACAGCCAGGGAAGGAATTTTAACAAAAAAATACTTCTTTCTTGCCAATAACGTAGTACACATATAAAAAATATTATCCCCTCCCCCTTCAACTATAATTTTGATTTATAGAAAATTACCCCCAGCCCGTTCAACTAGCCTCTTCATTTATAGATATTTCATCTACGTTTCTACAGTGGATTATTAAGATCTTATCAGGATACTTTATCAAAATTAAGTACTTTACTCATGTTACAACAAAAAATGTTTCAGGTAAACTGCCCTTTCCCCGTAACCGATCTTCACCAAAATCAACAGACATTGAGTTCTCTATAGCTCAGGCACATATGTAAAAAATTATTTGATTCTGTTTGAATTTACGGCAGTTATGGTTCGTCATATAAAAAATTACCCATGTTAAAACATAAAACATGAGATTTATAAAACATATCTAAGATTTATATTTAAAATCATTTTTGAAATAAAATATTTTCATAGAACCTACTAACGCTGGGGAAATCTGAGGAGCCAATCAGAGTTGGGCCTACCTGTCACTCTGCTGAATTTGGTGGAGAGCCCTGTCACTGTCGTCAAAGTATCAGCCTTGACAGGGTCCTCTTTTTCTGCAAAATGGGAGAGGAGGCTTGAGATGGAGTGAGTGACATGGTCCCCACCTCAATGAAGGTCCCACTTAATAAACCCATTGTTTTATAAAAATATATTTAAATTTTGAAAACTGAAAATTCTTTTCTTGTTGTAAATATTTATATTTTATAATCAAAACGACTTTATCAAAAAACAAACATTATTTTTTTATAATAAGTACTTACATATGTTTCTTAATATGCTTACTTTTTCTTCAATGTTGATGATCATTTCCAAACATTCTGACAAAATTGTATCTACAGAACAGTTAACATTCCCCAGGTTTCCATTTCTGCTAATTTCTCATTAAACCTTCCACTGACGTATTATTAACCATTTCATAAACTATCGTATAAACTTTTCAGATTTTGTGGTACAAAATCTGTTTAAACTTTGTACTGGTTTATCAGCTGTAAACGGTCCACCACCGTATACGGCACGCGCGGATGACGTCACGCGTTTATCAAACGTTGCAGCCGGCCAGCACCGCCGACTGCAAGCCAGTTTAGTTCAGTTTATAACACGACTCCGAGCGCAACTCTCGTAAAACACTTCTCTTACAGCCGCGGCTTCTGGATATTTTTTAGCATGCATTTATAATATTTCATTTCATTCAACTACCTGCGTCCATCTACAATGGACCACGATTTCATTCAAAATTAATTTCGGGCGTTATTGCCTCAAATGCATCCGCACGTGCCGATCGTAATTAACAAGCAGATTTTTTTCAATAAACGAATGTTCAACATCTTTAATACAGTCCACTTCTTTCTAACAAACAATCCAGCCTTCCTCATTAGCGTCTTTGGAATAACTCACGATTATTCAAGAGCTTCCAAACCGCAACATTTTTGGTCCCACCGGACCGGATTTCATATTTTCAGGCCAAAAACGACATCATTTTTGGTCCAACCAGGCAGGATTTCATATTTTCGGGCCCAAAAAACGACATCATTTTTGGTCCCCACGGCACAGATTTCTCATATCTGAGTACACAAGCGACAGCATTTATTTATACACATCATTTCTGGAAAGACCGATCTGAAGTTAATCACGCCATACGGGCATCATTTTCGTCCTGAGCGACACCATTATTGTGAATCACGTCGCAGTCATCTCGACAAGATTCAGCCAAGCAGTAGACCAGAGACGACGGGACGAAACAGGACAACATTTTCGAGATTCCACAGTTTTAATTGATGGAGGGTACAACATGAGGCATCGGCTGACCGGCAGAGACAGGAGGTGTAGCAGCTCCAAACGGGATCGAAGCCAGCTTCATCACGAATGGATCGACGGCCACGTGACTATAAACTTTACTTATATTTGATTTTTAATAATATTTCACTCAGTGGGTATTTTTTGACACATTTATATAAACAAATACCTCATTACACAATACAAATTAATAAATGGTTGGCAGCTCATTATCAGTCAGAACTTTAAAGATAAAGATATACTTTGTAACCATTTAGATTCATAATTTCAATAATTTAACTGCCAACAAGTTTGATTAGTTAGAGAGAGTAAGTTTATGTTCAAAACAACGATCGCTAGCTACCAAAACGTATTTAAACTCATTCAAAATTAAGTTTGTGGTTCACATGCTCTATGCTCAATTGCTTTCTAAATATCTTTCCCTTTTTATCTTAAACTGTAATAATGGCCGATGTAAGGGCTCTAATAAAAAAACGAGGCACAATTAAGGCCTCAATATCCCGAGTAAATACCTTCGCGGATAACTTCGATTTGTTAAACAGCGATCCTCATGCGCTGAAAATAAAACTGCGTCATTTGATGGAATTATCCACCAAATATGACGAGATTCAGTCACAAATCGAGGCTGAGGAAGCAGACGTTGCTTTAACGAGTGATAGAGTGCAAACGGAGGACGATCTCTGTACTATAGAATGTAAATTGCAACACCTGCTAGAGCAAGCTGAGCATATGAACCAAAAACCAGTAATTAATGCTGAAGGTAAACAGCCTAAAACACCCCCCATTCAATTGGAACCAATAAAATTACCACGGTTTGAGGGTAGTATTGTGGAATGGCAACATTATTACCATATTTTTATGGAACTAATTCATGTCAGAGCAGATCTGACAGATATACAGAAACTTCATTATTTGCACTCGTCATTACATGGCGAGGCGCTTAACGTAATAAAAGCGTTGCCCATAACACATGAGAATTACGCGGTGGCTATCGATCTGTTGAGGAATAGATATGATAGTAAGCTGATTGTTTCCGCTCACCACGTGTGGAATGTCCTAGACGTACCATTAGTTCAGCAGGAATCCCAAGTTAGCATATCGCAATTTATTGATCAAATCTCTGCAAATATAAACGCTTTAAATAATCTCAAACTGCCAGTCAACACGTTTGAAATTATTGTCGTAAATTATTTAGCCAAAAAACTTGACAATTACACTTTACGTTTGTGGAAAGAGAGTTTATCGGAGCATAAATTCCCTGATTTTAATAATTTTATAAATTTTATAAATTCACGTAGGAAATTATTGCAAAATCTCGATAACGCGACTAGCCCAACGAGCAGGTTGAACAAAAGCGATAAGTCTCCTTATCGCAAGGCAGTTAAACAGATAAGCACTCCAAAGGGCGCATTCCACTCACAGATTAGAAACAATTTATGCAGGCTGTGTAATGGTGTACATAGACTTAGCGATTGCCCACAATTTACATCGCTGTCTATCCCTGATAGAAAAAACGCGTTAATAAAAAACAAACTTTGCTTAAACTGCCTCCGTTCGGGACACGAGGGTTCAAAATGTCCCTCAAAATTCTCATGTAAAAAATGTTCTAGGCGTCACCACACAACGATTCATGTCCCCAACAGGGACGTAACTTCTGTTAACAACCAGTGTTCACTGAGATCACAGACCAATAAATCGGTATTGTTATCTACCGCCGTCTGTATGACATACAATAAAGTCGGCAAAAAATTTCCCGTTAGGATATTACTGGATTCCGGTTCTCAAGCGAACTTTTGCACAATGGATTTCGCCCGCAGGATGGGCCTCCAATTGGTTAAGTCGCAACTGCCCATCACGGGTATAAACAACTCGCTTTCCCAGGCTGACTTCAGTACTAATGTAAGGCTACATTCACGCTATAAACCCTTCACGTTAAACGTACATTGTGCCGTATTACCCAGTATAACTAATAATTTACCGGCGGAGTCGTTCAATCTTGCCTCTTTAAATTTACCCAAGCGCATATTCTTGGCGGATCCTCACCTACATTGCTCGTCGCAAGTCGATATATTAATCGGCGCTCAATATTTTCTCCAATTAATTGAACCTATGAAATATACGCGCGGACCACACTTTCCTATAATTCAGGAAACCAAGTTAGGATTTATTTTGGCCGGTGACTTACCATTCAACGTCGATATGACTAAAACGGTTTCTTCCTTTATGGTCTGTAGGGATGATAATCAGGTTTCCTCGCAACTAAAGGAATTTTGGAAGTTGGAGGAGATCTCTAGTCGCGAAGCCCGATCTGAGGACTCGCCGTGTGAAAGGCATTTCGTGGAAAACACTAGCCGCAATCGCGACGGGAGATTCGTGGTAGCCCTGCCCCGCAGATCTGATAAATCTTATTTGGGAGATTCTCTCCGCGGAGCCATACGCAGATTCCAATCGTTAGAATTCAAATTCAAGCAGAACCCTACCCTTTATAAGGATTATAGTGAGTTCATGAGTGACTACTTAAGACTTGGCCACATGTCGCCGCTTAATGAATACGATCTGTCGCTTGACAGGTCAGAGATCTTTTATCTGCCCCATCACGCAGTCTTCAAAGACTCTAGCTTAACCACTAAATTGCGCGTGGTATTTGACCCATCCGCTAAAACCACCAATAATTTGTCCCTTAACGATACTTTAATGGTCGGTCCTACGATCCAGCAGGATCTGTTTTCGATAATGGTTCGGTTCCGCACCCACCGATACGTACTTATTGCGGACATTGAAAAGATGTATCGCCAGATCATTGTTAATCCTAAGGATTCAAACTTGCAACGCATTGTTTGGCGTGATGCACCGCATAAGGAATTGCGACATTACGCGTTAAGGACGGTTACATATGGCACTGCTAGTGCCTCCTTCCTTGCTACGCGTTGTCTGGCTCAAATAGCATATGAAAATAAATCCGACTACCCTACAGCTGCTAAGGCCATAGCAAATGACTTTTACGTAGACGATCTCATAACGGGTTCGGATGATCCGAACGGCTTAGCTGAAATGAAATGCGAGATCGAGAAGTTGTTGAGGAGGTATGGTTTTTCGTTACATAAATGGTTCTCTAACCACCATAAGATTATGACTCTTCGCGCCCAAGTAACCCGTGACTTCAGCAAGGGTCAAAACGTGCGTACCTTGGGCATACAATGGAATGTTGAGGGGGATAACTTTTTATACACCGTTAGGGGTGATGACAATTTAACCGTTTTCAACAAGAGAAGCGTGTTGTCAATCATCGCCGGGATCTATGATCCACTAGGTTTAATCGCTCCCATCACATTTTGCTGCAAGCATTTCGTGCAGCAGTTGTGGTTGGCGGGCACTGATTGGGACGAACCCTTGTCCGGATCATTAGCCAATCAATGGTTGGAATTATACGCTCAATTAGTCTCCGACACTCATTTTGAGATTACGAGGTCGGTTAAGAGTTCGAACAGTTACCCGGTTAGTTCATTGCAGCTGCACGGATTCGCCGACGCTTCGGCTAAAGGTTACGCGTGTTGCATTTATGTGCGAGCGGTCTATTCGAACGGCGCCATATCATCAAACTTGTTGTGTGCTAAATCTAGGGTCGCTCCGCTGAAACAGATAACGCTTCCTAGACTTGAACTTTGTGCTTGTTTATTGTTGGCTCAATTAACCTCCAAGGTTTTAAATGCCGTCGATTACAATTTTGACGGACCATATCTTTATTCGGATTCGATGATAGCGTTGTATTGGATACATCAGCAATCTTCCCGCTGGAAGGTATTTGTGGCCAACCGTGTCGCGGAAATACAGCGTCTTGTTAGCAGCAGGGGAATTTGGCGTCATGTAGTATCAAATGACAACCCTGCCGACGTTTTATCGCGCGGTTGCCTCCCTCGTAGTTTGCACTGTCATACTCAATGGTGGCATGGTCCGTCCTGGTTGGCTCGTGATGCGGCCTCATGGCCGGTCAGCGCGTTCGACATTAATACTCCCTGTACTTTTCCCGACATTGAAGAGGAACGTCGCAAGCAGGCTCAAACCTCACTAATTGTCGCGTCCTCAACACATAGTTACATTGAAAATTATTCATCTCTTACGAGGCTTATTCGCGTCTTCGCATATTGCCGTCGATTTTTTCGCAATTCTAGGCTCGCGGTGGTTGATAGAGACACGTCCTTTTTGTCGAATCAAGAATTGTCTGACACGCTCTTGATTTTTGTCCGGCAATCACAGAAGTTGCATTTCGACGTGGAGGTTAAGGAACTTGAGGCACACCGGTGCCTTCCACGCAGTAGTAAAATTCTTGCTCTCAACCCATTCCTGGATAAATCAGGCATTTTAAGAGTGGGTGGACGCTTGCAATTCTCCCCACTTAGCTACGAGACTAAACACCAAATAATTTTGCACCCGCACTCTCATCTCACGAGATTAATAATTGAATACGAACACATCCGTTTGTTGCACGCTGGAGTGCAATCAACTCAAGCTTCGCTTAGGCGTAAGTATTGGATCATACACGATAAGTCCTATATCCGCTCAGTGATACATAAGTGTGGCACTTGTTTTCGTTTCCGGGCTAAAGGCGCGAATCAATTACTCGGTCAATTACCCTCTTCTAGGGTCACGCCGTCAAGGCCATTCTCACAGTCGGCCGTGGATTACGCCGGTCCTGTGCTTTTGCGCCATGGCGGGCAGCGCTCTAAGTCCACGACCAAGGCATATATCGCTCTATTTATATGCATGTGTACTAGGGCCATCCATTTAGAATTGGTGTCGGATCTCACTTCCAACGCCTTTATAGCGGCTTTAAAAAGATTCATATTGCGCAGAGGGATTCCCGCGCAAATATTTTCGGATAATGGCACGAATTTTCGTCGTGCCAACCACACGTTGCATGATTGGTACAAATTTTTAACCTCCAAGGAAGTTGAGCAATCTTCTCTGGAGTTTTGCGGTCTCCACGGCATCAAATGGTCCTTTATCCCCCCTTCAGCCCCTCATTTCGGTGGTTTGTGGGAAAGTGGTGTAAGGAGTGTTAAATTCCATTTACGTCGCGTAATTGGCAGTACGATCTTGAATTTTGAGGAATATTCTACCCTTCTTTCTCAAATTGAGGCTTGCCTTAATTCACGCCCGTTATGCGCGGTGTCCGACGATGCTGGAGACCCTGAACCCTTAACACCCGCTCATTTTTTGGTCGGTGCTCCACTGACGGCACTTCCGGAACCCGACTATACACAAGGCAATAATACTCATTTGGGCAGATGGCTTCTGCTCTAAAAATTTACGCAGACCATCTGGAAACGGTGGTCTAGGGATTATCTGCACCAGCTGCAGCAGCGCAATAAATGGCGCACCCCATTAAAGAATTTGAACGTCGGACAACTTGTCCTCATTTTGGATGACAATTCCCCCCCTCTAGAATGGAAGCGTGGGGTAATTACCAATGTTTTTCCGGGTCAAGATTCCTTAGTACGCGTCGCAGAAGTTCGCACCGCGCTAGGTATCTTACGCCGACCCATCCACAAATTATGCCCCCTTCCGGTGGCTACACACTAATCGTATGCGTGCCATACGAGGTGTGTGTGTGTGTGAGTGTGTGCGTGTCACATTACATGGGCCACGCCCGGGACATTCCCCGGGGCGAGCATACAAGTCAATTGTATCATAAGCATTGTAATATTGTTTACGTGCCGCTAGCTATTACAGCAATAGTGACTGTGTCTCATATGTACTATCAATCATTATGGATGTTGTGTATTGTTAATATGTTTGTGTGATTCAAATTCTGAGAACCACAAGTGTCATTTATAGTGTCAATTATTCTATATATGTATTGTATTTTCTAAGGGTCAAACATTATGAAATTCATTGGGGTTGTTATGTCAATATCATGGGGAAATTATTGTATTTTTTATGGTGTTATCACTTGTTATTGTAATGCTTGGCAAATATCAAGGGGTATTATTTGGGAAAGATCAATATCTACTTAATTATTGTATTATTGTGCGTATTGTATTACTATTATGTTTTGAATAATTTTAACGTCAGTAAGCCCTTGCTATTGGCGTAAGGGTCAATTTATTGTATGCTTGGTGATTGTTAATTGAATTCATATTATGTTTATTATGTCATTGCTCTCTGGCCAGTGCGCCAATTATTGTATCGCTTACGACATGTAAGTTTAATTATTATATTGTTCAATTTAACCTTTAATGTACAAAATCGTCCCGATTTTGGCGGGCAGTATGTTTAAACTTTGTACTGGTTTATCAGCTGTAAACGGTCCACCATCGTATACGGCACGCGCGGATGACGTCACGCGTTTATCAAACGTTGCAGCCGGCCAGCACCGCCGACTGCAAGCCAGTTTAGTTCAGTTTATAACACGACTCCGAGCGCAACTCTCGTAAAACACTTCTCTTACAGCCGCGGCTTCTGGATATTTTTTAGCATGCATTTATAATATTTCATTTCATTCAACTACCTGCGTCCATCTACAATGGACCACGATTTCATTCAAAATTAATTTCGGGCGTTATTGCCTCAAATGCATCCGCACGTGCCGATCGTAATTAACAAGCAGATTTTTTTCAATTAACGAATGTTCAACATCTTTAACACAGTCCACTTCTTTCTAACAAACAATCCAGCCTTCCTCATTAGCGTCTTTGGAATAACTCACGATTATTCAAGAGCTTCCAAACCGCAACAAAATCTGAAATTTTCAGATTGCCTGGCAACAAAATTATTTTATTTTCAACAATTACCATTGTTTGAAAAAGTTTAAATGAATTTTCAAGTACTTTACTCTTGTTAAAACGTAAAAGGTTGCAGGTAAACTACCCCTTCCCCTTAACTGATCTTCACCAA
This sequence comes from Magicicada septendecula, assembly GCA_034769895.1. Lineage (NCBI taxonomy): Eukaryota > Metazoa > Arthropoda > Insecta > Hemiptera > Cicadidae > Magicicada > Magicicada septendecula. Next base: position 399,011,258 of record CM068375.1, on the reverse strand, counting down.
AATCTAAAGGCCTTGAGTCCTCTACAATTCACTGACGTATGCAAAAAATTATTTGATTCTGTTTGAATTTGCGGCAGTTATCGTTTGCCATAGAAAATACGCTTGATAAAAAACGTTGCTGGTAAACTACCCCTTCCCCTCAACCGATCTTCACCAAAAACAATAGGTCTTGAGTACTCTACAAATCAGGGCTGTATGCAGAAAATTATTTGATTCTGTTTGAATTTGCGGCTGTTATCGTTTGCCATAGAAAATACCCTTGTTAAAAAAACGTTGTAGGTAAACTACCCCTTTCCCTTAACCGATCTTCACCAAAAACAATAGGTCTTGGGAACTCTACAATTCAGGGCTGTATGCGAAACATTATTTGATTCTGTTTGAATTTGCGGCTATCGTTTGCCAAAAAAAAAAATGCCCCTTGATAAAAAACGTTGCTGGTAAACTACCCCTTCTCCTCAACCGATCTTCACCAAAAACAATAGGTCTTGAGTACTCTACAAATCAGGGCTGTATGCAGAAGATTATTTGATTCTGTTTGAATTTGCGGCTGTTATCGTTTGCCATAGAAAATACCCTTGTTAAAAAAACGTTGTAGGTAAACTACCCCTTTCCCTTAACCGATCTTCACCAAAAACAATAGGTCTTGAGAACTCTACAATTTAGGGCTGTATGCAAATAATCTTTTGATTCTGTTTGAATTTGCGGCTGTTATCGTTTGCCATAGGAAATACCCTTGTTAAAACATAAAACGTTACAGGTAAACTACCCCTTTCCCTTAACCGATCTTCACCAAAAACAATAGGTCTTGAGAACTCTACAATTCAGGGCTGTATGCAAAACATTATTTGATTCTGTTTGAATTTGCGGCTGTTATCGTTTGCCAAAAAAAAAAAATTTCCCTTGATAAAAAAAAACCGTTGCAGGTAAACTACCCCTTTCCCTCAACCGATCTTCACCAAAAACAATAGGTCGCGAGTCCTCTACAAATCAGGGCTGTTTGCAAAAAATTATTTGATTCTGTTTAAATTTGCGGCAGTTATCGTTTGCCATAGAAAAAAAATCTACAGACACACAGACAGACAGACAGACACACATACAGACACTTTTCGGAAAACGACTTTTTTCATGTTTTGAGTGTAGTAGAATCAGAATCTGCAATAATCTCGAACGCGATTTTTTTTGCCATCACCATACTTCCATTCCTTAAGGAATATGGAAGTAAAATTAAGAAAAAAATGGATCGATTAGTATTTTCTAAGCTTAAGTACTACTATGCTCACTGTAATCACTACTTAGCTAAATATGTGTTGTAATTTGAGAGTTTAATAAAATAATTGTTAATTTTTTACTTCCACGTTCCGTAAGGAAATGAAAGTATGGTGATCGCGAAGAAAATCGAGTTCGAGATAAGGTGTGGTTCTGATTGTACTACCCTCAAAACATGAAGAAGTCATTTTCCGATGTTTGTGTCTGTGTGTGTGTATAGAATTTTTTCTATGGCGAACGATAACTGCCGCAACGATAGTTGAAGGGGGAGGGAATAATTTTTCATATGTGTACTACATTATCGGTAACAAAGACGTAGTTTCTTGTTAAAATTCCTTCCCGGGCTGTTTGGCCGTGGTCCAATGGTTTCTGCAAAACCAGACGTTTCGGCAGTGCCATCGACTGCCATAATCAGTGAAAGTGGAGTGCGCTAACGTGAGGTGGTACACGTTAGTGACCACAGTACTGTGGTTAAGGCTGAAGCGAGAAGTAGTCTCTATGGAAATATTTCATTTCGAAAGTGATTTTAAATATAAATCTTAGAACATGGAAGTCATGTATTGTTCTACATACCGATTTTTAAATAGTGTATACCATTTATCAGTGCAAATAATGGATAAAAGGCTGAATTTTGAATCGGGGGGGGGGGTGACCAGTCCCATGGCAGCATAGGGCACTATGCGCTTCCAACCCGCCCTGACTGCCACAGTAAAACATTCTAACGCAGGTAGGAACTGGTAGTATCACATTTCGAATGCTTAAATTACGGACGTAAATAAAGGAAACGCAGACGTAAAAAAGAGAGAGATTGGACGGAGTAGGCAAATATAAAACGGTAAATCAATTATTAGGACAGCCAAACGCAAACGCATAGCCCACCGCCGGTACGTGATGGTACTAAACAATATGTATGCGGGACAGCAGGCACCAGGCGTAGGCGTATTGGTGGACGCTGGCAATCGAGAGCCGGCACATACGCCACTGAATAAACTATAAGTGTAAGCAATATACTCGGCGTTGGGCTAATAACTAGTCCGGGGCCACTTCTCATCGACTGATTTACAACAATCGCTGATTACCGCAGCGGCGAATTATTAAAAACTCATCTCGGTCGGCCCGCCAGTAAATTACAGTGGGTGCACGGTGCGTGTATTGGGTAAAGGATGCCGCAGAATTTGCAATTGTTAGGTTTACTCGATGCAGTAATGTACACCTGCATACGAAACGCACACAATTTGAAACTTTGCAAAGTCGGTAACGATCAACGCTCTGAATCACAGTTTCTAACCTTACGCAATTCGTTTTCTCACATGACTCAACGTTAAGATTAAAGCTACCCATATACACTATCAATATTATTGCACAATATATTAAACAATAATACAGGCTGTTGCCCGTACACAGTGCGATATTATTGTACAACCTTAGCTGACTCCTGAACTTTTTCGAGTGAACATGTTGAGTGATATCCAGGCAAATTGTGTGGTAATTGCACAGATTCTGTGTTTAAAAAAGAACAAGAGAAATGACCGCATATGGATGAAAGAATTGTACAAGAAAAGGAATGAATACACTCATCAAAGGCTGTTGAATGAACTAAGGGTATCTGAACATAACGATTTTCGAAGCTTTGTGCGATTAGTCTGTGAATCATTCAACGAACTGCTAAAAATGGTTACGCCTAAGATAAAAAGCCCCACATTTTTCTGAATCATTTATTCTTTTTTTTAACTCTTTTCTGAAGTTTGTTCGCAATGAATTAATTTTCTGATGCCCAATCAGTCCCTTTTTACCGGCATTAGGATATTTCTCATTATACTTTTTTAGTAACTCATCATACTGTTGATTTTTTGTTGTTGTCCTATTACTGTAATCTTTCCTTTTAACGTTCCATAAGGCAGGTAGAGACCGATAAACCTCAATCACCTCTAAAATGAACTTTCTTTCCTCCGACAGCGACATAGCGCAATATTTTCCAGTTTGTGCAATATATTTCGAAAATTTTTGAATTCACACACTATATTGCGCAACCCATTTTAGACCTTCAATCTAACCCGTACACTGTCAATACTATTGCACAATATTTACATCGTGCAATATATTGTTCAATAATATTGATAGTGTATGGGCAGCTTAACTCATGATCATGTTTCCCAACTAATGAGTGTAATTGTTACGCCCAAATTCACGATACACGCAATTCCAAACCAAAGACAAATCAGTGAAACTATAGCATCACTAATGCTAATCAACGTCTATAGCGAACACGTGACGTCTCTGCCCAGAAACTTTCGTCCAAATTCACGATACACGCAATTCCAAACCAAAGACAAATCAGTGAAACTATAGCATCACTAATGCTAATCAACGTCTATAGCGAACACGTGACGTCTCTGCCCAGAAACTTTCGTCCAAATTCACGATACACGCAATTCCAAACCAAAGACAAATCAGTGAAACTATAGCATCACTAATGCTAATCAACGTCTATAGCGAACACGTGACGTCTCTGCCCAGAAACTTTCGCCCAAATTCACGATACACGCAATTCCAAACCAAAGACAAATCAGTGAAACTATAGCATCACTAATGCTAATCAACGTCCATAGCGAACACGTGACGTCTCTGCTCAGAAAGTTTCGTCCAAATTCACGATACACGCAATTCCAAACCAAAGACAAATCAGTGAAACTATGGCATCACTAATGCTAATCAACGTTGTAACGTACCAAATTAGCAGTTACATAAAATAACTACCTAATACGTCAAATAAAAGGATATAATGAAAATATTTCATCGAGCATAAAAGAAGGAACAGGAGAATATAAATAAAGTGTGTATCTACGAATGAATAATATTGAAACAACCCAACGAAGAAGAAGGAAGAGTAATAAGGATATCATCGAGTATAACAAAGAGAGAGAAGATACCAACGAGCCAATATAATACGTTAGCATCCAGGCCCAATAGATCCAAAATAGTGAGGGGATATGCCGAAAGTAATTATTAACATAAAAAGGAGACGAATCAAGTACAATCACAATGGTGATAAAACAAACGAATTTGTTTTATTAGTGTGAAATAATATGGGACAATAACTACCATAACCATGAATAAAAACATGGAAGAGTATGACAATATTAAGGGAACATGGATTATTACAAATAATGTGTAACCAAGGAGAACACCGACAGTGAGAAACAACTAACCAGAAGAAGAAAAGAAGAAGAAGAGGAAAAGAAATGTACCATGAAGAATGAAGATTATGTATGAACAGTACAAGACATCAACATTCACAAGATATACAAGGAATTAAAATCAATATAGTGACCAGAAGAAGTATAATGGTTATTCGAATACCAATAACAAAGAAACCAGTGTTGAGCATCAATAAGTGATCACGAACAATGACAGTGAATACTTAATATAAGTGTAACAACATGTGATATGATAACCATTTTACCCCACATAAACAGCACAAACAATACCAGTGAAAATGTTTATAACGGAGAAAAGTGATCAACCATTCTAAGTGAAAGAATCCACGATTAACTAGTGAAATGCACAGACAATTAGTGTAACAAGTTTAATCAAGATTGTAAAATCACATAGATAATCAGTAAGGCCACCAACAAATATGAGACAGAACAGTAAATTAATTGTTCATAGGGATTAATAATAAAAGCTTTGTAAGCCTTAACATGAAATGTGCCTGAGTGCCATAGCAAGACAGGACAAAATGTAAATGAATACCAGAACAGATAGTAGCAAATAAGCTGATTTGTTGAGTATAAACCAATTAAGGTACCAAAGACTAGGTACTACCCACCAAAATATGTAACATAATTAGACTAAGAATACCAGTATTATTGTTTCAACAAATAGTGTAAAAATGTGTATAACTTAATAATAAACCATTGTAGTAGAATGCCATAATGAGATGGCAATAGTTGAGTTAAATACTGCATAAAAGTATGTAGCACATTGTTGTCAGACAACTGACACATAACCTCACAAGAGTTGAACCTATAACATAAAATCATGTACATTAGTTAAACCAAGCAATTATCCACAATTGTTTCAAACAGAGACTAAATAAGAGTAAAAATGCAAACCAATGAATACCATATGTACTGAAGGACACAGCAAATGAATCAGATTGAATACAATATCATAAAGGTAAATAGACAGAACCCCAATGTGACAAGAGAGTTAGTCAAAAAACATTATCAAAACTTATCAAAAGAGTGTGACAAATGTTACCAGTAGTTAGAGAAATGTCTAATACTGCTATGAGAACACCTCACAAATGTAATACTAGTTGAAATATTATAAACTAACTAACTGCAATAGTAGAACCAGGTGTAAATAACCACCATACTATAACTTAGAGAGCTTTCAGATAACAAAAAGTTAATGAATACATTGAACCAACAATGTACAACAATTGTACACTATTTTAATTACTAACAATATATCCCTTGTGTACTAAAATAACTAAATAAGTGACAAAATGGAGAGATGAGAACAGAAAGTATTTTGATCATACTATATGTGTATACAAAATAACATTTTTAGCAAAATAAAGTATGAACAAATGTAAGTAAATATACCTATTAGTGTTATGATGTCAGAAAGATGTAGTAGAATAAGGAATAATGGCGTTACAAGTAAATGTAAACAATCGAACATAATTGGTATAGACGCCATTAACAGATTTTGTTTAAACTACAAATATAACCATTTTATGTACTAACATGAAGGAGAAATGGACTCAAAATGTTTAGTAATAAGTATTAAAGTGTAATTATAACGGAATATGGTGAAAAAGACTTATTTGCATTAAGAACCACCATATGAGTTTTCAAGATGATCAAGTGAATTAATAATGAACGGAATTAGTGCTTGTTTAGACTTAAAATAAAGCCACAAGTGTCCGCGATTTAATGCCACTATCCAAATGACGCTATGACAAAAAATAAGAAAATTATGACCATTATAAGTTTTTCAATCATTTTGAGTATCCATGTATACGTCAGAGATAATCTCGAACCCACGCTTAGAGATGCTAAAAATTAAAAGTTTTATTTTACCAGAGTGTTTTGGGGTTGAGAGTATGACCTTTTGAACCAATCAAATAGCTTAAAATGACCAGACGAAAAGAGACGCTTTAGCGAAATGTTACAATCGTTCCACAACACTCACGGCGAGATGTCCATGTCAAAGTCAGCAAGATATTTTTTGAAATGTGCGCGTCACCTACAGTAATACACAAACAGACATTAACCTATACTAAACACCACATTACCGAGTGTCAAGTGAATTAAGTGAATAGTGAATTAACATGACCAGTGTATAATAAGGGTCATGTTCAGTGTATATAACCAGGGAGTACAATATTTTAATAATTTTAAAGAAAATGATAAAAGGAATAATTCTCGTTGACGAACGAGAGTTATTGTTTTGACTGCACTAGTCAAGTAACGCTTGAGTGCTTTAATAAGTAATGATGGACAATTATCAGAATTTTATAAACAAGTTGTAGCACAATATAATGACAATAATTAATTAAAAAATAATTATTTTATATTTAAAGAATAATTGAGAACGGCGGAATTAAACTTAGATACCGCTCATAGTATGTGAATATAGTCGCTTACTTGACTATAACTTTTGAATTAATAAATAATAATTTTCTTGTGCGAATATTTTCATGACTGATAATTACACATCATATGAATTATAAATAAAGTGTTTGTAACTATATTATTAAGAATCTTACAGATAACATTACTTATTATAAATAATCACTTACTTGTTCCTAGGCAAACTAACCTAGAACCGAAGCATATATTTTTGTCACAAAGAAACAATTCTGTTCTTAAATGATTTTTTGTTTTCTCTTTCCAGTACATGGTTCTGATAACTAATGAATTAATAATAATATTTTAACAGTGCAACGTTCAAAGCACGTGTTGACCTTAGCTTCTCTAGACTTTTGCATAACATACGATAGTACGATATTATCGACTATCGTATCAAGATTAATAATTTTAAATTTGTATTCTTTTTCATAATCGTAGATAAGTAAACATTGTTATTCAAAACCACATCTTTGTATCTGGTATCATGTGTCTTCAAAGAATTCACGCAAATTGGTAATATAATTAACTAAAGTGAACCTAACCTCGTTCACAATACTATCGTACATTACAACAGTGTTACCAGCCTCGAGCTGTAGAGATCTCAGTATTTATTTAATTTGTTGTTGTTTATGAAGATGTCATATTAATTGTTTTAAGAGTTTTGATGAATTTAAACATTGTCAATAAATCCTCAGTTTATTATCAAGTGGACACAGAGTTTTAATTTCTATAAAGTAGAAGCAACAGTTTATTTTTTGTTTAGAAACAATTATCTCATAAGGTGGCGGTAATATTTGAATTACTGATATTTTTCAACTTACAATTGAATATTTGAATTATTTTATTGTTTATGTGCATTTTTTCCGATATTCAAAAGGAATATCTATGTATGTCAAGTGTGTTTACAGTAAGAGAAGTCGCCACCGAGGAGAGTGAAGTTATCCACGGATGGTAAGTGGGGAGGTAAATACAGTGAACTAATAGCGAGTCTAATACTCTTTTAAACCACAAACTTTAAATTCCAATCAACCAATTCTAATAATCATTAATAATAATAATAATAATTAACAATAACATCATATCTATACATACTCTACTTGAGTATCTACACAACAGCATCTATATACCTATATCTAACATCTATATATCTATAATTGTATATTATAACGTCTATAGAGAACACGTGACGTCTCTGCTCAGAAAGTTTCGTCCAAATTCACGATACACGCAATTCCAAACCAAAGACAAATCAGTGAAACTATAGCATCACTAATGCTAATCAACGTCTATAGCGAACACGTGACGTCTCTGCTCAGAAAGTTTCGTCAAAATTCACGATACACGCAATTCCAAACCAAAGACAAATCAGTGAAACTATAGCATCACTAATGCTAATCAACGTCTATAGCGAACACGTGACGTCTCTGCTCAGAAAGTTTCGTCAAAATTCACGATACACGCAATTCCAAACCAAAGACAAATCAGTGAAACTATAGCATCACTAATGCTAATCAACGTCTATAGCGAACACGTGACGTCTCTGCTCAGAAAGTTTCGTCCAAATTCACGATACACGCAATTCCAAACCAAAGACAAATCAGTGAAACTATGGCATCACTAATGCTAATCAACGTCTATAGCGAACACGTGACGTCTCTGCTCAGAAACGTTCGTCCAAATTCACGATACACGTAATTCCAAACCAAAGACACATCAGTGAAACTATAGCATCACTAATGCTAATCAACGTCTATAGCGAACACGTGACGTCTCTGCCCAGAAACTTTCGTGGTTTACTTGAAATTGCTATTATCAGCTGAAGGCCAGAAGGAGAAGGCCAGTGAATCAAATTTGAGAAGCACGGACTAGGAAAACAGGAACAGCTGGAAAACGTTTGGTAAATCAGTAACAAAAATTCTAAAAAGAAACAGATTTCATACTGGAAGAAAAGAAATGAAAGAAAATCGTTAGAAGTAATATCGCGTGAAAATTCTGTGGTTCATAACACCGTAGACTGGTAACAGTATTTGATTATGTCTGAACGTACAACCTCTAAAACAATCCTCTCCTTAATAGTCTAAACCACGAATGGCTTCTTAAGCATTCTTAACCGGCTTCAACATTGTTGAAATTGATATTAACAGCCGGGCTCTGTCAGGCCATGATCCACAGTTATTGCTGTTGAAAAACGTTTCGGGTCCATCATCGGAGGCCATCGTCAGTGTCTAAGATTAGCACGTTATCAGCAGGCCCGGATTTCCCACTAGGCACGTGGCTAGGGGCGGCAGGCTCAGAGGGCGGCACGAGGTGAAAAATTATTTGTTAAAATTTCATGTTTCAATAGCAGAAAATTTTGTAGTTTTTAAGGAACTGTCTGCCACGCCATCTGCAACTGTCATTGAACGTGGTAATAAACTTCGATCTTTGTACAAAAATGATCTTGAAGAGTCATTTTCTAATGAATGTGTCCATTTTCTGGACTAATAACAAATGCTGATATTAAGAACACCCCACTGCATATGATGTTATTCGTGCGACAAGATGTTATTCGTGGGCTACTTCAATCAACATTTCCAAATATTGCAATAGCCCTGCGTATGTATTTGTATACAGCTGTCTCTAACTGTTCGGCAGAACGTACGTTTTCTGTTCTAAAAAGAATTAAATCATGTGTTAGATCCACAATGAATGACGAAAAACTCAGCTCACTCTCAATCCTGCATGTTGAGGACGAACTTTTAAACAGTGAAGAACAAATGAACTTTGATGGCCTTATTGAAGAATTTTCATTGATCAAAGCAAGACGAAAGCCAATGTAAAATCAAGCCATTTGTGTAATTTGGGATCTTATTCTATCACTCTTAAATTATTTGTTCTATTTATCCAATTTATATTACTTTCATCGATTTTACTATGTTTGATGATAAAACCAAACCATGTAGGTCTATAAATAAACCTATAAAAAGAAAGTAGGCCTACGTATATTACTTGTTATAAAACTAATCTATGTGTTACTAAAGTGTACACGTAAATGAATATTAATAAAAGTTAAAAAAGTATAGTCTTTTTCACAATTCCATCACACTTCCCTGTTAGATTTAAGATGCAATGAGATATTTGCAATAGAGATAGTTGAAATGACTATTTTCAGCAACTTTTTTTCAGCAGTCAAGGAGAATTGAACATATAGAAGTTACTTGTTTGGGGGGGGGGCAGGACACCTAAATCCGGGCCTGGGTATCAGAGATGAGGTAGAGACTGCGTGTTTTGCCTGAGAAGGCCCCAGTTAAAGAACTTTTGTACCAGCACGATCTAAACTGGATAGAAGCATCAACCAATCAGCATCAATTGCTATATGACTGGCTTGGGAGTACAGTATGCCAAATCCTATTTAATAGGATGCTTTCTCCCCTTTGATTGAATATTTCCACGGACCGCACGAGCAGCCGAGGGTAGTAGGTGGACTCTGAGGTGAATCGGCGGACAACGTGCCAACCTTAGACACTGACGATGGTCTAAGACGGCGGGGACGAAACGTTTATCAACAGCAACAACTGTGGACCACGGCCAAACAGCCCGGCTGATAATATCAATTACAACAATGTTGAAGCCGGCTGTGAAAGCTTATCAACTTGCATTCGCGCTTTACATTATTAAGAACAGCACTGTTTTGGAGGTTGATATTACAAAATCATTTCTGTGTTTATCCGTTCATTGTTCATTAATAACATTCACTTACAGTTTAAAATACACACTACTCATTTAATTCTGTATCAAACAAAAATTAACATAGCGGTATGGTACAGATAAAATTTAATGTAATTTTAGATAAACCTACATAACTTGATGTGAATGTTGTATCATATTCACAGTCACAAAACAACGAAAAAAATTTGACCCCCTCCCTGTGCAGCCTCGCCTGCTTTGTAGTGTATGAATTTCTTTCCTTTTCGTCAGTCTTATAATTTTTTTATTTTACTGATTATATAATAATAATAATAATAATGGCTCCCATGTGTACCACCGAAGCAGCTTAGGAGTCAAGCAGGGTAGGCTGCTTTTACTGACTAATTTACCTAAATTACATTGTGTTTTCTTTACTCCTTTATAATAAGTATCCCAGTTTTATCTGTAACTATTGGTTTAATTTACTTAAACCGCGTAAGATTACCGGGCGTTCGGCCTGCTACAAATCAATTTCAGTGTTAAATTTATTTATTTATTCCGGCTGTACAATGTTTACACATTTTCCGGAACCAAAGATCACAAAATTGATTGAATTCTCATCGTCCACTGCTGTTTGTCAATCCAAAGACCTTCAGTTTCTCTTTCCCTCAATATAGTCTGAATTTCTTCCATCCAGGTGATAGATGGTCTTCCTCTTTTCCTTCTTCCTGGTGGGGTCCACTCCATAACTCTCCTTGGCAATCTTTCCTGTGCCATTCTTTTTGTGTGTACATACCGTTTTAATATTTTTGTTTGAATAAAATCAAATATTGATTTTTCACATTCAATCTGTCCTTAATAACTTCATTTCTAATTTTCTCACGTTTGGATACTCTTGCCGAATGTCTCCAAAAGTCCATCTCTGCTGTCATTAATTTTGTTCTTGTGTGTTTATTAGTAGTAAACTTTTGAGCCGTAAGTCATGGTACTTCTAACAATGGCTTTAAATATTTTGGTTTTAGTTTCTGCTGTACTTTGCTTATCCCACATGATTTCATTTAATGTAGATATATAGCCATCTTTCCAGTTAACGTAGCCAGTAGTTGGATACAGCTAGTGTTAAATTAATTTTAAATTTATAAAACTGAATTCACTTTTCAAATGAGTATACACAACGCCTGGGCATTTTTATTATCAGTAAGCGCCTCGATTAATGTTTAACTACGGTGGCGGTGTAAGTGAGTGTATTTACTACTAATAGTGTGTACAAATCACCGTGATTCAGTAGCGGAGCCTGTGTGTACCTTTGCACATGAAATACAATTACCATAATTTACGCGTTCATTAATTACGCAAACACAAACATAGTGCCTCTGACGCCCCCGCTCCCACTATATCAACATTTTTACCCCCCCTTTCCTCTCCTCCTGCTGCTGTTGCGACCTTAACTTTGTTGTGCACAACACCTTAAAACTAACTTTACGCCGTCTTCTCCCGTGACGAATTGTTGGTTATGAGTTTGTAGATCTCGTTAGTGCTGTTGTTTTAACCCTCTGTTTGCCTACTACTAAAATAATGTTCATTTCATTAATTGCGACAGCTGTTCCAGGTTGATAACAATCTTATTGGTTCGATTTTATGTGTACTAACTAATATTAATGCCTTTCACCGAGTCCAACATCAGAAAATTATAGATATTCTGAAAAATATTGGATTAGATGGAAAAGACCTAAGGATAATAGCTACGCTGTATTGGAACCAATCTGGAGTGGTTAGAGTAGATAAAGACAAAACTGCAGAGATACTCTGCGTGGAATAAGACAAGGATGTATACTATCTCCGCTTTTATTCAACATCTACTCGGAAGGTATTTTTAGAGAAGCTTTCATGAATGTGATGTGGGTATCTCTCTGAACGGTGAAAGAACAAATAACATACGTTATGCGGATGATACCGTCATATTCGCAGATAGCTTAGAGGGGCTGCAACAACTAATGAATAGAGTGACAGAAAGCAGCCGTAGATATGGTCTAGACATCAGTGTTAATAAAACGAAGCTAATGATTGTATCGAAGAACAAGTTCACAAACTGCACCCTTAATAAGCCATGGGACCACTCTCAAGAAATAAAGAGCAGAATTGAAAAGGCAAGAGAGCAGTGTACACTAGAATGAGCAGTTTATTCATAAGTCACGATTTAACAATAAACACAAAGATGAGACTTTTACGCTGCTACGTATTCTCGGTCCTCTTCTACGGTGCAGAATCTTGGACTTTGACTGAAGCCGCAACTAAAAAATTGGAATCTTTCGTAATGTGGCTTTACCGTAGAATACTGAGCATTTCACGGGCAGCACATATAACTAATGATAACTAATAATGTTGAAGTTCTTAGAAAGATGAAGAAAGAAAAGGAAGTTATTAACACAGTGAAGATAAGAAAATTCAGTATCTGGGACATCTCATGAGAAATGAACAGAGATTTTACTTATTGCCGTCCATACTACAGGGAAAAGTACTTGGAAAGACACGAGTTGGGCAACCGAGAGAATCTCATGTCTGAGAAATTTAAGGACCTGGTTTGGCATGAATACAACTGATTTATTCCGTGCAGCAGTACAGAAAGTTAAAATAGTCTGTATGATATCCAACATTCGAAACGGATAGAAACCATCAGAAGAAGAAGAAGCTTTACGTTACCGGTTCCAAACGCAACCACTGCACGTTCCTTTGTCTACGGGACGAGTCACTGATCACTACATACCGTCTTACTTTCACTACAGCCGTATCTGCAGAACTATCAGAAGAACTTATATTGCCATTGACATTCGCAGATGACGTGGGTGCAAGAAAAGAAGAGTTTTTTTTTAACAAATCAAATGCCTGGAGGCGTTGCGAATAAAGAGAATTTGAAAACAATAAACAAAAGAACTCCTTGCTATCGGATAGTTAAACGTATGGAGACTGAAATTGTAGGGACAGTGTAGGAGCAAGGGAGAACATTCCAATACGTAACAGTTACAGTACACGTAAAAGGGACGGAAGGAGAAACAGAAATCATATATAAAATAGAACAGTAAGAGCTGGAAAAACCTGTGGTAAATCAGTCGCAAAAGTTCTAAAAAAAGACTGCCAGAGCGACTGGAAGAAAAGAAATGAAAGTAAATCGTTAAAATTAGTATTGCGTGAAAATTCTGTGGTACTCAACACGGTAGAATGATAACGGTGTTTGACTATGTATGGTGTCTCAGGGACCTGATAAATAAAATCATAAACAAACAAACTAAAATCAGTCACTTCTGTGTGTTTATATTTTATTGACATTAACTGATTCGTATTGATTAACTCTTTCGAGAGTCGTCTCTATAATATTTCATATTCATGTATTATTCGCCTTTAGTTGTTAAAATGTAATTCTGTAATAATTCAGTTTATTTGATGTGTACGTCTTGAAACGTCTCTTCGTTTCTGATGTACCGTCAACCATTCGTAATTGCACGTGAGAATTTTTAGCAGTTCGGTTGTATTCATGATGATAATTCATCAAATTTCCACCACAATACCAAAGCCAAGAACAGAATATCATGCGACTTTTCATGATCGATCTTTATGACATTACGAAGTCGTAATTATCGTAATGTCACATACGGCACTTGATTATTACATCTCTTAATAGACTGTCAGCATCCGTCATTAGCGACCACAAAAATTAAACAATTAATAGTGATTGATTTTAAACCCATACAAGCTCCGTTTAGAATAAGTAAATTACTCTGTTATCAACTCTAAGATAAGGCTGCTAGTAGCCTGAATAAAAAAATGTTTTGCGATCAATGGTCAACGCTAAACGTGTTCCATATATAATAATAGTGCAGATTAATGTTCCCTGAAAAGATCCTAAAACCTTGACAAGAGCATGAAGATATAACTTTATCTTTTCAAGATAATGTATTATTTCGTAAGTAATGGAACGACGCGCGCAGAGTTACCACAACATAATCGGTGCTTTCCTCTTTCCACTGAATAAAAAAACGGTTTGTTTATTTTTATTCATCTTCTTCTTTGTCTATTATTCAACGCTAAAACAACAAACACGCCTTTACACGAACATCACATCTTCTTCAACTCTCCCTTGACATACAGAACTCAAGAAAAGATAAAAAAACGCTCTTTGAACAGCCTTAGGGAACATTAACATACGACGAGCAGTATAGTTTCAGCGTATTCCCAAAGAAACGAAAGAGAATATTTCATATCTGCTGTAGCGCCTTGTATAAATGGAAAGAAATTCCCGTCAGTTGACAATACAAATCCAACGTTTACGCGTACGGGACTACTGTTAGCCTACACTTTTACGAATGACGTAGTACTGCTGAAAACGGTTCTACCCAATTATACGTATGGAACTATAATTTAACTACATGTATCTAGTAGGCCTCGAAGGAGTGCCTGTGGTCTGTTTTGTGTGCGCGCGCGCGCACGCTCATATTTATACACATGCCAATTACCCTAATACTATTTGTTTCATAAAGTTAGAATTGTAATCATACGATAAACACTAAAAATTCCAAACACTCAGATTTGGGTTAAAATTTCCTTTAATCTGATCACCCGACACAATTTTTGCAAAATTCGGATCCCTTTTTTGGCAATTGGTATTACTTTTTTTTTTTTTTCCCCCAAAAACGGAACACTATATTCAGCTTTTGATTAAAATTATCTTTCATTTGTATCGCATTTGAAATTTACGATTTTATAAAACTTTTTTTGCGCCACTATTAGGCCTCCGGAGTTCGGACAATTAAAAATTATCAAAAATAAAGTTAAATTCATATTTTGATTAAAATTCCCCTTTAATTTGATAACCCACACGGCCTTTACGATTTTTTTTCAACATTGGGAACCTCACATTTTTGCTTCCTTGCCATCTTATTTTAAGTGAGATTACTCTAAAAAACATCGGGTAAAAGTAAAAGTAAAAAAACATCGGGTACTGTCGGGTAAAAGTATGGGTACGGAAATAGGTTTTCGAAAATTGGTTGATGCGATCGAAAATTATCGTGCGACGTACCCCAAACGGTCGAATAAAAACTGAGACCTCGCTTCCTCCGTTTAATTACTGTATATACTAGTCGTAGTATGCTTGCTGAGCTGCACAACTCGCTCAATATTCTAAACAAAGTACATTTATTTTTGGATAAATTTTGATATTAGATAATTTTCAATTACAACCCCCCCCCCAAAAAAAACCTACTTTTTATTTACGTAGTAAAGTAACAATTGTAAAGCAATGATAAAACGATAAAACCCCGGAAAACTGGATTTGTGTTAAAATTTCCTTTAGTCTGACACCCGGCTGGATTTTTACAATTTTTTTCAAATATTTGAACCCATTTTTAGGCCCATGGGGTCAAAATTTTGAAATTTCCAAAACTGTACATTACATTCAGACTTTCGCTAAAATTCTCTTTGATCTGATATCATCGCATATGGAATTTGCAAACTTTAGCCCCATTTTTTGGCCAAGGTGTCCCGAAATTTTTAAATTAGCAAAAATTAACACAACATCCATTTATTTTGCTTAAAATCTGCTTTAATTTGATAACCCTCGTGGGCGTTTGCGAATTTTTCAAAATCTGGATCCCGTCACATTGTTACCTCCCGCTTCTCTATGTTTTGGGGGATCAATCTCAAAAACAATAGTAGTGTAAAAGTATGGATATGCATGCCGAGTTTTACGAAAATTAGTTGATCTATTCTAAACTCATCGTGAAACTACCTTACACAGACATGTGTTGTCCGCGAGTGGGACTGGAGCCCTCTCCTAACGGTCTTAGCCGCTACACGAGCGGCTGCACAAACGCAACGTTGCCCAGCGAGGGCCTCGTGGAGGCGCACGTTCGGTACCCGATAGCACGAGCACGAGGTGATGAGGGCCAGCCACCACACTCGAGGTCACGCACCGACGCAGTCGCCGGCGCTCCCCTAGCGCTGGAGGCACGCTTTATCCCGATTATCAGCACTGATGCTGCCGAAAAACGGATAGCCCCGCGCCCCGTAAGGCAGTGTACGCCAGGGTGGGGTTCTCGGAAGGAGTTGAACCACCGGTAATCAGCGGTAAGGCACAACCCACGAGCATCCCGGGACTTCGCCCAGGCCCACCTGGCAGGGCTCGGTCCGCAACGCAGTATTTCCCTGCACGGCCCTCTCCCACCGTGCAGGGGCGTATCGCGTGCCGACCTTTCCTACTAGGCTACACCGCACGATATAGGTCCACTGAGGCAGGGGTGATTGCCTATGGCGGCTACTGGTCAGGGACGTCGGAACCCTGGTTACCGTTCGCAAGGTGACACCCATCTTGGGCCCGGCTAGTCAGCCCCAATTTCAGCCGACTTCGCCGGTTCACCGCCGGGCCAGCGGTGAGACGGCGGGTGTCGGGTGGGGAGTCAAAAGGAAAATAACTACTAGATTGCTGTTGTATTAGACTATAATATTAGCAGAGCATATTTTAAGCATAAACTAGGCAGCACTAGTGCCGCCTATTGCCAGGTATTAGTGCCGGTACCGAAAAGTGAGAAAAAAGGGGAGAACTCAGCAAATCACGAAGGCGCGTTTGCATTTGCGTATATTAGCTTTCAGCATTGTCTGTAGACAGTGTGCGAACTGGTGTTTTTTTCCTAATGTCTAAAGCATTTGTGTCTTTTTTTACAGTTAATTTCGCGAGTAAAGAATGAACATGATCATGATCAAGTTAAATTCAAATTACATAACATTCAATATTATATAAAAATTACACACACACACACACACACACACACACACACACACACACACACACACACACACACACACACACACACACACACACACACACACACACACACACACACACACACACACACACACACACACACTTACATTGGTTGGTCTAGTGCCGCCTAGTGCTAATCCCTTAAAATATGCTCTCATAATCAGGACGGTGAGTATGGAAACAGGCGTTTTTAAGTGTACACATTTTAAATTTATTCGATTCGTAACAATATAAATACACACAGCACAGACGAAATAAAAACATAACACCCGGATTAGGAAGTTAGATTGCCCGACGACGGTCGTTCTAGGGACTCCCGTCAAGTGGTCTGGCGTTTTCGAATTAATCTCACTGACCTGACGAAAAAAGTTACCTGTGTTTCGCTGCAAGTGACACGACGGGGACGGGGACGATGCTGAGGTGGGTGTGCGGGTAGACAGGACGCGTGGTTTATCTAGTAAAGACACACAAGTGTAGCAGCGACGGCGGTAATTTGGAGGTGGGGTGGCAGAGGGTGGTGGTGAGGTGACTAACCCCAAGTGTTGGGCTCAATTGATACAAATTATAATGGAGTTTGCAGCCAGCGCATTATGCAAAGGTAAATACGCTTTGTCTGGCGCGTGAATATTCATCGTACAGTGCCAGTGCAGTCTGCATGTTGATGTCCTCGGCAGCGGTTTCTCATTACTGACATGTTCCGCCGTTGTAACGGCAACTGACAGCACACACACACACACCTAAGTGTTACACATTTCGACATCGCTTCATTATACCACTCGCGGTAACGGGGTTTTACTTTCTTCTTCGTTTGCTTCTCACTCCTTGGTATTGTTTAATTTATTTTCTCGCTGCATCGCGCTGCAGATTAAGTCGATTAACATCCAGTGGCTGATTACCCATAACGCTAGGGTATGCTACAGCACCGGGCACCAGGATCTCAGCTGACAGAGGGGGCACCGTCCAGCTGAATCGACTAAGTGCAACAAAGCTTATGATCACATTACCAATTATTAACCATGGAGAGTGTCAAGTTAGAAAATCATACGAAAGCTCTTATAGAAGTTTACTCGAACACTTCTGTATGGTTCTGAAACTTGTGTCATAAAGAAACAAGATGAACAGAAGATACAAACAGCAGAAATGAAATTCCTGAGATCAGTTAAAATGTGTAATAGACGAGACCATATACGAAATGAGGAGACAAGAGGTGATTTAGATACTTTTGCAGTTAATGAAAGGATTAAAGAATAGGCCTACAGAAGACAATGGATTCAACACATAGATAAAATGGAAGAAAGTAGAATACCGAAGATGGCGAAAGATTACAAACCTAGAGGGAGAAGAAAAGATAGTAGACCTAAGAAAAGGTGGACCGTGGAATAGGAACAGCTCAGTAAAGCCTAGAACAGTTAAGAAGAAGATGATGATGATGATGATGATGATGTTGCTCTGTTTCTTCTTACCTGTGTTTCATTCAGACTCGGCATTTTTCTCTACATCCCATCCCATCCTCCTTATGTCCATTACAACAAGATCACTCTCCGTTACTCCTGGTTTACACTCTTCCACTGGTGTCCACTCCATATTATTCTTAACACCTTCCTCCCCTACCCAACACACATACCCCACACCACCAAAACATCTTACATATGCGCCTTAATAATAAAACTCACAACGCTCCCTCCTTCAAAGTTTAGTCTATTTTAGTAATTGGAAAGTTCCTTATTATTATTTACTGATAGGTGTGTTCAAAAAAAAAAAAAAACTTTTTAAATAACGCATCAAACCGCACAAACAACGCACTGCAACTTTGAGCGCACCTAGCGATAGTTTTTGACAACATTCTGTTCCGCTATCGGCATTAGTGTTTGAGCTATATCAGTTTAAGTGGGGGCGTGCGCACGCTGGCCGGCGTATTAGTGACAAAACGATTAAGAAAGACCTCGAAGAACAACGTTTGCGTATGAAATTTAGGGTGCGACAAAACTAGGTTAAAATTTTACGTAGACATTCTGGTTGTTGAATTAAGGATATGCGGAGGCCTACATGAGCCGAACGATTATTTTAAGAATTTTTAAAGAGGGCAAAAACAATGGTCGGTGCAGATCAAAGCGCTGACGAAGATCATGGGAACATCGTTTAACTGCCAAGACTTTCTGAATGAATGCACAACCGTATAATATCGTAAAATTAAATTCTGATAGAAAAATTTAAGTGCATCGTATCACTGAAAAATTATTACTGTGTTTGTTGACTGACGATGAGAAAGAGACCCGTTTTGCGCAATCGGTCAACAACTGCGTACCGATGCAAATGGTAATGTCAACTTTGGAACGCAATGGAAATTGCGCTGTTAAGATTTTACGAAGTCAGCAGCAAACGTTTATACACACACATTGTGCTAAGATGTTCATCTCATTTAGTTATAAACCCGCCGGACGGCGTGTGCTCGTGCTCACTACAGCGCGTGTAGCTCGAAGACTGATGATCACGATGGGACGGAGAAAACGGCATTCCGGCGTCAAAACTTGTCGCTAGCAGTACTCACTTGTGCAGCTCGCTCTATGCGCAGGTGGACGTGCTACACAAATAGTTCGGTCTTTTTTTGAACACACCTCGTATGCTATAACTGTAGCTAAATAGGTAGCTCTAACACAGCTGTCACGCAGTAACGCGTTGGTTATTAAAATCAACTAACGACTATCACGCGCGCGCGCAAGAACGTGTCATACTTAAAGCAGCAACAATCTGTGTACGGCGGAATATTTATCGCTTCATATACGCGCGCGAGAATAACGTATAAATCCCATAAAACTTTTATTGCAGTCGTACGTCTTCCAACTTGCGCAATTTATACCATTACCATTAATACCCGTAACACTATCCGCGACAATAACGCATCCAGTAAGTAAGCAATACCGTATATTCTTTTACAAGTCAACTACGGTTTACGGTTTACAGTTTCCTGCTGCCAGTTTACGACTTGCAACCCGATAAAACAACGCACACCCTTCCTCATTAAACGCCGCCCATCCGCATCGGATTTCAGAAAACAGGTACAGCGTTTTATTATTTGTTATTAGGTTTTATATTTTAACTGCGTGTTTTATATTTAATATCGTCAACTGTCAAACTGCGGACAAATAAATGTGGTGGTATAGTTAGTTATACATACGGTAGCTTTCTTCATCTTCTTCTTCTTCTTCTTCTTCACCACTACAGCCCAGCGTGAGCCCTGGCTCCAACACCAATATTCTCCAGAGTCTCCTGTTCATTGCCGTCTCAGTGTAACCCCTCACATCCAATCTTCTGACATCTTCTAGCACATCAACCAACCACCTTACCGTTCGGTGGCTTCCCAGAGATATGTATCCATACACGTAATTTTACTCACCTTTTAAATCAGCCTCCTCTTTTTAAGAATCTGCTCGTCTTTTGAAGAACTGCCCTGTAAACTCAAACGTAACGAGTAATTATTTGGAGGTCGTCTTGTTCTCGTATCTGAAACTTCGCCATTGCAAAGGAATGTGCTAATTGCAGCTCTCACAATTAGTATTAATTCTGCAACGCCCTCATAGTCGTTTTGTTAATTATTGGGGTCGTCTTTGTTGCTGTTCTAAAAATGGTATCACTGTCATTCGCGTATTGGTGAACAACTGCTGAACAAATTTCTCTCTTATGAAATCTTATCCAACTCACTGTTCCATCCGGTCACCTATTCGTCTTGCAAACGGCCTCTATACACTTTTGGCCTCCAACCGCCTGACGCCCAACCACATGCCCTGCCCATCTTCATACAATTTTTAATTCTGTACATGTCATTGGCTACTCTATATAGTTTGTGTAAACTACTAACTCTTAAACTATTTATATTTTATGAGAGAACTTCGACTTGCCGGTCTGTAAGGCCGTGGTCCAAGGTTGTTCGATGCAAACGTTTCGGCCGTGCCTTCGACGGCCATCTTCAGCGCAGAAGGCTGGAACACACTGACAAAGGTTTCGTAGTCAGTGACCACTGAACTGTGGTTAAGGCTAGTGGCTGTGAGTAGAACACCCATATTACAAACATTTGGAGTCCGCACGAAGCTATTGTCTGACACCACCAGCCAATCGGAAGAAAGCCAAATTCTTATTAGTTCGCCACAACTCGCGTCCAAAGAGCATTCAAAGAGAGTGAATCGCCCCGCCGATTCATTGCAATAGATGCATGCTTCTGAATCTGGACAAACTGGGACGGATCGGACGAAAGTAGCCCTTACCGGATACCTTCGGCGTTGGTAGGGAAGAGGCGCCGAACTCGTATCCCAGCCACTGCTGGACCTCTCGGTCAAATCCTGGCTCGCCCGGAGGCGAAGGCCGAGTATTTGGGCGCCTGTTTTGAGCGACAGTTCGCTCCTAACCCGCCCATGGACTGGGACTTCGATGAAGAAGTCGAGAATGAAGTGGAAGACTTTCTGTCTCTTCCGATCACTGCGGAGCCCGAACCCATTACTAGGGAAGAGGTCACAGATCGGCTCGTTGAACTCGCACCAAGAAAAGCTCCTGGCCCGGACGGAGTCTTGAACGCCGCTCTAACTCGACTCCCGGAGCAAGGAGTAATTTTCTTGGTCGCGCTGTTCAACGCGTGTTAACTGGCCTATTTTCCCCAAAAATGGCGTAAGCGACGGTCACAGTGATCCCGAAGCAGGGAAAGGATGCTTCCCGTCCCGGCAACCTCCGGCCCATTAGTCTACTGTCAGCCACGTAAAAGGTTCTCGAACGTCTCGTACAACGGCGAGTCCTAGACCATCTACGAAACTTCGATGTACTGGTCCCCGAACAGTTCAGTTTCCGTGTGGGGCATTCCACCACTCATTAGCTGATGAGACTGGTGGAATACATCACGGGCGCCGGCTGTCTGAAAGACCAAACTGTTGCCTGTTTCCTAGATGTGGAGAAGGCCTTTGATAGTGTCTGGCACGACGGGCTCTTGTTCAAGCTCCGGGAAATCCAGCTCCCGGATTGCTACCTTCGCTTGATTGCTACCTTTCTGACGGAGAGGACTTTCTGCGTGAGAATAAATGACCACATGTCTCTTCCGAGAGACGCATTACAGCCGGGGTACCTCAAGGTAGCGTGCTAGGGACTCTTCTGTTCTCAGTGTACGTCAACGACGCGCCCAGAGAGCCTGGAGTCCAGATGGCCCTGTTTGCCGACGACACGGCGGTCTATACCGCCGATCGGAACGCTGACAGGGCTATCCCACGACTCCAGCGCACACTGACGCGTATCCGACGTGGACGGAAAGCTGGAAAGTTGCCGTCAACGAAACCAAGAGCTCCGCGGTGCTATTCTCAAAGCGCCGGAAAGAACCACGAGGCCGAGTGAGACTCAGTAGAACGTATTTGCCCTGATCGAGAGAGGTTAAATACCTCGGTGTCCACCTTGATCGTCGGCTCACCTGGCGTGCCTACGCTGAGACGATGCGAAAGAGAGCGTCCGCTCGTCTCGCGCAACTGTTTCCGATACTCGTCAACAAGGCTATGACCCGCAAGCTGGGTAAGCTGATCGTCAACGCGTATCTGTTACCGATCATTACCTACGCCATTCCCGTCTGGGGCTACCTCGCAACCGTTCATAAAAGAATGTTGCAAAGCGTTCTCGATAGAGGTCTTCGGCTAGCGGCCAAAGTCCCCTATCGGTTTTCTTCTCGACTTTCGAGAAGAGGACTCGGTGTCCGCTCCTTGGAAGACACCGCAAGGCGACTTGCACGTAAATTTTACGTCCGAGGTGCGAAGACCCAGACAAACCCTCTCATAGCCGGCCTTGGCGAGTACCGAACACGTCCAGGTGATTCTTGGAAACGGCCTCGACAAATACTGTACTAGTCGACCTAGTACGAGCATGTCGTTGTAGCGGCCATTAAATAATTAAATAATATTCCGTCTGGACAGGATCACTAGGCAGGAGCCCCTACCGGAGGCTCGGTACTAGGAAACTGTTGGGTCGTCTCACGACGCGCAACCCAACAGCTCTGGTAGTAGTCTGGACAGACTCCATATGCAAGCGACGGAAATACGCACTCACCGACGACAGAAGCTTCGTCTCATCAAAGAGTATGCGATGGTCGGCATTGGCGAGTGCGTGCTCCGCTGTAGCAGACTTTTCCGGCTGCCTCAAACGACAGTAGAAATAATATAAATTATAAATGTAAATAAATATAAATTTATAACTCATATTTATAAATATAATATAAATAATATTATATATCATTTATAATATATACTATTATAAATATAAATAAATCAAAAATTTATATTTTGAATGCTTTTGCTTTTATATTTTTATTTTTTTGCTTTTTAATTCGGCCCTATTTGACCTGTTCTACCACTATCTTCTGTTGGAACGCACTCGCTTGTTGTCGCAATTGTGTGTTGCGCCAAAAGCTGGTTTTTGTTGTTTACCATGGTCAACGGAAGAGGAATTGCTACTGTGGGGTGCTGTAGCCTGTGCTATGCCGTGGAAAATTTAAATTTAAATTCCACGGACAGTT
Organism: Magicicada septendecula; assembly: GCA_034769895.1. Taxonomy (NCBI): domain Eukaryota; kingdom Metazoa; phylum Arthropoda; class Insecta; order Hemiptera; family Cicadidae; genus Magicicada; species Magicicada septendecula. The sequence continues at coordinate 398,987,338 of CM068375.1, read as the reverse complement.
GTTTTTAAATGAAAACCACTCCGCTTGATACGTTAACGTTTCAAAGGCAAGCCGCCAGCGATAGCGTTATTTAGTCAGTCGCCGTGACCTTGATCGTCAATGTAATCGAGGAGGCCGCGCTGTTACGATGTATGACGGAATCTGGTCGGCCGTGCATCAGCTGTTTGTAACTCTACTCCAGCGGTTCCCAAACTGTGCTCCGCGGAGCACCTGGTGCTCCGCGAAACATCATCTAGTGCTCCTTGAAGAAATTGGCAGATTAAAGAAATGACCAAGTCTTAAAAATGTGACTTAAGATATTCTGCTCCAGCTGTCCCAAATTCAACCAGATATAGCTAAGTTATGTAAATCAATTCAGTCTCATCCCCCTCATTAGAATAGTTCTTTTACGGTCCCAAGTAGCATTTTTGGTTTTGCAACATTAAAAATGGTTTTATGTACCAGATCTATGAGGATATATTACGGATTTACAATACTTGCTTTTAGTTCGTTTTAAAATGTGTTGCCTTTTTTTTAGTGAAATTAGAGTTGAAAATTTTTTGTAATGAAATAAACTAATAAAGCCTGTTTCATATGTCTAAAGTTCTAAATTCTGAATGTTTACTTTCTATCCTCAAATAGTATGGTCATGTAAGTGCTAGGTGAAAATTAGTGCTCCGTGATGAACTTTTCTACTGAAAAGTGCTCCATGACCTAAAAAGTTTGGGGACCACTGCTCTACTCGATCCGTTGCCGCTTGAATAAGTCGGCTTTTCTCTTCCAACACTCTTACAGAGTGGGTCGTGGCGGCGTGCATTCGTTGACACCTTTACAATGAGTTTGTAATTTTATAAAGAGCTTCAGGTGAGCCAGTATTCATGTATTAATAATTAATGTTAATTTAATAGGGCTTGTGTGTGTAATATATTGATAATTGGGTGTGTGTGGCCCCGACTTGCCATGTTCGTTCCGGTACGGCCGAGACACGTGGTCATATGATTTAATGTAAATTTAAAAGTAAATTTAAAAGCAATGCAAATTTAAAGCAGATGGATTGGATGAGTTATAATAACATAATTATGATTGGACTGAAATTTAATTGTTAATTTAAATAGTTTGTAAATGTGTAGTTACTTCTGGTATAGCCGAGACCACGTGGTCGTAAGTTACAGGTAATGTGAATTTAAAACTAAAATTTAACGCACGAATATTGTTATAAACAAAGTAGGTGTGTGTCGTTTGTATTCAAATATTTTACTTTAACGTTTGTTTGTGTAGTTGTCAGTTTTATCGAACGTAAATTGTCGTTCGGAAGCGTCTGGTAGCCTGCGTGCCTTACCTGTCCCTTCTCGCACTTTTAGTAATTCCGGGTAGGCGCCAAATTGTTTTTCTTGAAAACAATTAAAAGTTTTTATTTGTATAGTATGGTGATTTGTTATCGAAAATTCGAATAGTTCGCCGTCTGGCTTGTAACTGATTCTCGTGTGAGTGGGGGAACACGTGTTGCCAACTTGAATTAATGTTGGTTATGACGACCCACTGCTAGTAAACAAAACATACATAATATTTTCTACAAATAAATACTGGACAGTTTGTTATCAGTACGCACCTTTTTATTAGGCTTTTGCTTGTTAATTATCGTTAACGCTTCATAAAAATAATAATTGTTATAATAAAATTTTAGCCTCGGCAATATAATCTCTCGCTCTGCGGACCGCTAGGTTGGCAGTGCAATGTTTAAAATTGACTCTGGTTATTATTTTACAAAATAAATCTGCCAATTGGGTTCTTTTAAGTACGAAACAGAGGTTTACATAACAAGATAACAAAATTAGAACATATCATTAAAAGTTTGTGATCATTAAAATTATACAAGGTTTGCTATAAATTAAATATTGTGGTGTTGAAGTGTGACAGTGTCGTTGTGTAACATAGGTTATCATGTGTTCATTCAATGTTTACAAAGTTATTTCTTTATTCTATTAATCCTTGAAAATATATTCAGTGATAGTGAGAGTTTTATTATATAGTTAGGAATTTTGAAAGAGAATTTGTTTTATAATAGTCAAATAAATTCAGCAATACTCAACGTTAGTAGATATGATGGGTATTGTCAGTCGTCCATGTAAAGTAATGGGTCGGTGTTTATTCTTCCTACTTCTGATCTTGGGCTCAAAAATTGGTTGTCATCTTCTTCGAGTCGAACTACAGATATTTTCCGGTCATCTGGATTAATTCCGAGCTGGTCCTTGGTGTAAATGAGTTGTAATGGCCTCTCATCTGTTGTACTGCTACTCCTTCTCAAAATTGTGGGCACTTATACGGTTTTTCTATTGAAAATTTGGGCCCTTCACGGCGTGGCGTCTCTCCAGTTTGGCGTCACTACATAAAGTATTGTTCCTAACTAAAATTAGTCAATATTCGGTTGTTGTCATGGTTACTCAAAGTTTTTGATTGGCTGAAATTGGCTAAAGAGTATTGTTAGGGTATTTGAATTTTTATTTAAACTGGTTACAGATCTTCTAAATGTAATTAATCTTCAGTACTCCCTTTTTAGTATTAAATATTATCACCACTGTTCATATTTTGGCTCAAGGATTAATTTGACATCCAATATTATAGTGTTCACTTAGGTATCAACATTTTCACAGTTTTGTTAATTTTATTTAATTATACTGTTTTCTTAATTTACATTATTATCATAATATTTCTGCCTTAACATGATTGTCTATTTGTATTTCATAGTTTATGTGGTTTAGTCTTCCTAATGTCAGTGTTTAATTCTATAAATTGAAGTTTTTTGGTTGTTGACAGTTGGGAATTTGCATAGGCTTAAACAGCAATTGATTATTTTTCTTTAATTACTGATATTACATTTTATTCTCCTTGTAATGGGTCCTGATTGTTTGAATACAAGATTCTGTTCATTTGTTCAATGTTTAAGTCGGTTCTTGTAGTTGTGTGTAATTTTATTGTTCCCTATATTAATTTGTCTACTGTCATAACTCATTTTTAGTGTCATTGTATTTGAATGTATGGTTTGTTTCTTGTTTACTGGTTACTATTGGTTTTAAAATCTTATTTCTTATAACATATAACATAACATCTAATGGTTTTAATAATTCCCATAGCTATAATTCTTATCATTTAAACATAATTATTGGAACATAAACCTTAGTCATTAAAACAAAATTCTTATTCATTTAAACATAATTATTTGAAACATATTATCCACTCATACTCTTCATCTCCCCATACTCTTTGACGAATTATAATTATTACTTGACATAAAAAATAAAGACATAAACATGAATTAATTATATTAATACAATGGTATATTGTTATGACTAACTCTAAATGACATTAAGCCCTAACTAAATCTTCAACAACTGTTTACTATCTAATATTAATATCTTTTTTTATTATTATCAGTTTGTCATGAAAAATATTCTTTAATGTATCATTTTAAATTAATGATATTGGATTCTTATTTCTGTGAATAAAATCATATATTTTGGTGTATTAACACACTGATAGTCATTCGTTCTTGAATACATGATTAACAATACTAATTAACAAATTATTACCTAACATTAAGATTTGCCAACTACAATATGACAAGTAGTAAGTACTACTATTATCTAAAACCTACTTATTATCTAGTCTGTTACACTTTGTTTCATTTTGTTATTAATACACTTGTGTTCACTGGATAATTGCTATTAAGTGCCACAGTCCTTTCTGTGATTAGCCATTATCAGCCTTCACTTATTTTTTTACCACTCACTGATGGTTTTTGATCACTCTTAACTCTTTAGTGTTTTTTTACTGATTATTTGGTGTCTATCCCTATCAATAGGGTTCTATTTAATTTGGGGTTTTCACACTATCACTTAGCACTTTATATGTTTAATTTCAGTGTTACTAGTGGGTATTACCTAACTTTAAATTCTCTTTCTCACTTTACTATGTTCACTATTTCTCTAACTCTCTACCTCTCACTTTACAAGGTTTAATTATAATATTAACAAGTTCATGTCGTTTTATTGTATCACTAATACGTTAGTATCGTGCTAATGTGATTTGTCTTAGTTTACTCTATTTGTTTGGGGTTATTGTGCCCTTCTATATCTTAAGTACTTAATGATTAGTATCTCTAACTTGTCTATCCTTACAATTATTAACATTATATACAATTTTCATTAGTGATTCTATTTCTTTGGTTTAATACAAGTTTGGTGTTCCTTCTTAGTTCACTTTCTTTTATCATACATTATACGTCACTTCCTTAGTGTTGTGGCTGATTGTATCATTACATTTCCATGTTAATTGTCTGTTATTCACTATTCTTCTTATTTACACACTTATGTTGGTGCGGTGGCTATTCCTAGTCTATTTGTAGTTGTCTTCATTCATGTTATTCATGGTTCTTTGGGGCTAGTTCTACTCTCTCACTTACCATCTATTGGGCTATTCAGGTTAAATCGTCTTATTTCTGTATTTACCATTTTGGTTTGGTTGTTTGTTATTACTTTATTAATATAAGTTACTGTTCTGACTACCTTGATATGTCTGATCGTTTTATTATTCTGATTCACCCATTCTTCTATTCTAATTTATCCCTTTTTATTCTAGTGTTAATGACTAAATAATTTATCTGGTCATGCCTTCTTCATTATGGTTAGGTGAAGATATGTACCATTACAATATTTAAAGCCGGATGAATTGAAGGAATTGTGATAATTTAATTGTAATGGGGCCGAAATTTAATAGTTAAATTAACAACTTGATATGTGACTCTTGCTATTGTTAATGACAGGCAGTTGTCGAAATGAAATTACAGTAGTGTGTGTGTGTGTGTGTGTGTGTGTGTGTGTGTGTGTGTGTGTGTGTGTGTGTGTGTGTGTGATCTAGGTTACGGGGCGAGAAAGATGTGGGGCCAAAGTGTTCTTTTTTTGTTTGCCTCCAATGTGCGAATGGAATTTTTACAGGGTTCCCCGCATAGTCGGGAGGAAAAAGGGTTGTCGAGATGGGGACACTACATCCATCCCCATCTGCAGAGCTGAGCGAAAGGATCCCCAACGCCGTCACACCAGGCTAGACCCATCAACATCCAGCTGAACCGCTGCAGAGAAAGAATTCCACTATTCGGAGAAGCTCGTCATGGTAATCATCACCATCACTCACACCCGGGCTTACATAGCAGGAATCCCTATTGTATGTGTCTTCAGAGAGCAGGTGGGAGGATTCTTTTATTCACCACACACACAGTACTCCACCCGTTATAACGTAACCAACAAAAACTCAGTTAAACAAAGTAGACTCATATCTAAGAGTTAAGATTGCTTGGAACATGTTCTGTGCAGACATGCTGTATAATGTGATTATTGTGATGACCATTATTATGAATAAGCTTATAATGTAGTTTAGTAATTTAATTCTTCGTAGTGTTAAAGGTCATGATTATTACAATTTAAATTTTTAATCTCTGCAAAATGAAGCCAATTTGTAATTAATTTAAAACTAAACTTTAAAAATTACGGTATCCAGACAATGAACAACTTGCATCTACCTGTCATATAACTTTGTAATTTCATGGGTTAACCATATTACCAGATGTCATTAGTATGAATTGAAACTTGCTTGTATTTATGAAATGAAAATAATTTGGGAACTACTTTTAAAATCATACCTTGAAAATAACTTAGAATTTATAACTCGAAAAATTTAATGTCTGGATTGCAGTGATTACAGTGGTTGATCTTATCGTTACATGTTATTATTATTATTAATTACAAATGCTTAGGGTAGATAGATGTAAAGAAATCATTTAGAAAACCATACTCAAAATTTTATACAATGAACAACTTGCACTCTTTGTTATATAGTTCTAGTAATTTCATTGCTGAGTAAATTCTCAACTACTGTTAATGTAAATAGAAAATTTCTGATGATTGAAAAATGAAAATAATTTGTGTCTGGTTGTTATACAATTGTAGTAATTTATTTGTGAGATATATTATTGGATGTTATTAGTGCAAGTCAACAATACTAGTGTTTATAAAATGAGATTGATTGAAATTTGGCTTGATAACTATAAAAAAAAGGAGTTTTGTAAAAGGAATATGTCTAGAATTAACAAATGCACTAATAAAAATGTTGTTGCCGTTAAACAAGTGTCTTATTGCAAGTCCTGTCACGATGGGCACAGCCCATCTTTTTCCATCTAGGCCACGCGTCTAGTTTTAAAAAATTAAGTAACGCCCCCCCGTTAGAAAAAAAAACTAAAAAAAAAAATCAGGGGGGCGTTTCAGTGCGCTTGTGGAAAGAAAGAAGAATAAACGAAAACTGTGGGTTAATGATTGGCTTCCAAAACGAGCAAAATATATTCATACATAGGCTGTTTTCACGGAGCTAAAGCTAGACATCCTAAAGACTGGCACAATTATTTAAGGATAGATAAAGAAAATTATTCAAAACTACTGCCACTAGTTTCGTGAACGCGCATGTTTACGAGGGGGGACGAACGGGACCGGAACCCCCCCCTCCCCCGGAGGGTCGAAAAAACTTGACAAATTTTGTTAATCACTTAATAATTAGGGTCTTTTATTATTTTTTCAGCCATGTTTTTCAGCTGGAAACTCTTTTAAAATATACAAACAGGTTTGTTACACAGTATTTGCGTATACGTTTGAAATATGAAATACAGGAAAATCTTTCAATTGCGTGTATTTCTATTGTGTTATTACCGTTTACTTTAATGGGATTGATTTCAGGATGTATCACTCTTCATGTGTTTTTTCTTTTGTATGAAGCTGACTCGACCACCCGGACCCCCCCCCCCCGGGGGGGGGGAATTCTAGATACGCCACTGGTGTGAAAAAATGAATGGAGTGAGCTGAGCTGACCCCTACAAACGCCTATTTCTACCTGACAGGTTTATTACACAGTATTTTCGTATACATTTGAAATATTAAATACAGGAAAATGTTTCAGTAACGCGTATTTCTGTTGTGTTATTACCGTTTACTGTAATGGAATTGATTTCAGGATGTTATCACGCGTTTTTCAGCCACTTTAAAGATAGTAATATTGATTAGTATTAACCTGTTCCTTCTAATGTATGAAGCTGCCTCGACCAGACCCTGGACTCCCCCCCCCCCCGGGCAAATTCTACACCACTGGTATGAAGAACTGAATGGACTGAACTGAGCTGTCTCATACACACGCTCGTTTCATGCCGAAGTAGCACACCGTTTGATGCTTTCAATGTGAGCTCACATCATTTTCATGATTGTGGGCAGGCCGCTTAACAGGTGTTACATTAGAACGAAAAGTCAGCGACGAGACATGATAATGCTGTGATAAGCGTTCCGGTAACGATGCTGTAGTAAGCATTCATGACCGGCATAACCGCACACCGGTGAAGTTTATGGTCTGTTGTGTGGACGCCAGTCAGAACGTTCACAGCTACGTTTCGTCTATACAAGAAACCAACAAACGGTAAAATAATTCAATAAGACACGAAATAAAAATAAAATATACTCAGTAGAATCTCGGGGTCTTTTCCATTATGTGTCTACAAATAACTGTCACAGCGTTCCCGAGCCAAGCTCCTCCACCAACGTTCTTGCCAGATTTTACTCCTGTAGTAGCGGTGTGAAGGAGGGGTGATTAGCATACAACTACACAACTACTTAAAATGTACTAAAATGTAAACACAATGCCAATAATACGTAGTCTTTAAACGCACTTAGTACCCTAAAGGTAAAATGCGGACTGGAATAATATTAGGCCCGCTACACAGCGGTCCATTGCGATACACTGTTTCCTTTACATGGAATGTTGGCAGCGCTGTTGGTGGCCACTGGTGGCGCCACCAAGGTTACGGTGGCGAGAGGATGCGATTTTCTCACCCACCAGTCAAGCAGCGCCACCACGTCAGTTCGTTGTAAGCAATTGTATAGTACACATTGCGCCTCCAGACGTCCCTCATTTCCTGATTTTTTTGGCAAAAGATCATTTTATTTTACATATTAGTTTACGTTGTAGTGTGAAATAAATCAAGAACATATTGATGTTGAACGTTTCATTTTGGAGATTCAGGCAAGACCGTCAATATGGAATTTAAGATGTAAGGAGTACGCCGACAGAGAATTAAAGAAGAAGTGTTGAGCGGACCTTGTACAAATTTTTATTTATGAAGAAGACGCAGATGAAGCTGATGTAAAATGAATTTGGTAAGTAAATAACGTTTTCATATCATTATGAATATACCCTTTGTCGATCGATCACGCAAAATTGGATGCATCGAAAATCTTCTATTTTTACGGCGTTTTCGTAAACAAGAACATTGCAATTACAGCACTTATTTCTCCCAACTCCATTATCAGACTGATGAAATACACTTTATACTATCTGGTGGCGCGTTTGGTGGCTGACAAAAAAAATCGAGCTTCCAGTGGTAGCGCCACCTTGGTGTCCGTGTGTGTAGCGGGCCTTACAAACTGTGTACTCTGCCTTTGTGGTGGCTACCAATTTGCACTGTGAACAGGGCTATAGAGCTGTGATGAATCATTGGCCTTGACAAACAAACGATAACAAACACATACACACTCACGCATACTTTATCCCCTCCATCAGAGACACAGAGTTCAGTCTCATGCGGTAATTTTCTTACTTAAGTTAACGGATTCCATATGCACTGATATGCATATTATCATCCGTCTCAGATCGCGTCTGAATTGGTGTTATGCGATCTAATACAGTCCATTTGGGGTGAATAGATCAATTACTAATTATGGCACAGCTTTACCGGCCGGATGCAACAGAACAATAGTATCAGTATCAGTTCCCACAGTCTGTTGGCCCAACTGCTCAGCTTTAGCATTACCAAAAACCTATAATTTTCAAAGACACTGTACGGAGTACGACTAGACTAGGTACAGTTTAGGCATACTGATATCGTGTCTCTCTTTAAATTAATCTTTGAGAAATCACTACCCAGATTTTCTATAGGTCTTCTTCTGTTATATTAGACATACTAGATACAATAGCATTGTGGAAACATTTACGATTTTATTTACTTTTTCCTCCGTCTACATTTTGTTTTCTTCAGATTTATAACGTTACCACTACGTAATAAACTGACTGATTTCCTTAATATCTCTCAGTTAATACATATGACGACTATTTGGGGTTGTTCTGGATTTTCATTTTGCTTTGTGTTTATTTTCGTTAGTTTTAATATTAAATTTTGATTTTCTGCATTATTAATTTCTGTAGTTGCAAACGTTTTTGATGTTGTTTCAGTAACAACACTTTAGAAAAAATCGTCTATTGAAAACAGGATTCATCACGCTTGTAACGACAATATGCAAGCTAAGTCGGTCGTTTTGTATTTTACTATGAGTGACGTAGTTTTAAACAACGGAACCAGATTAATGTTTTGAAACGAAAACGAAAATCGTATTGACACATTAAAGTCTTCTTCTTCTGCACTACAAGGATTAGGCATTTGCCTGTTCCGTCCTCACAAACTTACGACCACCGTTTTCGTGGTCTTCCTATATCTCTTTTCCCTCTTGGGTTGTAGTTAAGTATTTTTTTGGGTATTCTCCCATGTCCCATTCTATTTACGTGGTGTTTCTATCTTTCTTTATATTCAGTTATTTTTCATTTGTTGCATATTGTAACGTACCCTCGTAGTTACAAAATAATAATGTTATAATTTGTTAAAATTTGAAATAAAAAAAAAATGTTATTTTAAAATAAAAATTTTTTTTCTGAAAAAATATTTGTTTCGGGTTTTTGTTATCTGTATTTAGGAAATAATTTTTGTTATTGTCTGGTGTAAAAATTTTAATTATATTATGGTTGATAGTGTTGTGGTGTCACTTTCTATGAATAACTTCTAAGTTAATATGGTTAACTCCGGTACTGGTCGATAGACGGCTATTCTTCTTCTTCAATATGCTACTTATTTTCGTAAATACCGCCTTTCGGTTAGTCCGTGTTCTTGAATTAAATTATCCTTTAATTAAATTTAAAGTAAAATTCAACCAATTTGCAGAATTAGAGTTTTTATTAACAATTTATTAAAAATATCGATAGTAATCGATTGTTGACAACAGTATCGACTCGTTACTCAGGGCCGGTCGACAAAAACTTTACATTAATAGTGTATATAAAATATTGTTCTTTTAACGGTTATGTTAGAATAGCCAGAGAAGGGTAGGGCCAAGAAAGTATAACATTTACAATTAAAATGTCTTAAAATTAACAATTACAGTGTTATTAATTAATATAGAAAGTTTATATAGTATAATATTCGAACCAATGCAGACTAGACGTTCATTTGTTCCACCTCGAATAGAATGCTGGGAAAATCAAAATGGCCGACAGAAGTATGCGTAGTTGAATGTCACTCACCTCGACGAATATTTCTTGCAATAAAGATGTCCTTTTCACCGTTTCCTCGTCTCAGCAATAGTGGATATTAGTTCTGGAGTTAAATGAGTGTTCCTGGTGCAGTGTTTATTAGTTCACTTGGTGTAAATGTGTGTTATTATGTCTGTTTCACTTTGGTTAAATGTGTCGTATATAACCCTTTTTGTTTCATCAGTAAAATTTATTTGTAGTGGTGTTAGTTCAATTATTTAGGCGTATGTGGTTCTGTTTATCTGTAGTTCACTGTTTATTGTTTGTTTTCACTGCTTCTCAAGTTAAACTTCCAAATTAAAAAAATTACAAAATTTGCACTGAACTCGATTTAAGTATCGCACGCTATTAATATAGGTTATACGGGGCAAAACCTCGTTTAAGTGTTCGCTTCAACTGATAATAATTAACTGTTCTCATTTCCTTCGTCTCCTGAAATTCTTAGCCAATTTAATATAGATCATACATTGTTTCAAATTATCTTAGCTTCCGATACATTTTATTTGAATACATTATACACGGAAAATATTTTCGTTATTATTTAACTGTATGAAATACTAAATACATATTCGGTTTCTTTAATCTATTTTGCTTATTTTGATACTAATTAATATAGTTTTACAAAGTTTTTATTTAAAAAAGGTATATTTCTTTCATGTTGGAAAAGTAGGCTTAAATTTGGGTTTCCTGTCCTTGTCCAGATAATAGCCATTTTCTCTGATATAATTATTATTATACTGAATCTAAGATTGATATAATTGTTTATCTTTCCTTAATTTATTGCAATTTTGTTCATTAGTTATTGTTTTTAAATATAATTCATTTATCTACGACTCCTCCTCTGAAATTTTAGTTAATACATTTCATTTTTATTTATAATTTTACTTATCTTCTGACAATATCTTTATAAAGTATAAGTTACATTGTATTACTATATGGTGGGTTTATCTTACATAAATTTCATCAGTTTAGTTGGTTTATAGGACTAGATTTGTCAATTATAATGTAGTCTAAATTTACTATCTGGCCTAGATTTTATCTGTTGTTACTTACGAAGTTTTTAATAATACAGTTAGTTCATACCCTTTTCTGACCTTCTATTCTACTATAATATTCATTAATAATTTCTTCTTTTACTACTATAACCTTTAGTATTGATTTTGAACAATTAAAACATAACAATTATTTAATATTAAATCTGGTATTTAGAATCATACCTTTTTTTGTACTGATTGCTTACAGTAACTTCTAAAAAACATTTTACTATATAGGAATGATATACACATTCAGATATGGCATTCCTAATTCAAACTACTAAACAAAATAACATTTTATAAATACAAGGATTAATCTCTATTTCTAAATCTTATTTATAGAGTTCATATATTGAAATTGGAACCTAACATTTTGTTCCATTAAATTTTTAACACTCCCTTAAAACTATTTGGTTACAGTCTTATCTGATTTTCTTAATTTTAGGGATGTATTCCCCGTCACTTTATGTACTAACTCCAAGCTATCTATTTATACTATTTATTCCATTGAATGTTCTCATATAAACAGTGGCATTTTATTAGAAAGAGTATTCATTGCTCCTTCACCATATTATTTGATTAAATATCATTCATGATACTATTTTAAAAAACACTTAAAGTTATTTAAATGTACAGTAATTCATGTACCTTCTCAAAGTTTATTTATGATAATCTAATAACTTGCACTTGTCCCTGGTTATTTCTTGATACTATCACTAGTCCTTTCATAGTTTTATAATATCAAATTGTTTAACCATGGGGGAACTGTTAAGATTTGTCTATTTAAATTATACAATAACTTTCTTGGGTGCACTTCTACTTAGCACATTAAACACTTTTTGTTTTTATTAGTTTTACATGAGTTTATGGTTTGTTGGGGTGTTATACTTTCTATAGTGACATTTACTTTCTTTAGGGGTTTTTGTTTTCTCCCTATTGGGTTTCTTTTGGGTATTGGTCGTGTTCTACTTCCTCTATTCTATGTGATCTTCACTTGTCCCTGTTCATTAGGTATCTTTGTTTGTGTTGGATATCTTCCTTCTTCATTCTTGGTTTCTTCAGTACCATTTCGTTATTATTTACTTTTGTTTATATTGGGCTGTTTACTTGGTCTGGGTAGCTTCCTTACCTACTCCTATCCTACCTGGGCATTATTGTTCCTTTAATTTTAGTTTTCTGTGGTTTTATTTTGTTGTACATTCATATTAGTTGCAGATTTTTTTCTTTATGTTTACTTTTTCTTTTTATAATGGTAATTTATTGTGCTTTTTATTTGGTTTTCATTTGGATCTTTCTGGATATTCCATATACTTGATTTTTACTAATGATCATCTGGTAATTGATTTAAGTGGATTATCTGTCATGCTACAATATACATTTAGTTCATTTCGCACTTCTTCATTTCTTACTAAATCTCTTCTTGTGCAGCCTTTGATCCGTCTCGAAAATCTCATTTCTGCTGCGTGTATTTTCCTGTCTCCTTTTTTGGTATTTATCCAACTTTCACTCCCATACATATGTACAGGTACACCCATCGTTTTATAAAATTTTATCCTTGTGTCTTTTCGTGTTTTGTTATTTAATGTTCTATTTATTGTGCCACATATTGCCTGGAACTTATTTATTTTATTTTCCAAGTCATTGTCATAATTGTAGCTTGTGTCGCAGCCCAAGTATGTAAAATTTGATACTTGACACGTTAAAGTTATAGTGAATAATTTATTTATTAGGCTTTGACGGCAATGGCCGTGGTCTACAATGATGCTGACGCATGTTTCATCAGTCGTTTCGGCCTCACCTCTGGAGGAAATCTTCAGTGAAACGGTCTTGAAACAACTGACAAGGTGTCCGTCAGTAAAACCACAGTACTTTGGCAAAGGCTGCGTCATCTAAAAAAGGACCGTCTTATATAAACTTTTATAGTTACTCGTAAAGGTCTTTATGTAACGATCATTTTTTAGATCACGCAGCCTTTGCCAAAGTACTGTGGTTTTACTGACGGACACCTTGTCAGTTGTTTCAAAACCGTTCCACTGAAGATTTCCTCCAGAGCTGAGGCCGAAACGTCTGATGATAACATGCGTCAGCATCATTATTATAGTATGCTACTATACACGGCCTTACAGCCTGGATCTTAATTTGAATAATTGCTGTGAATAATTTCAGTACACTCGTGTTACTGTATCTATACAATGATACCATAACAGAGGCGCTGGTGTGCAATTTAATTAGAGACAAACATAAAAACATCGTTAGCGACATAAATCAAATAACATTAAAGTGAGAGCGTGTGGGGTGCAATTTGGGAGTAGTAGCTACACACTACACTCACAATACTCGCCATTATCATTTGTATTCATTACACAGTCACGGCCGGCTACTTAGTGGCTAATTGCAGCTAAATCACCCCTCCTGCTACCCCTTACTGTAAACTCAGCGAACATTTCACTTCCATCCTAGGCGCGCGGCAACAGTTTTCTCCACGTGAATGTGTATAATAGTGAAAATATTTATTCACGAATTGTTATTCAGAAAGTAAGTTCCGTTTACTTACTTTCCACGTTCCACGAGGAAATGTAAGTATGGTGATGGGGAAAAAAATCGTGTTCGAGATAAGGTCAGATTCTGATTGTACTACCCTCAAAACATGAAGAAAAGTCATTTTCCGAACTCTGTGTGTGTGTGTGTGTAGAATGTTTTCTATAGCGAACGATAACTGCCGCAAATTCAAACAGAATCAAATAATTTTTTGCACATGTGCCTGAGTAGTAGAAGACTCAAAGGCATATTGATTTTGGTGAAGATCGGTTAAAGGGGAATGGGTAGTTTACCTACGACGTTTTATGTTTTAACAAGAGTAAAGTACTTAATTTTGATAAACAAAGTATCATGAAAAGAAGGTCATAATAATCCACTGTAGAAAGGTAGATGAAATATCTATAAATGAAAAGGGTAGTTGAACGGGGTGGGGGTAATTTTCTATAAATGAAAATGACAGTTGTAGGGGGAGGGGATAATTTTGTATATGTGTACTACGTTATCGACAACAAAGAAGTGGTTTGTTGTTAAAATTCCTTCCCGGGTTGTTTGGCCGTGGTCCAATGTTTTCTGCCAAACCAGACGTTTCGGCAGTGCCATCGACTGCCATCATTAGTGAAAATCGAATGCGCTAACGTGAGGTGGTATACGTTAGTGACCACAATACTGTGGGTAAGGCTGAAGAAAGAAGTAGTTTCTATGGAAATATTTCATTTCGAAAATGATTTTAAATATAAATCTTAGAAGACGGAAGTCATGTATGGTTCTCCATACCGATATTTAAATATTGCCGTGGTATCGATGCCGTCACGCTGTTGTGCATGCGCGACCAGTTTGTCGATTCGTTGGCAAGCCAACAACAACGCCATTTGTAAACAACTGTGCACTGAGTAAGGTTCGTTGAACGCGTTTATAATGCTCGTACAGTTCTCGGCAACTATGCCCCAGTAAAAACCGCGATATAATGAAAGTGTCTACTGCATTCCTTCTAAGAAAGAGTCGCAAGTCTGTAATTGCTAGAAAGTAATTAATCGTAGCCTGCATAACCACAGACAATGTACAGTCCATATATAAAGCAACAAAACGGATAACGCCTGCGTAAAAAACCTGCAAAGTAACACGACATAAAAAACCTGCAGTAAAATTGCATAAAAACGAAAACTGAACTACAAACAATACTTACGGTGAAAAATGAAAATCTACGATGGATGACGTCAGTTGGAACGAAACTTGGAATATTAATTTAGTCTTATATCCGGCGTTGCAGTAAATACGTAAACTCAGGAGAGGAAATAACATAATATTTCTCTTTCGTTGTTGTGCAATCCGTTTGCTTTGTTCGCAACAATCGATTTAAGCATTACCACAACCCGTTTCCGCTGCAAACTTGTCTGTATTCCGTGGAGCTCTTATCGTCGGCATTGTGCAACTGCGTTCGACCGACTACGAATTTATCCGTCGGCAAACGGTAACGATAAACAATATAATTTATTGTATGACAATATAATTTAAATTAAATAATAAAGTAATAATACCCCGTACATACACAAGACTAATGTACGTAATTTCTTAAGCAGACAAAATAACGCTGTCTTCACTTACTTTTTTTTCGTGGAGGATGAAATAATCGTAATATATTAATACTGTACTGCAGACGACAATAAATCGACAGTTTTTTTGTTTCGATACAACGTGTATGATGTTTGCTGATGCTGAGACAGTAAAGTGATGCGAGCATCATCTGCACTACACACACACACACACACACACACACACAACCCCTGTGTGATATACCTTTTCACATCGATTCTTTCCTTACCATCTGTCTGTTAAACAGCGAAGACGGCCACTGCTGAGTCAACTCGACTGCACATAAATAACTCAATCAACGGTGTATCCCACCTGAATTACTGTCGGCGAGAAATCTCATGCGCTGCTTGTTCACCGGCGTGAAAGAGGAATGTAAGACGTGAACAGGAGAGGACCTGACCGGTAGGAGGAAATGAAAGTACGATATGTGTCAGCAATCCACGGGAGTGGCGCCGCGCCGTGCGTTGTATACTAAACACCCCCCCCTCCACAGACAGTTGCACATGCTTACGCAGCGATTCAACTACCCACTGTTTTTACTTTTACGTTCCTCTGCTTTACACTAGAGGTGTGCTAAACTAGTATTTGAAAAAGGAGGAGGAGGAGGAGAGGAGGAGGAGGAGGAGAAGCAGAAGAAGAAGAAGAAGAAGAAGAAGAAGAAGATTCTTATGCTCAGATTAAGTTCTAACGACTATTTTTGTGAGCGACACATTTTTTAACATAACAAAAACACGCCCGTTAACTGATCAAAGCAGAAATTAACGAACAATAATCGAAATGGCAATTTGTATGCAACATTTATTATATAAATGTGCTAAAGCGCTTAGGGCAAGACTTAAGAACGGATACAAGAATTTTGTTGTTATTCTTTACGTGCTTAGTATACTAGGGACAGGAAAACCACATAGTCCAAAAACGGTGAGAAGAAACACAAGACTTCAAATCTGATAAGAAAAATTTCATTTCTTATACAAATAAGGGATCTTATGAAGCACTTTGGACTGCGAGATTTCGAGAGGAATTTGGAACACTCTGAGAGGGCAGCTCGGAGATCATTTATAGACATAGTTCTTAACAGAGGGGAACGGGGGGAGGGAAGAGAGAGAGAGAGAGAGAGAGAGAGAGAGAGAGAGAGAGAGAGAGAGAGAGAGAGAGAGAGAGAGAGAGAGAGAGAGAGAGAGAGAGAGATTTCTTTGGTAAACAGAACGAGAAAAGTTCGTCCCTCGTCTGAGAGTGTAAACACTCGTTATTTATATTCGTTCAGTTCTTCTGCTTCATCATCATCGTCATCATCATTATATAATCATTAGCATTGTCCGTACACTGCTGAGCTAATGCCTCCTCAGTTATTCTCCAGCGATTTCTCTCTAGCCCACAATTCACTGTATTGCAATACGTAACTACTTCTTCCCTCCTTTTTGTTGTAATGGGCTGCCATCCGTAACCCTTTCTTCACATTGGGCAAATATGCTAATTCTCATCTTCCCTCCACTGCGCAGTGTGCCCTTTAGCAGCAGAACAATTGACTACACCACGACCAGTAGGCCTATACTTTCCGCATACAATCCATTCTGATCGTCTGGTACAGCCAACAATTCGTCCACGTAAAGACAGACGTTGGTACTGCCCGGCCGTACAATCGTGTGACTGAACCACTGTGATCAAGTTGTAAAACAAATCTCATACCTCACTTTTCTAGTGCATTTTGGTGTTTTAATTATAGTCAAATTTCTCAAATTTGTATTTATTTTTAACAGATATTATACACATCATTTTTCTCATAATTAAATTCTCTACACATTTAGTTAGCAAAGTATATTTGTTTATTCACAAATTAACGAAGTTATTTTATCCTAAATCTAAAAATGTATGTTTTCGACTCCAAATTTTTGTGCTTTACACAGTTTTCCTTAGAAACTAATTAAGATAGAGTTATCGAACCTCTTTATTGAATTTCTCAGATCAGAAACCATAAGAAACCACCAAAGTACCCTTCAATTTTTCATCATCATCTTCAAGGATTAAACCAAGGATGGTTTGTTCCGGTCTCAAATAGGCAAAGATTAGAGCCGGTCACTCCAGCGCTTCGTCGGACGTCCCACACCTCTCCGTCCCCTCGGCTTACAGTTCCATAGTTGTTTGGGGACGCGGCAGTCATACATTCGGCAAAGATGTTCCCACCAATTCAGCCGATACTGGGTGATCCTGTCGAGTATACTCATAATATTTAGTTCCTGCCGAATATCTGTGTTTCTTCTATGATCATGAAGATTATACCCTGCCACGTGCCTGAGAAATCTCATTTCAGGCGCTTGGATGCGACTGGCCTGTCCTTTCGTTAAAGTCCAATTCTCAGACCCATAAAGAAGTGTGGGAAGGGGCATCACCTTGTAGAATTTTAGGCGTGTTCCTTTACTTGCTGACTTAAGGCTTCGCCTAATGGTCCCTCACATAAGGTTGAACTTATGCAACTTATACCTCTTCAATTTATACCCCAAGGAATTCAGTATGGGCTTCTCTTTACTTTGGGAGCAGAAATCAGGCGAAATTTTTTGCGAGCCGTATTTTGCTAACGAACGGTTTTCGGACCTATGTTTATATGAACTGTTTTTCTTATTTTTAGCTATAGAATCAGCTCCCGAGAGATCGGCGTGCAATTTTGAATCAGCCTGTATAATCATTAGCACTTGTCCGTACCCTGGTGAGCTAATGCTTCCTCAGTTATTCTGTAGCCCGTGGCCTGTTATGTCCTTTAGCCGCGATAGCTCACCGCACCACGGCCAGAGAGAAACCAGTCTGTTTTCCGAAAACAATCCATTATGATCCATTTGTAAAGCAAATCTTAAAGGCATGAATGAAAAATCTGGATGGATGACCATAATATAGAGGACCTGTGGCATTAGGGTAAAGATCGGATCCGGACAATGCGAGTGACTCAGTGCAATGCACAGCATGAGAGCGGGAACTAGACTGCGCGTGGAATGTGGCAGAACCAGGTAGGCCTCTGTGCCTACCCACAAGCATCACCGTTTGACTGACAAACCAATCTGGCAACTTCATCATACCTCAATATAACTCTCCGACACACGTTCTGTTATACACAATCCTACCGACCCGACTAACAAAGTACAGTAATTCTGTAACTCACTTATTGAGCCATATGTATATACACCAGCACATTAGTGGTTCCCACAGTGGGGTCCGCGGACACTTTTAGAAAAAATACAAGATACCGTAGTTTTCTCCGATTTTTTTATAGTCTTAAAATCTAAATTTTAGAATCTTAAAACAATTAGTAGAAGATTCCAGTATTTGTTTTTGTTAAAACTATTTGTAATTGTAAAAGTAATTTCAAAGCAATGGCTTTAATAATGTTTTTAAATCATGTCGTGTAGCAGATCTGTTTGTCAGCTAACGTTTTTCCGTGTAGCTGGTTTAACCGCCTAAGTAGCTGGTTTTTCGACACGTGTGGCTGGAAAGATAGAGCCGAGGTTGGCAAATATAAGAAATAAACTTGATGTCGAATGTGACTTAATATTGAAATTATCAAACATTAAACCCAATATTGCAGAGCTAATTGTTCAAAAGCGGCTTCATTGTTGACATTAAACTATGTTTGATATCATTAATATTGTAATTTTGCAAGTTAAGAGAATTTTGATTTTAATACATTTTAATTAAAAATTAATTAATTTTATATTAATTAAAATTAATATAAATATAACATCGTATTTACTGTTTGTTTTATTTCATAACTCAGATGGGCTCCGTGAAATTTTTAATTTTTTTTTTTTCGGGGGATCCGCGGATTGAAAAGTTTGGGAACCACTGATATACAAAATTTTCGATATACGTAACTCAGCGTTTCTTGCAGCAATTATGTAATATTGTGATAATATTCAATATAGTTTCTTTTGCAAGTAGTGTGTTGCGTATTTTTCCGTTTCAATACCTGACGCACGTTTCACTGAAAAATATCACCATCATCAGACGTTTGTAAATAAATCAATAACAATCGAAATAATTCTATGTTAATGTTAATACTGTGTTAATTATTTATTAATAGTCCTCCACATGACCGAGCCATCCATAGGTTGGTACCCTGTAATGGGGAAATTAATTTAATTTAGTCGCAACTTTGAAACCCAGCCGGACGGAGATAATGATGCAACCTGGTAGACCCAGGAAGAACTTGCAGCACCTTGTGTTGTGAAGATCACGATGATGATGATGACATCAGACACTATACCATCATTTTCCAATACCTTGCTTAGCAGGTTTTACTGACTCCACTCTGTTTTCAAAACATCCTCCGTACACTCCTTGTCGCCAAAATGACAAAACATATCCGCTTTTTCTAAATCCAGTGTTCAAACAACTTACCCGCCGTTTTCAATTAATACTTAAACGTCTCCTCCATTTGCCTTCTTTAGGCTGTTGACAAAGGTGTATATTTATCCGCCAGTACTTATATTTATCGCTTATCGCTAAACGACCAACTGCGAACCTCGTGGAATTCGCGTATCCCAGAATGGTAGGTAACACTCAGTAGGCCTACCTATAGATGATGGAAACTACTGGATTCAAAATAAGCAAAAAAATCTCTGTAAATTAATAAATTACCTTAGATCCGTTGTGTGACTTCGTTTTTTATACAAAATGACGGATTTCGAAACATATGATCCGTCTTCAGATTAATTCACTCAGTTGATTTCGTTAAATGTTAAAATCGCATTACTTTGTACTTACACACGTACAAGGGGACTTACACACGTCCGTATGGGTGCGCCCCCTTTGAAGGCAGACCAGATACTTTGTGAAGTACAAAGTAATGCGATTTTAACATTAATTTAACGAAATCAACTGAGTGAATTAATCTGAAGATGGAACATATGTTCCGAAACGTGTCATTTTAAATAAAAAACGAAGTCACACGACGGATCTAAGGTAATTTATTAATTTATACATAACGAAGTGACTTGGATACCAATAACAATATGTATGTCAAAAAATCTCGTAATCTTGCGGTTACAGAAACTTATAATCGAGGTAGCGGTCTTCTCTTTAAAACGCTCACGAGTTCTTATTTGTATAAATTTATAAAAATACAGACCTTCCTTTAAGGCCTAATTAAAACTTTAGCTCTATTACATTAATCACGTAATATCAGAAGGAAGGATCTACTTTCGTCCGCACAGAAATGTCTCGGCGGCTGACAAATAAATTCGGGTATATTTTTTTCATTCGCTCAGTTTTCGAAATTAAAACAACCAAACCCACAGCGGGTGAAAAACTTTTAGGCAAAGGTCGATTCGCTAAACCCGAATAACACGTACATAACAAACTAGTTATTTAAACGAAAGAATAACATTTGATGATAAAGCGGATTCAATACATAAAACACCGATTTCCTCGGCAAAATACGATTTTCTGTACGTGATTTCAACATAACAAACCAATAAATAAACTTTAATGTAGTTCCCCACTAACAAGAACGTTCGGTTTTTCCTTGTAATAATGTACTATTAGTGAGAATATAAGAGCCCGGCGGGGTCACACATCACTGCACCGTCTGACAGGGTTAGTGTAGATAAGTGTTACAGGTTGAGAAGAGTTGGCGAGGAGGACAGGTTATGCTCAATTAAGCCACTACCCGCCTAATTAAGCACCTGACTTACTCTAGCCTACACAACCCAGGTGGTCGACAACAGACGTCGGAAATTCTAGAAGTGCCCTGCACAATTAATTAATGGATGGAAGTGATTCGTGAACCCTGACAAGGTCAACTTTGTTTGTCGTAGCCAAACGCTCCATCTCCGGCCCACCTGCCACTTCGGTAGCGGCTAGACATAAACGCGTCTAACACAAAGCTTCACAATAAATTTCTGTATTATGAAAGCAAATATACGCGCACCTAGAACGTGTAAGTAGGATACATTTACAACGTCAATGACTACTAATACTGCATCATCATCATCATCCTAATCATCATCAGAACCATATCGTCTCCCAAATTTGCAAAAGGCGTCGAATGGCCTCTTTACACCTCTCGACTAGAGGTGTGCTAAACTAGTATTTGAAAATAACAGGTACGAACGAAACCGTTCCAAAAAAAATAACACAAATACCTGTGCTTCTCTCCCACTATTTTCACTATATATATTGACGATGTTCTTAAAAAATGGCAATCAAAGGAATATCCTGGAGTCCAGCTAGACTGACATACTTACCTGAGTACGTTACTATTTGCTGACGATAAAATAATAATACAAGAGAGAGAAGATAAATTACAACTGGCAGTGCACCGGCTGAATCAAATATGTCCAGAATATAATCTTAAAATTTCCTTGCATAAGACGAAAGTTATGGCTTTCCAAGCCAAATATCCCGTTAGGTAGAAAATAATTGTCAACAATACGCCAATGGAACAAATATCAAATTTTACATACTTGGGCTGCGACACAAGCTACAATTATGACAATGACATGGAAATAAAATAAATAAGTTCCAGGCAATATGTGGGGCAATAAATAGAACATTAAATAACAAAACACAAAAAGACACAAGGATAAAATTTTATAAAACGATGGCTGTACCTGTACTTATGTATTGGAGTGAAAGTTGGCTAAATACCAAAAAAAAAAAGGAAACAGCAAAATACAGGCAGCAGAAATGAGATTTCTGAAGCGGGTCAAAGGCTGCACAAGAAGAGATTAGTAAGAAATGAAGACGTGCGAAATTAACTAAATGTATATGCAATAAATGAAAAAATAACTGATTATAAAGAAAGATGGAAACACCACGTAAATAGAATGGGAAATGGGAGAATACCCAAAAAAATACTTAACTACAACCCAATAGGGAAAGGAGATATAGGAAGACCACGAAAACGGTGGTCGTAAGTTTGTGAGAACGGAACAGGCAAATGCCTAATCCTTGTAGTGCAGAAGAAGAAGAAGAAATACCTGTTATTATATACCTATTATACATATACCTGTATTATATAATTTGTTACAAGAAATAAATTGAAACTAAAAGTATTAACAGTGTTACTTTACACTGTGATTTATTAAGCTGTCACTGTTTAAAAGAAAATAAGAAGCAAGAGAATTTATACGCCTATCTCCCTTTGTGAATACTAATTTACGTTTTCACTAGGAGCAACAAACTGACATAGATTTAATATTAAATTATTGATCCCATTGTGGTTAGACAAATCAGTTGTGACACTCGGGAAATGAAATTTAGAGTGCACGTAATAGCACAACAAAGAATGTCAAAATAACATCAGAAACATATAATAAAAACATAACAGTAAGCCACAAGAGTGAATGAGAATAAAAATAATTTTTCAATTAAAAACAATAAAAATAAAACACTGGAATAAAATAGATATAAATAAATAAATGAAAACTAATAAATAATAAGCAACAACAAAAGTAAATTAAATGCATTACATACCTGGATAATCTTAAGATTCATTCATCAATGTACACAGAATATACACGTCATGAACTAATCTGTCACACCTATTCACATTATAATTTGCTTCACTCAAGTTAACACTTTATAGGTCTACTCGAACGTCCAACTCTGTTCTCTTGCTCACAAGGTAAAAATTAATTCAAATCACCATCATCGTAATCATCGGCTTGTCTCTGCCCATTTCTGAATGGATTCATCCAGACACATTCACCAGTGAGTTCTATCATTACGTATTCTTAACCAGTTTCCTATATAACATGACGACTTTCGTCTCGGGTCTGTAACATAGTAATCGTCTGCCCTCTTCTCTCCGAGCTAAATGTCCAACCCACATCTATTTAGTTATCTAAATTCAGTATATAATATAACCTACTCTAGTTTGTTTAATTAATATATTTGTTTTAGTGATTATAATCACAAACAGAATTAACACTGTTGCACACCACTATAGAGAAAGTATTCCGATTAGCCCTTTCAAGCTTCACAGCTCATCGTCAGATTGGAAATGTCCTTTGATTATTTCCGACCTGATGATGAGCTGTGAAGCTTGAAAGCGCTGATCGGTATAATTTTTCTATAATGGTGTGCAACAGTGTTATTCTGTTTGCTCTAGTTTGGTTACATATATTTCAAATAAAACTGAAAAGCGGTCTTTTAGGAAAACGATTTGTAAGACATAATAATGACGATCATTCAGAAGCGCGCACACACACACACACGCGCGCGCGCGCGCGAGAGAGAGAGAGAGAGAGAGAGAGAGAGAGAGACTACAATTTATGTTTGTTGGCGTGCGCACCCACGGGCGTCCACCGCAGCAATATTTCAATCAAGAAGCGCTGTGTGCAGTTATCTGGCACAGAAAGATCTAATTCTCAAATTAATGACCGGTGATCAATAAACAGTACAGCGCATCTCACTTCCGCCCGTTCAGTCATGTCAGCCAATTATATAGGCTACACTCCAGTACACTGTTACAATGATCGTTAAGAATTGATCGTTACGAGGCGAAGTATTATACGTCTTCAACAATCATCATCATCATCATCATCATCATGGCCGGATTTAGGCTATGAGGGGGCCCGGGGCTACTTAAGAGTAGGGGCCCATGTATGAAATTTTCGCGTTTTGCACAATACTTTATTTTATTCAGACGATCATTTAATAAATGTAATAATCAAAACGTTGTTCTTAAACCGTATTTTTACTCACATATTTTTTTATTTTATACTGATTAAATAGACTTTATATCTTCGCGTAGAACACTCGGCACTCTTTTGCGTTTTTACACTCGGCAAGAATCAAATAAGCTTATCTTTTCTACTTTCATTTTGTGTTTAGTTAAGTATTTATAAGCACATTAAAATCTGAATTATTGAGTTTCAAAGGGACGTGTATTTTTCTCGAGCCTTCCCCAGAAATCATCATAAAACAAGTGTGATAGCTTATAACTGGGGAAATTTTGAGCTTTAAACTTTACTGCATTGGCTTTTACCATAAACGTATTTATCTAAACATGCCCCGAAGTTTCTTTTAAATCCGTGATCCGCACTTCAGGTGCTCTCCTTGTCTGTGCGGTTTTTAATATTTCGCTTGCTTGGAAAATTTTATTTATTCGTTCCAAAATGAGAATCTTCAAATGGTCGGGGATGGGGTCCCCCGACAAGCGCGGCCCGGGGCTTTAGCCCCCCCCAGCCACCCCTTAATTCGGCACCGATCATAATCACAGATCGGTTTTAAACGTTCTCGATTTCCAACATCCATCTCTTTCGGCCGATCCATAAGTCAATCCTCATGGCCCCTCTCCCTCGCATCAATGTCTTCACCTTTTTTCAACTTCTCCTTAGTCTGTTTAGTCTCTTTCTGTCTTTTATGTTTCCAATTCGACTCATTATATTCTGGGAATTATGTTCGGTCATTCATAAGATGACTGACTGTATAACTCCCATAATAGTACTTATGGAAGACAGCACGATAACTATAAACATCCAATCATCCGTGCATATATATTGTCACGATAATTATGGAACGTTCTCGAATAGCTGAGAATGTCGTTTTCCACGTTTCTCGGCTTCCTAGCCGGTGGTACGCGTACCACTAGTGCTACGTGGAGGGATCCAAGGTGGTATGCAAGAAAACCTAGCTAGGAAAAAGCACTTGCTTAAAAAAGCAAATAAAAAAAATAAAAATTTTGTGTTCAAAACAACAAATTTTCATCGTACATTATTTAAATTAAAACAAAATAACAGCAACAAGTGTCATATTAATTATTTTCTTTTTAATATGTTGTTATTTTTCAGTAATAACAAGAAAACCTACAACACTAATGAATGGGTTATTTATTATATATGTAAATTTAATAATTTCTCAAATGTATCCAGCCCTTAAGTTGGACGCCATTTATAACATTCATTTTATTAGCGTATTGATAGCACGATAAATTAATTATTAAATATATAAAATTATCAATCTCTGACATGTATGTGCATAATTTAATCTTAATGATGATTCTAACTATCTATGCTCATCAACACATACGTGATATCATTTATTTAATTGAACATAAGAAACTCTTAAAATCTATTTGCATTTTTTAAACTAAAGGTTAATATTTGGGTTGCATTAGTAATAATGAACGCATGTTTCTGATTAACTAAAATACTAGTTTAATTATCATTTATGACATATTATAATAGTACATAGGTTACGTCGCTGTACCTGAAATACATACATATTTATAATAACAAAGACATATCTTAATATATGCTGAAACAAAGGAAAACATACATACATATATAAATCAAATGATGTTACAATTCAATATTCTACTTATTTAATGCGTTCATTAAATCCCAAATAAGCTTTTGTTTATACGTTCATTAACTACTTTATTCAGATTTACTCATTACTTTTCTTAATAATTTTCTCAGGTGTGAATTCTTTGAAAGAAACCAGGTCAGTAGAAGTTATTAATTAGAAGTAATTAGTAAATCTGAATAAAGTAGTTAATGAACGTATAAACAAAAGCTTATTTGGGATTTAATGAACGCATTAAATAAGTAGAATATTGAATTGTAACATCATTTGATTTATATATGTATGTATGTTTTCCTTTGTTTCAGCATATATTAAGATATGTCTTTGTTATTATAAATATGTATGTATTTCAGGTACAGCGACGTAACCTATGTACTATTATAATATGTCATAAATGATAATTAAACTAGTATTTTAGTTAATCAGAAACATGCGTTCATTATTACTAATGCAACCCAAATATTAACCTAAAGTTTAAAAAATGCAAATAGATTTTAAGAGTTTCTTATGTTCAATTAAATAAATGATATCACGTATGTGTTGATGAGCATAGATAGTTAGAATCATCATTAAGATTAAATTATGCACATACATGTCAGAGATTGATAATTTTATATATTTAATAATTAATTTATCGTGCTATCAATACGCATATAAAATGAATGTTATAAATGGCGTCCAACTTAAGGGCTGGATACATTTGAGAAATTATTAAATTTACATATATAATAAATAACCCATTCATTAGTGTTGTAAATGGCGCCCAACGTGGGGCATAATAAACCATTCATAATGTTGTAAATGGCGCCCATTCGCACGGCATGATACGTATTAACACAGATTGTTAACACGTACGGCTTAGGTAAAGAACAGGCAGTAGAAGTAGTAGAAAAGTAGTGTCATAGAAGTAGAAGTAAGATAAGTGTTATTAGTGTAAGTCAGTTTGAATGATTACGCGCAGTAGGGCTAAAATGGCGAGCAGTTCAGACAGTGTAGAATATGACATTAATAACCAATTAGGTGCAGTAATTACCGAGGACAATACTACACCTAGTGAACCAAGTAGTGTGGTAGAGAGTCCAGAAGATAGGGCGCGAGGACAGACATCAAAACTAGAAGATGGAACTATACAAATGTTAATGGAGTTCATGCGTCAACAAGAAAAGAAACAAGAAGAACGAGACAAGAAACAAGAAGAACGAGACGAGAAACAAGAAGAACGAAGCAAGAAACTAGAAGAAAATATTAAATTAATTAGAGAAGAAAGTCTTCAATTAATTAGTGAAAAGTTAGAAAAACAAAATGAAAAACTCGACCAGCATAAGGAAGAGATGAAACGACAGTCAGAGGAGCAGCTGACGCAGATAAGGTCCGAGATACGCGACTACCAGCAGACTTGGGAAAGAAAGGTTGATGAATTACAGAAAAGGCAAGATGAGATCGTGAGGGACTTGAGAGAAGAAGCCGACAAGAAGTACGTAGAAATACAAGAAAAACAAGATAATGATCGTCAAGAATGGATGGCGGCGGTACACTCTACCCAGACGACCGTTAAAAAGATTAATCACAAGTTCGATGTTCACGTTAAGGATTACAATAAGAAGCACGAAGAACTCAAGACCGAGATGCACAATACCATACTGCAGAGACAACAGGAGCAAGAAGGAACAAATAGTAATATTATACAAAAATTAGAAGACGTAGACGGTAGACAACGTTCAACAGAACAGAAGTTGGACGAGACTACGAAAGAAAAGACAACTAGGATCGAAGAATTAAAAGGACATTTAAATAAGGTAAGAGAAAACCAAGAAAGGTTACAGCGACAATTGATGGAAGGTGATTGTGGAATGTTAAATCGAATTAACGGACCTAACCACAATGATCTCAAATATAATGGCACAGACAGATTCCCTATGGAATTCCTCAAAGAATTGTCCGAAGTTCAAGAGTTATATTATCCCGCTGACAATATCAAGTGGATTGGCAAACATCTGGAGTTAGACGCAGGAATTTGGTGGCGAGTGATACGTGACCAGATATCAAACTTCGCAGAATTCAAGGAAGCGTTCTCTCTAAAATATTGGGGCCAGGAACGACAGGACAGTATCCGGGACCATTTGGAGTTTGGCAGATTTGATTGGCGCGGACCAGTTACTGCTATTCAATATATTGAACGGATTTTATTGGAAAGTAAGCAGTTAACACCTACTTTGTCTGATTATCAGTTAATACGTAAGATATCTCGTCACTTTGGGCGGGACATCCAGCTTGCGGTGGTCACAAGAGGAATTGTGACGATACCAAACTTCGAATCTCTGATCATCGAGTATTCACAGATTCAACCAAGAATTAATAGAGAAGCGAACTATGCGGCAAACGAGGGCAGAAATGCGTATAAGGAAGGTGAAAGTAGCCTGAACAAAGGAGGCGGTATACAGAAGAAAACATGGGGTGACAGACCTGCCATAAATAACCAGCCCCGTAACGCAGACCGGCGCGCTGTCAACACAATAGAATTTACAAACACGACAGCTGGTGCATCGGGCACTCAACCTAAAAGAAATCGTCAACAAGAAGAGAAAAAAAAAATCCCTCCACCCATTAACAAAGATAGCCGTCAAAACAAATGACTACCAGACGAATATTATCCTACCGGACTTACGAAGCGATTTATTGTGTAATGATGATGAAGAAATTTCTCAACGAATAATCAGGTGTCCAGAGATAAATATCAAGTTCAATAATAATGTTAGTGTACAAGCGTTAATCGATACTGGATCTGTAATAGCTGGGTTATCTGAGTCGTGGTTTCACCAAAACAAACATGACATTACACCTTATGAAATATTACCGATGTCTAACACATTAATCGTTAGCGCAGTTGGTAATAAATCAAAGCTAATCAGAAAACAAATATTATGTGATATCCATATTGAAGAAATTAAATATGAATGTGTTTTCCTGATAATACCAGATTTGATAAAACCGTGCATATTAGGAACCAATTTTCTTCAAGAAACAGGGTGTCTCATTGACATGGGAAGAAGAATCGTCGAGATAAGAAGAGAGGATAACGAAGCGACGTACACGGTGCCTATGATGCATATAGAAGTGGTGGACGTAGAAGAAGAAGAAGAGATCATCAGAAACATTAACAAGAAGATAGAAAGTATAGAATGCGGAGATAGAGGAACGTTGGAAAGGTTAAGGGAGATTCTAATAAGAAATTGTAGTTTATTCAGAGAATGCCCCGGAAGAATCGATGGGTATGTCCACGAGTTCCGAGTCACCGACCAGACACCGTACTTCCAGAGAGGATGGCCTGTCCCATTAGCCTATAAAGGGAAGGTAGATGAGGAGATTCGGAAAATGTTACGGTATGGGGTCATTGAGAGATGCAACAGTGCATATATCAACCCACTAGTTACGGTAATCAAGAAGGACGGTAGCGTACGATTGTGTTTGGATGCGAGGAAGGTGAACAGTGTGACTATCCCAGACTACGAGGGTGCCCCTCCAATAAACGACATTTTGGCGAGATGTGGAGAGATGAAGTACTTATCTACCGTAGATCTAACTAGCAGTTTCTGGCAAGTACCACTGAAGTCGGAATGCCGGAACTTCACCGCTTTTATGTACGACGGCAAGTGTTATCGTTTTACAGTTACACCATTCGGTCTGAGTACCAGTTCTGCTGCACTGACCAGGGGATTGGACACAGTATTGGACGAAGAAGTAAAAGAAAATACCATTATTTATGTCGACGATTGCCTGTGTTATTCAGAAGATTTAGAAACGCATTTGTTACATTTAGACTTATTATTATCTAATTTAAGAAGGGCAAATTTAACCATCAATTTGGAGAAGTCGCAGTTCTTCAGACAAGAAATCGCGTACCTCGGTTATCAACTAACAACGCAAGGAATACGAGCAACGGACGAGAAGATAGATGCCATTATGAAGTTCCCTGCACCTCGGAACCAAAAACAATTAAAAGGTTTCCTGGGGTTGACAAATTTCTATAATCGTTTTACAGACAAATACGCGGAAACTACTAAACCATTACTCGAGTTGCTACGGAAAGGACAGAAATTCACCTGGACACAGGAATTAAATGAATGCTTTCAGCAGGTTAAAAGGTTATTCGTAGAAACAGTCATCTTAAAGTTTCCCCGAATAAACCAAAGATATTATATGCAATGTGACGCCAGCAACTTTGCATATGGCGGACAACTATATCAATTGGACGAAGAAGGAAGAATTGGAGTAATAGCTTTTACCAGCAGGACATTCAAGGGTGCAGAAATAAATTATTACACTACGGAGAAGGAGCTTTTGTGTATTGTAAGATGTCTTGAGCGGTTCCGTATATACATACTAGGACAACCGTTAACCATCATTACTGATAATAAAGCACTGACTTTTATGAATAAATGTCATTTAAACAACTCGCGTATTACACGCTGGATCTTAAGTATTCAGGAGTACAAATTTGACATTGTCCATTGTAGAGGTAAGGACAATATTATTGCCGATCTTCTGAGCAGAAATCCAGAAGATGCCACACCAGAAGTAATTAGTGACAATATTTCCGAATATTTAATTAACCACCTGACAATCAAAATGGATAAGAAGGTAAGCAAGATCCTAATGGATATTGGAAGGCACCAAATTCAAGATCATAAGCTTAAGTATATTATTGATAAGATTAAGGAAAATTGTATAGATAAGAAATTAAATAAATTTTATAGATTCGTCGATGAGAAATTGTACAGATTACGCAAAGGAGAGTGGAAACTATACGTACCGAACAGTGTGTCTGGCGAAATAATTGCTGAAATACACCGTATGTATGGGCATCCCGGTGCGAAGAGATGTATCAAATTATTACAGGAGTACTTTACCATGGACGGAATGTTAAAGAGGGTGAAAATTTACGTACGGACTTGCGACACTTGTCAGAAAAAAAAGGATTCCGGCAACAGAAGCTCGTTTGGAGGAACAAAAGCCATAATACCGTTACGCAAGGGTGACCTTGTGAGCGCGGACTATTACGGAACGTTACCTGCTTCGTCCAGCGGGGTGAGGTATCTATTTATTATGGTTGACAACTTTACCAAATACGTACGACTTTTCACACTTCGAAGGGCAACGACCGTCGCTACACTGAGGAGAGTACACCAATATCGTGAAGAACTAGGGTCTCCTAGAGTGATTATCACAGACAATGGAACGCAATTTTCATCTAAAAAATGGTTAGATGGATTAACTGAACTAAATATCCAACCACGATTTACCGCAATAAGGAACCCTTGTGCGAATCTGGCTGAAAGAATCAACAGACAGCTTGGGAACTTATTTAGGATCTTTGTTGGTGATCAACATACAAAGTGGTCGCGTTACGTACCAATCGTCGAGAGTTGTATTAACGAAACGTACCACGAGACGATAGAAGTAACACCGTACGAAGCTCAGCTCGGAAGAAAACCTCCCAGAGCGTGGGAAAAATACCTCAACAAGGATATGCTCCTAGTTAAAGGGGTAGATCATAACCAAATATTTATCAAAATGAAGGAGAAGAGAGAAAAACAAGCAAAATTATGTAATGAGACTAAAACCATTACAAGATTCAACATTGGTGAGAAAGTGTTAATCAGAACATATCATCAATCGGACGCGGTCCAGAAAAGAATTGAAAAATTTTGCGAACTGTACTGCGGACCATATAAAGTGCATCAAATTCTCGGAGAAGCTACTTATCTACTCGTTGATTGCGATGATGACAAGAAACTCCGTGGAAAATTTAATGCCAGACAATTGAAAAAATACTATGAACCAGAGAATTGAAGATGAAGGAAGAGGAGGAAATTGAAGAAGATGTCGTAAGAAGCTAGCCGATGCTGATGAATCAACTGCGTTAGGGTAATTGACGCGGTGATATCATTCAAGCTGGCTTATCCAAGAAAGTTATGTACTTTAATTGTTGAAACATAACATCAAAAATGTATTTAGTCAATTAAGCACTAATTAAATGTTAGATAATAAGATAAATTAACATTTAGTGTGACTTTTTATAAAAATATTGCAGTGAATGCAAGGACATTTAATTGCTATTATTTGATTTATATAGTAATAAGTTAAAAGGACAAAGTGAAAAATGGACACTTAAAATCAGATAAGTGATAATATTCAACAAACTAGATAGTGAATGAACTTTATTAATGTGAATGTATGTAATTAGTAGGTTAGGATTATAAATGATGTTATCATGAAGTAGGTAAATCATTAAAACTGAATGTAATACGTGTATGTAAATTATTAAGATAATTACAGTTAACGTAGCGATTGTGTCAATTAACAATCTAATTTTAAAATAACAGTTTAAAAGATTTTATTGGTAAGATCATTAGTAATGCACAAAGGTGTATATGTATAGGAGATTTTCTTTGATATCATGTAAAGGTTACATTGAACCGCTTAACTGTTTGATAATATCTTGTGAATATGATATTTTAGAAGGTAAAATCTTATTCAATTGATGAAATTATTTAATTGCTTATGGAATTTATGACTTATCTTATAATTATAAAGATAAGGTATTTATATGTCAATTCGACAATGTGAAATGCGTTCAGCTATCCCAAATAGCTGGCAATAAATTCAGAGAACCAATTAAAACCAAAAGGGGGTGTACCACTGGTCATATAAGCTTTTGAAAGTAGGTTATTGTGTATACCTTCCCCTGAAGAAGATGGACACGGCGAGGCGACGTACAGGGCGCAGAATTTAGATTTGAGTTGTTCCCAGAGGTCACATCGTCAAATCGAAATTGAGGACACTGTAACGAGCAGAAAATTTTAAAATTTTTTAAATTTCACCTCGGCAGGTACGTTCACACGAGGCAAGTGTCAACGACTTATGGTGGAGCAATAAATAAGGAGTAATGAGAAGGTGTCAGTGAAGCGTTGCTGACTTGACAATAGAAACGCATTAAGTTCAATCCAACTATAGAATTTGGTGGCGTAAGATGACAGGGAAAGTTTCGTCCAGAATTATTGCTCTCCGCAGCTGTAACAACGTAAGTGAGGACATTCACACCCGTACCAAGAATTGTAGCAGATGTGGCCGTGTTACGTCAGTAGACGATAAGCGACAAAAACACGTAAGGCTCCATACTACAATGAAACGGATACGCTGCACCTTAAGTAACAATACTGGAAGATAGGCTGACAAAAACTAAAGTCATGTTACACAGCTGGAGGTATCGTCTAATTGACAGACAAGAATTTACGAAGGGAAAGTTGGGGTGACTTCAACGACCAGCAGATGTTCGAAATTAGTAATAGCCAGAAAAAAGGGGTAAGAGCATAGAACAATACGCCAGGAAGACTGTAAGTACAGATAATGGGAATCTATAGAAACGCAGAGTGTACTCAGACAATAGGCTGATAGACAAGCTGTTGATAGCCGTAGTTTCTTCGAAGCGGGTCAACGATCGTCAAGCCAGAGAGCAGGGAGACCTAAGGACCTATCAGAGACCTTCAGCCAGCGAGAAATTTGATGGTGAGGGATGTTTCCATAGCAACTGAGACGAAGAACCTATCGGAAGAACTATGACGTAGGATTTTGACAGAGTGGGACAGTATTTTCCGAGAAAATCAAAAACTGACCAATCTCGAAAAGAAGTGGGCGTGAAGCGCGCCAGAGACAAAATTTTGAGTAGGGACGAATTAATAAAAATAGCTGTCCAGGAAGACGGAGAGGCAGTCATACTCAATTTTTTAAGCAGTTATACTCAATTTTTAGTCAGTCATACTCAATTTTTAGGCAGTCATACTCAATTTTTAGACAGTCAACACTCAAATTTTGAATAAGTATACTAAAGTCTTTACAGTTAGAATTTTCAGACAGTTTACATTTCAATTATCAAGTAGTTTAACTTCAAGTGCGAGAGACGGTATATCATAAACTTTCCATTGTTTACTCAAATCATTCGGAAATTAGATAAATAACAAAGAACTTAAAACTTAATAATACATTCATATCGCGGTAGTGGAACGTTACCGGAGTGCGCAGTAACGGACTTAGTGAAATTTACACCAAGTGAACAATCAGACCGTTACACTAACAGACAGTATCACTAAACGATATACAAATTATTGGAACTTAATATTGTGTATCAACAACATAATGAACACGAAACATTAAACAAACTAATCAATTATAGGATCGTTTGTGGAAGCAGCGGCAAATGAAACTAGACATGTATATTGACTTTAAAACGAACACACAGCAAACACAGTAAGATAGAACATTGATTGAACACTGAACTTCAATTACCCACACATATACAAACACCTACGCGAGTGGTCGGAAGAATAAAGTGATAAGTGGCAGTGATAAAACAACTTACTACGGAATGTATCTACGAGCCATCTCCATCACCAGAACGAGACTTCATCAACAACTAATGGATATTCACTAACCAAGTAACCACTATTATAATTACTTCTAATTAATAACTTCTACTGACCTGGTTTCTTTCAAAGAATTCACACCTGAGAAAATTATTAAGAAAAGTAATGAGTAAATCTGAATAAAGTAGTTAATGAACGTATAAACAAAAGCTTATTTGGGATTTAATGAACGCATTAAATAAGTAGAATATTGAATTGTAACATCATTTGATTTATATATGTATGTATGTTTTCCTTTGTTTCAGCATATATTAAGATATGTCTTTGTTATTATAAATATGTATGTATTTCAGGTACAGCGACGTAACCTATGTACTATTATAATATGTCATAAATGATAATTAAACTAGTATTTTAGTTAATCAGAAACATGCGTTCATTATTACTAATGCAACCCAAATATTAACCTAAAGTTTAAAAAAATGCAAATAGATTTTAAGAGTTTCTTATGTTCAATTAAATAAATGATATCACGTATGTGTTGATGAGCATAGATAGTTAGAATCATCATTAAGATTAAATTATGCACATACATGTCAGAGATTGATAATTTTATATATTTAATAATTTATTTATTGTGCTATCAATACGCATATAAAATGATTGTTATAAACCTGTAATGTAAGTAGTCAACTGTCTTTTGAAAAAACTTTTTTACTTTATTTTAGCACAGAACCAATCGGAAATTAATTTAAAAATCAGTTCCCCCTTTGTAAATTCTACGTATTAGATTTAAATAATTACACATAACTAGGAATAATAAGATATACGGTTCAAACTGTATCAAGTTTTTTATTGAGAAAACACCCCAACAACCATTCTTTAAGCTCCGGTGGTACTCGAATGAACGCGGAAGACCAAAGTGGTACGCGGGTCCGAAAAGGTTGG
The DNA here is from genome assembly GCA_034769895.1 of Magicicada septendecula. Taxonomy (NCBI): domain Eukaryota; kingdom Metazoa; phylum Arthropoda; class Insecta; order Hemiptera; family Cicadidae; genus Magicicada; species Magicicada septendecula. Next base: position 398,952,090 of record CM068375.1, on the reverse strand, counting down.
GAACCACTGTTCTAGACGTTTCGAATGCTTGTTAACTACCCAAATTATAGTGGTATGAAAACTTATAAACATCTGAAGGCTACACACACACACACACACACACACACACACACACACACACACACACACACACACACACACACACACACACAACAGTGGCTTACAGTTAGTTAGTTACGTTGGGCAATTTATCAAGTGCGGATCAAGTAACTGTTGTTGAAAGTCATTATTCCGTTATAATTAATACGGAACTCTTCATAGTTGACATTATATTGCGTGTGGACAAATTTAACTTGAATTATTGTATGAGAGTATCTTGTTGATTTGAAATGTTATTTGTGAATCATTAAAGCTGGTTATTAGTGATTTCATTGGTTTCTGTATTTTGTTTCCACAGTACCATATGACGATCAGTGAGATCGTCGTAACAATACATAGGCCTACATAAATACATATTAAAATTCTTTTATTGTAATCGTTTACATCACTACTTTGTGTTACTGTTTTAGTAAGGGATATTTAGTGAGAGAAATGCTTCTGACATTTTTAGATTAGTACATCCAGTATTGATTTTCAATTACAATAATATTTTCCGTGTACAATACTGGAAATATTCACTACGAAAAACAATAAAGATTAAAAATAACTAATCCTATCCCAGCATTATTGGAGCAAAACAAAGTTCGTTTCAACCGAAGTGTCTCAACTACAGTGCAGTGGACGCAGTATATTACGGTCGGAGGCGGGGCAGAGAGCGTTTGGGACAAAACGTAACGGAACAAACTGGAGACAGTGTAAGACCCAGTAACGGGGATTCCCCGGAGACGACGCCGCTTATACTAGTCTCTGCAGAACGATTAGCCTCTTCCGAGGTTGACAGTCACACCGACACTCGTTCGCATTTATCTTGCCCCATTCTGTTTCCTCCAGTCGGTCGGAATTACCCACACTACCGCTCCCCCCTCCGTTAATTGCAACGGACACACAAAAATCGACTTTACATCTTCTCTACGGAACCAGCGCAATGAACATGAAATACGACGATTAGTCACTCACGAGTAAGAAATTCGGGTTGGACAATTATTTATATGTATATGTAACAACCCACAGCAACGGTGGGTGGTGTGAATCACAATAAAGTCTGACTGTACCCAACCTCGTGGATAAACATATTTCTGTGAGAACAGAGCAAACACCTGAGCTCAATTTTAATTTATATATAGCCAACTGCATTTCATATATAGAGGAATACAAGTATATATATATGACACTGGTTTATAGCGTCTGTCGTCGCTATCCGATTTCCAGACATTCTCTCCAATATTTTTTGTCCTGACAATGTTCTTCTGTCTGGTTCCTCGCACTCAGAGCTTTCTGGATACTCTCACCCCATGAGCGTCTGGGTCTTCCCCTCTTCTTCTTTTCCGGGGGTAGCCATTCCATTATCCTTTTTGGAAACCTTTCTCCTCCCATCCGTTTAACATGTCCAAACCAAATTAATTGTCTTCTTTCTATTTCGTCTACTACTGCATATTTCACATTTATCATTTCTCTAATCTGTTCAATTCTTATTTTCTCTCGTCTGGATACTCGCATGATCTCCTTAGTGCATCCATCTCTACAGCTAGTATTTTCCTTTTGTCCGCTTCTGTCATTCTCCAACTGTCAGCACCATACAACAGAATACTCTTTACGATAGTATTGTATATTTGTACTTTCCTTCCTCTAGTTATCTGGTCATGCCACCATATACTATTTAGCCTTTTCATAGCCCTCCGTCCCATGCCTACTCTCTCCTTTATTTCATCTGTATCTCTGCCATTCTGCTTTATCTGTACTCCTAAATACTTATATGCCTGGCAATTTCAATTTCTTCATTATTTTCCAATTGCAAGTTGGTTTCAGTACCTCCCACCCATAAATACTTGGTCTTTTCTAGATTTATTGACAGTCCCCAGCTCTCGTATTCGTCTTTGATCTTCCGAGTCATACACTCCAAGTCCTCTTTGTCTTGTGCTACTAAAACCTGGTCATCCGCGAATTTTAATGTGAAAATATGGGTTCCATCCATTGGAATTCCCATACCCCTCCACTTTCTTTTCCACTGTCGCAATACTGTGTCTATGTATATTTTGAACAATGTCGGGGAGATGCAAAACCCTTGCCTTAGACCTTTCGATACTGTAAACCCTGCTGACACTTTTTTCCCTATTTTGATCTTTATTTTGGAGTCTCTATAAATTTCTTGTATTGCCTGAATGAGAGTGTGGTTTATATTAGTGTTCTGTAGAACCTCCCACAATTTAGAGACGGGGACATTATCGTAAGCCTTAGACAGGTCTATACAAGTGTTTAGGGGTGAAAATTACGGTTAGTGGAAAGCAAGACAGAATTAATTTGGGAAAGATGGCTATATCTGCATTTAATGGAATCCTGTGGGATAAGCAAATTACAGCAGAAACTAAAACCAATATATTTACAACCATGTTAGAAGTATCATGACTTACGGCTCAGAAGTTTGGACTACTAATAAACACACAAGAAAAAAATTAATGGCAGCAGAGATGGACTTTATGAGACGTTCGGCAAGAGTATCCACCGTGAGAAAATTAGAAATGAAGTCATTAAGGACAGAACAAATGTGAAAAGTTCAACTGTTGATTTTATCCCCCCCCCCCCAAAGAAATACAATGGTATGGACGCACGAAAAGAATGGCACAAGAAAGATTGCCAACGAGAGTTATGGAATGGACCCCACCAGAAAGAAGGAAAAGAGGAAGACCACCTATCACCTGGATAAAAGAAACTCAGACTACATTGAGGGAACGAGCGACTGAAGAAGATCTTTGGATGGATAAGCAGCAGTGTAATCTTTGGTTCCGGAAAGTGTGTAAACATTGCATACCCGGAATAAAAAACTATATAACCAACCGAACCGTTCAGAGTTAAGAAGGGATTACGACAGAGCTGTTTTAAAATTTACGTTGCAAAAGCTCCAACTCATTGGAAGAAAAAATGCAAAAGGATGGGTATTGAAACTGACGATGACGCATGTTTGTACACACTGCAGTTTGCAGACGATCAAGTGATATGTGCAAATGAAAAAGAAGACCTGAGATATATAACAAGCAAACTGAAGGAAGAGTATGAAAAATGGGGATTACTGATGATGAACACAGAAAGAACGCAGTATCTGTATGTCGGAGAAGAAACAACAGATTTAATCTTAGAAAACAACGAACATAAACTTTAATAATGAAGAAGGAGGAGAATATGCTGAAATAAAATCAAGAATAAACAAAGCAAAACAAATAATTAGATAATTGAATAGGATTCTATGGAGTACAGAAATTGGAAAAGAAAGAAAGAAAATAATATACGATAGTATGATTAAAAGCACGTTGATGTACGGTTCCGAAACATGGAGAATAAAGAAACACGTAAAAAGAAAGTTATAAGCTACAGAAATGGATGCTTTGAAACGAGCTGCTGGAACTCCAAGGCTAGAGCGGATACGAAACCAAACGATCAAAGAATAAATGGGCGTACAAAATACAACCATCGACTGCATTGAAGAAAACCAACTAATCTGGTACGAACACGTACAAAGAATGGGACAAGACCGACTACCAAAGAAAACAATGAGATGGATACCTAGAGAGCACAGAAAGAAAGGAAGACCCAAGAAAACACAGATACAGGGTATAAGAAGATCAATGAGCGATAGAGGACTAAACGACGAAAACTGCAACGAGAGACATCATTGGAGGCTGAGCATCAGTCAGCGTCGTAGGATGTTTTGAACCCGAATTAATGATAATATACACTACCACCCATAGAGGTATATTACTGTAATCAACGTCGTTGTCATCGAGTATTAAGTTATAAGGTTTCACATTAATACTCCTAGTAACAAAATTAACTACGGTTGCAGAAAGGTACGTCCAACCTCCGTGAACAGTACAGAAACAACGTTAACTTGAAAGTTCCCTCCTCCTCCTCCTCCTATGGCCTCCAGCCCGAAGTCGAGTTTTGGCTTCCTCTATCCTGACCCTCCACCTCTGTCTATCAGTATCAAAGGTCCACCCTCGCACTCCCAACATCTCTCTTGCATCCACAGCGACACCATCTTCCCAGCTTTTCCTTGGACGGCCTTTTGATCTTTTGCCATCCATACACCCCATAAGGACTCTTTTAGGTGTTCGTTTGTCATCCATTCTTACGACCTGGCTACCCCATTGCAGACTCATCAGTTTTACGTAAACTTCTACCGTTGGTTCGTTGAAGTGACAATATATCTCATCATTATGCCGTATCCTGCATTGTCTATTTCTATATATGCGGCCCAGGATCCGTCTCAGGAGCTTCCTTTTAAATATCGTCAGCCGTTCAATTGCTCTTTGTGTTAATATCGAGGTTTCACTGCCATAGCACAGGATGGGTCGTGCGATAGTTTTGTATATGCGCATTTGTGTCTGCCTATGAATAACTCTTGACTTAAAGCTGGTGATAAGCGCGAAGTAGGCCTTGTTGGCTAGAGTTGTCCTTCTCCTTATCTCTGCTTCTTCATTCCCATCTTCAGATATCGTCGCTCCTAGGTATCCGAAACCTCTAACTGCTTCTATATAGTCTTCTTCTATAATCAAATTTTGAATGGGTCGGGTAGACCTTGTCTGACTTATATCATTTTGGTTTTATTCATATGTATTGATAGTCCTACCTCTTTTGTACTTATTTTCAGGTTTAAGTAGGTTATGTCTCCCTTGCAGCCACACTTGATCTGGTTATGACGTCTAAATCGTCAGCTTGAAAGTTGACCATTAATAAAAGTTAGTTTTATGTGAGAGATTTCTACAACACTCTGCAGTTTTACCAAATTACAAGACAATCACATTTCATAGCAAAATTACAAGACAATCACATTTCATAGCAAAATTACAAGACAATCACATTTCATAGCAAAATTTCAGGATGATATCACACGTTTTTCAGCCACTTTATAAACGTAGTAATGTTGATTAGTCCTGTTTTGTCTTTTGTATGAAGTTGACTCACAATTTTCTTACTTAGGTTTTCAAATTACTCGGAACAACTCTTGCAGCAATGAAATAAAGTCCCGCATCGTACGTGGCAACAGGTGTTATTACTTCTACGAAAAGCTTTTCAAATCCAGAAAGTTGAGCAAACAACTTAAGCTGACTGTATATACAAAAGGCTTATACGACCGGTAGTAACATACGGATGCGAAGCCTGGGCATTAACCAGCACAGACGTGCAACGTCTAAGAATACTTGAACGAAAAGTCTTGCGAAACATCTTTGGACCCCTATACGACAGGGGGTTGCGCGGCTCGCGCGAGTCGTGAGATGTGCAGTATCCCAAGTCACAGTTAGGACTCCTGCCACTGGGTCAGTTAGATTTCATGTAGCCTATATAATTTTACTTACGACCCCTCGATGGTGAATTACACCACCAGGGCTAGGAAAGAGGTCGCTTCCAACACTCACCTGGCCTTTGAGTGTATTTTCCGAGTCCGGCGATGAGGGGATTGTGAGTCACACGACCAGCCCGACCATAGAATCTACGCCCCACGCGTCCCAAGGTGTCCTCAAAAGAGTGGACACCTAGTCCTCTCCTCAAAGAATTACTGGACCTCTACAAACTGAAGATGGCTACTGGAGGATTCGAATGAACCATGAACTAGACCAACTGATTCAGGCTGCCGACAAAGTCCGGTTTTATTAAGAGTAGGAGGCTTGAGTGGCTGGGCCACAGAAGGCGAATGGATGACAGAAGACTGACTAAGAGAACTGCAGATTCGAGACCGGTGGGAAGAAGAATTAGAGGCAGACCCAGAAAGAGATGGTTGGATGAAGTGGAGGATGATTTGAGATGTATGGGCGTGAGGGGATGGAGACGGTTATGTAATGAGAGGGCGGAATGGACGAAAGTCATTGAGCAGGCTATAACCCACGCTGGGTTGTAACGCCAGGAAAGGAAGGAAGGATGAAGTCGACTCGGCTGGACCCCCCCCCCAGGCCAAAATTCTAGGTACGCCACTGTTCGGATATTTGAATTCATTAACTTGTTTTTCGTCTTCTTCTTCTTCTTCTTCTTCCACAACAAGGATTAGGCCTTGGGCCTGTTCCGGCTTCATAGGATTTATTCCAATCTTTTCTTGTGTCTCCCTACGCTTCTTCTTCCACCTCGTTTGTATCTAATTGCTGCTTTTGGTAGTCTTCGATAATCCATACGCACCAGATAGTCCTTCCAATTTCTTCTATGCCCTTCCAATTTCTTCTATGCATCTCTATTTTCTCATTTAAGCTGTATGTTTCTAGCTCTTCTCTAATTTCTTCATTTTTAAATCGATCTTGTTTAGAACAACATTTGACCGATCTTAGAAATTTCACCTCTGCTGCTTGTACCTCTCTTTCTCATTATCCATGACTCACTTCCATAAAGAAGCAAGGGACAGCCATTACCTTGTTAAACTTGAGCTGAGTATCTTTCCGCGTCTTGTTTTTAGTGTCCTTCTTGTGGTGCCGCACATCATTTGAAACTTATGTAGTTTACTGTCTATGTCTCTATTATAGGGTATGATATATCATACCCTAGGTAGCTAAAGTGATAGACTTGTTCAATTAGTTGGTTGTTAATCATTATTTTGGCTCTTACAGGATTGCTTCTCAGGAAAGCCATCACCTTTTGCTTGTAGAAATTCTTAAGTTATACTGAATCGAACACCGTTGTAAATTATGTAGCGCTCTTTGCAAACCATTTTCGGTGGTATCTATAAGCAAACAGCAGCGTATTAACAAATTCGCTTTGTCATACCTGTTGATGGGTAAATGCTCTGCCACCTACGAGTGACATCGTCCAAATACATGTCAAACAGCGTTGGAGAGAGACTACAGCCCTGTCTTACATCTTGATTTATACTTAGAACCTTCTGGTCTCTTCCCCATTGCAGAAGTATCTGTGTGTCCAAATAGAGACTCTTTACTGCTGAAATAAGGTGATTAGGGAATCCATTTCTGTGTAAAATTTACCATAACATCTTCCTTTTCAAAATCCACGAACGCGATATTATATGTCGCAAGGTTGAATTCTCTCCGCTTCTCTAATACTCTATTTATTAATTAACTTGTTTTTAATATCCGAAATATGGTCGAATGCGGTAATAATAATAACAAAAAGAACACCAACAATGACTACGACGACGACAGAATGTTTCGCTTCGCAATAATAATACCAAACTTCGTTCCCGCTGACACGTGACGCCACAAGAAGAGAAGTACGTAGGCCTATATTGTGTTACCTGCACGACCTTGCGATCGGCCTCCAGTCGAGACGTACGACAATACGAGACACCATTGCCTTCGCACAGTGGATCACGTCCCAGTACGTACGTGTGGTTTGTACAGTCTGTTCATTGCTTTCTGCTTGGTTTCGTTATATTGTCTGTGAACGTTACTAAGACGCGCGCAATGTCTGATGTCTGCACAGTTGGCGCGACAATCATCTACTACCTCAACACACTGGCGTTTCCTTTACTTGTACATTTTCTACAGACAAAAAAATATTTAGAATAAAATAGATCAAGGGTTAGACAATTTAAGTATCTCGGTGAAATAATTCAAGAGAACTGTTTAGAAAAATCTGCTATAGAATAAAGGATTCATAATATGGAAAGACCATTTGGTATAGGCCTAACTAAAGATATTTACAATAAAAAGTGCATATCTAAAAATGCTAAAATAAGGTATTACAGTACAGTAGTGAGGCCAGAATGTCTATATGCAAGTGAATGTCTAACACTAAATTACTTTGACAAACTAGAAATATTGGAATGACGAATTATTAGGAAAATGTTAGCCCTACGAAAAACTTCAGAAGGTTGGAAATTAAGAAGTAATGATGAAATATATCAAAGTATAGAAAATATAAGAGAAACAATGAGAAACAGAAGACTATTATTTTTTGGACATTTATATAGAATGGACGACAATAGGTTAACAAAACAGATCTTCAAATATCTGGGGGAAAAGAAGTCAACACATCAAGTTGGAATAAAGAAGTCAAAAAGAATTATTATAAAAAATAATATAAACGCAGAACAAGCAATTGAAAGAGACGTTTTTCGGGCAAAAGCGTTAAAAATGAAAGGACTCCAGGGTATGAGAGAGAAAAACGCAGGTTCAAAATGGACTTAAGACAGGAAGAAGAGACAGTGAAAAGATGAAAGACTACTGAAGAAAAAACAAGGAATAAAGAAAAAGGAAGAAAAATAAAAGAAAGGGAATAAAGAACTGAAATTGGCATGTGGTCCTCAGATGGCCGATACAAAAAACATCAAGACATCGCATAAACTATTAGACATCGATCAAGATTGAAGGAAATATGGGAGAGCAGAAAGAGAGAGGAGAAGAAGGGATGAACCAGTTGAACCAATCGCAGTCCACAGTGGGTGGACATATACAAAAAAAATACAGTTTTGTATCTGACAAATTCAAGTATCTCGTAGAAGTTATTGAACAAAATGTCTTAGAGAAAGAAGCCATTAAAGGACGCGTTAATAAGACGAAAGTTCCTTACCATTTAACCAAGAAGGATACATATAACAAGAACTCAATATCCACTAATGCCAAACGTAGTCATTATTCAACAGTAATTCGCCCGGAAGCACTTTATGCAGTTGAGTGTCTGACTATGAACAACAAAATGATGATGGAAGAACTGGACGTCACGGAAAAGGAAATATTAAGAAAACTCTTGGGATCAATAAAAATACACAACGGTGCAGAAGACGCAACAATAATGAGCTGTACGCACATGTTGAGAAAATCACAGTCGTAATTAGAAAAGAAGAATTACATTCTACGGACACATTCAAAGAATGAATCCTAACAGACTAACAGGGAAATTTTTTAACTATTTCAGAAAGCTCAAAATGCCCAATTCTCGGTTCACAGAAACAAACAAAGACATAAAGAACTCCAGATTACTCAAGAAGACATTGAAGAACGCTTACCACTCAAAAAGAAATTAAAAACTGTCCAAGGGTTTCAAGAAAAATTTAAGAAGAGAACATCTGAACTGACGAAAGGAAGGAGAGACATCGATGAAGAATGAAGGAGATATGGTTGAGGAGGAAGAGAGAGGGCAAGAAGGGAGGAATGTGGAAGGATTAAAAATGAGCTGTAGAGCATTTTTTCAAACTAATTTGTTCTCACCATTCCCAAATACAGCAGTAGGTTAAGAACATCGCTTGTAGCTGGCTAAAGATTATCCTCGAATTTAAAAATATTAAAATGTTACTTAAGATCGGCCATGGTTTAGAGACATTTAGACAGGAAAAAACACTGGACAGCAAATTCAAGATCGCAAGCATGCGCACGGGCCTAACAACAAATACTTCAATAACAATTTCTCAATAACAGTTTTTACAACAATTATCATCAGTGTAACTCTTACGGTTAACTAACCAATGCTCAAATCCGATTAACAAATGTGTTTAATCTTTATACTATCAATTACGAGTATAATTCCTCATTTATTTATATGCTTTCTTCTTCTTCTGATTGCTCGCGTAGTCCACAGTGGCTCTTACAAAAAAAAGTTTCGGCGTTTAACAAAGCAAGTCTCAATTTTCAGTACTTTCTGTTAACCGAAGCCACTAGCTTATGAGAGGGAGCATGCGATTAAGGTACAACAGAAATTGCTTGTAACGATATATCGCTTCTAGCAACCAGGTTCCGGCATTTCATAAGCCTTGTAAAAGATAACGGATTTAATGAACTACGGAATATCGGACGGTTGATTTTTATTTCCATGTTCCATAAGGAAATGGAAGTACGGTGATCGCGAAAAAATCGTTTTATCGATAAGGGCTGATTCTGATTGTACTACCATCAAAACATAAACAAAAGTCATTTTACCAAAGGTGTCTGTGTAGAATTTTTTATATAGCGAACGATAACTACCGCAAATTCAAACAGAATCAAATAATTTTTTGCATATGCGTCCGAGTTATAGAGGACTCAAGGCTTATTGATTTTGGTGAAGATCGGTTAAGGGGACGGGGTAGTTTACCTGCAACGTTTTACGTTTTAACAAGAGTAAAGTACATACGCGTACTTAATTTTGATAAAAAAAGTATCTGAAAACAAGGTCATAATAATCCACTGTAGAAACGTAGATATAATATCTATAAACGAAATGGGTAGTTGAATGGGGAGGGGGTAATTTTCTATACATGAAAAAGATAGTTGAAGGGGGAGGGGATATTTTTAATTTTTATATGTGTAGTACGTTATCGGCAACAAAGAAGTAGTTTGTTGCTAAAATTCCTTCCCGAGCTGTTTGGCCGTGGTCCAATGTTTTCTGCAAAACCAGACGTTTCGGCAGTGCCATCGACTGCCATCATCAGTGAAAATCGAATGAGCTAACGTGAGGTGGTATACGTTAGTGACCACAGTATGTGGTTAAGGCTGAAGAAAGAAGTAGTTTCTATGGAAATATTTTATTTCGAAAATGATTTTAAATACTATAAACATGAGAAAATAGAAGTCAAGTATGGTTCTCTATAACGATACTTAGTTTTCAAGCGATTCTTACTGTGTTCTGTTTTTTCAAACGAGTCTGAGATATACCAATACTAATAAAAAAAATCACGATCGTTGTATAATTCTGTTAAAAGCTCTCGAGTTGCGTCAATCTCCTCCCCCTTCAATATGGAAAACTTAAAAACCAGTGCTGATGGATTATAAATATTGGTTTCAAGGACTATTGTAAACCTGTCTTCACGTAACAGATTCGCATTTCGACATTTCAGAGCGATTGTGAGAGAATTCAAAAAAGCGTTAACTCTATCTCATCGATCGAACGATACAAATCATAACTTAGTCCTTACCTGTCTAGTAAAATGGACAACCAGAAATAACACGTAACAATGTATTGTTACGACGGTCTACTGATCGTCGTGTGGTACAGTGGAAAACAAAATACAAGACACCAATCAAGTCACTAATCACCAGCTGTAATTATCACAATTATTTGCAATCAAGAAGATAGTCTCTTACAACAAATCAAATAAAAATTGTTCACGCGCAATAAATATGTCAACTAATAAAGTCTCGCACAATTATAAAACACATAACACTTCGCCACAATACTTCGAACCGCACTGGAATAAATCGCCACTTAAACTAAACTGACCGTCGCTGAATGCCTATATTTATACCCAGTTGAGATTCTAGAATAATCCATAATACTCGTCAACTCTACACTAGAGCGTAATTGCTTGCGGCCTTGACACAGCGCGCGCGGCCGGCGAAGTCTGGAACAGTCTCGCTAACGCATGTGAGAATCACTTACGCGCACAACATTACAGCCGGGTTCCACTGGAATAGCCGATAAACGCGTAGAATGTCCTGTAATTGCGTAACACTGTTTCCGCGTCACGTAACAGTATTAAATTTCAAACATATGGAATCTATAAATTTCATGTTTACACAACCTGCTATAACGCTTTACGCTAAACAGACTGAATGAAGTCAAACCTTGTATTTGGTTTCGGAACGGACTTGTTCCAGTGAAATCTAGAGTGCCGCGTGGTCACGTTTGCACCGTAACCTACCGCAATATTGTACCCATTTGTTTTTGAAAAATATATATTTCTTTAAAACAGCCAAAAGATCGGAATAATTTTAGCCAAATCAACATTTAATAACTTTTTTGTTTTTTGTCCGTAAATTTTTGTAAACTACTAATTCCTGCAACTTTGTCGTGTTTACTTGCTGAACGCTACCGGTCATGCTCCAGACGAGGCCTTTCAGTGTTTCCATCATTATCAAGTCCTAAAGGACAACACTGAAAGGCCTCGTCCGGAGCATAACAGGTAGCAGTTTAGCAAGTAAGCACGACAAAGTTGGAATTACAGAGACTGCCAATTCAAATAACAAGATTAATACTAATTTTTGAAATAAAGCTTTGCTGAGTGTTGCATAACTAGGCGTACTATCCATATCAGCTCTTTAATAACTTATTTTTTATTTTTTTACTTCATGTACTATCCATATCAGCTCTTTAATAACTTATTTTTTATTTTTTTATTTCATCATTATCTTTTTTTTTAACCTGAGTAAAATAGGAAATTATTGGTTAATGTCAGTGAAAAATAAATTCAGATAATTTACCAGTACATGGTAGTTCTCGAGTACTCCGGACACTTAATAAACCATTTAAATACAATATTTAAGATAGGCCTACAGAATAAAGACTGAGAAAACAAACAGATTCTGTGTTACAACCTAAGTTCCTAAGTAAAAAAAAAAAATCAGTCAGTTAAACAAACTACCACTGAAACAAACGTGTCATCGTTGACCGTTAGATTACATAGCCTACCCATTTAGGCCTACATTTATAGATTACACTTATTAATGATAACGCTCACGGGGTGTACCTATCCAATCCATCCAATGTGTATTCAATATTGTAACGATGGAACCATTTCGAAGAGCCGAGACCAAAGTACCTTTTAGATTATTCTGGAGAACACTTAAAATACGCATTATGCTCACACGCCGCAGTAAGGATGGAAAGTTATACTGGAACACCTTACAGGTGTACAGGTGTGGGTCACCTATATAACCCACACCAGCTGGCTTTGTCAGTTACATTGAGTGATTTCTTTAGTGCGGATCGAGTCATTGTTGAGGACTGAATACTGTGTTATAATTAGTGAGTGCGGAACTCTTTTAACAGTTGATATTATTATTGCATATGGACAAATTTAACTTTAATTATTGTACGAGAGTACCTTGTTGATTACAAATTGTTACTTGTGATTAATTAAAGCTGGTAATTAGTGACTTTGTTTTCGTGTCTGTGTCTTGTTTTCCACCGTACCATACGACGATCTCTTAGACCGTCGTAACAGTACTAAACATTTGAATGCCGAACATGAAACACGCAGCATGGTATACAATATGAAATTCAAATCCGCATCGGCACTGGAGATGACAACGGAGATTGTGAGTTTTCTAATCAACATTAAGAACGAGTTCGTCACCACCTCGATAAATCCAGCTGCTCGACATCAAGGTCTGCTAGCAAGACTCGACACGACTAAACCTTTCGAGTGAGGTGTCCAAAAGCACAATAACACGGAATGCCACATATTTCATTCATAAATCCAGCTGCTCGACGTCAAGTAGGGTTGCCAACTTTTTTTGAGGAAAATAACGTAACTTGTCTGTTGGAAGAGGAAAAAAAAGTATTTGTAAGAAAAAAAAAGGATTATTTAAATTTAAGTTTTTATTGCCTTAAATACATATTTTTTTGTGCTTTTAGCACAAGCTAACAATTTTTGGTTATCTTTGAGAGTTTGATAGCTAGTATTACAATCTAAATCTACATTTAAATAAATAAATAACTCATTTTTTATTAAATTTATGGACGCTCTGTTTCTCTCTTCTCGCCACTCAGAGAATACATTTAGCTGAATTTTTATTTTGAGGATCACATTTAATCCAGTCATATTCTTTTTCCCACTCGATTTTATATTTTTGTAGTTGTTTTGATTTTATTAATTTCGCTTTCTTGGGAGTTACTGGCGTATAACTATCAGAATCTGAATTACTTGCCATTTTAAGCAATGCAAAAGAAGTTATGTATACTTCTAAACTCTAACCTTTCTTCAAACAAACACACAAGGATCACAACAACGTATAAATAATGATCTAGAAAGGAAACCGATATTCGTTCAATAATAAATAATCATTATTAATCGTGTGTTCCGTTCTGTTTTATCTTAGGCATCGATAAATCGTTCGGAAATTACGTATGAGAGTGTTTCGTTTCGTGCATTACAGTAAAGACTCAAAATAAAGTATTTTCGCATACTTTATTTTTATGCAAAAGTATAAAGTATATTCACCAAAAATAAAGTAGGATACTTTATTATAAAGTATGGTTGGCAACCGTCGTCAAGGTCTGCTAGCAAGACTCGACACGACTAAACCTTTCGAGTGAGGTGTCAAAAAGCAGAATAACACGGAATGACACATATTTCATTCATAAATCCAGCTGCTCGACATCAAGGTCTGCTAGCAAGACTCGACACGACTAAACCTTTCGAGTGAGGTGTCCAAAAGCACAATAACACGGAATGCCACATATTTCATTCATAAAAATATCGTATAATGTTTAAATACGCAAACAAACGACGGCCTATTTATATGTAAATGTCTACAACTGTCAACAAATAATTGAAATATGAAGTTAGAACTTTTACGATTGGTCACTCTACAATTGACACTTTATTGTTTGCGGACGATCAGGCTATTCTGTCGGACTCGGAAAACATATTGCAGATGGATAGACATTTGTTAAATCGAACCTGCAAAGACTCTGCAAATATCCACACTTAAGACCAAGGTGATGGCTTTTCGTGGAACTGATCACGTACGGGCAAAAATTGTTACAGATGGTACTGTCCTGGAACAAGTTAGGAATTTTGAATACCTGGGCTACAGTGTGTCTTATAATGCAAGCAACGACGTTGTGAATAAGTTGCATAAGTTCAACCTTATGTGCCGGACTTTTAACCGAACCCTTAAGTCAGCAAGTAAAAGAACACACCTAAAATTCTACAAGGTGATGGCTCTTCCCACACTTCTTTATGGGTCTGAGAATTGGACTATAACGAAAGGCCACGCCAGTCGCATCCAAACGGCTGAAATGAGATTTCTCAGGCACGTGGCGGGGTATACTCTCCATGATCATCCAAGAAACACAGACATACGGCAGGAACTGAATATTATGAGTAGGCCTATACTCGAGAGGATCGCCCAGTATCGGCTGAATTGGTGGGAACATCTTTCCCAAATGGATGACTGCCGCATCCCCAAACAAATATGGTACTATAAGCCGAGGGGACGGAGAGGTGTGAGACGTCCGAGGAAGCGCTGGAGTGACCAACCGTAATCTTTGCCTATTTGAGACCGGAACAAACCACCCTTGGTTGAATCCGTGAAGATGATGATGATGATTATGACGATGATGACTATCACAGCGGTGATAAGGCAGTCTGAACTGATAGATGACATTTTGTAATAATCCTTATTAATTTACTTAAAAATGAAGGAGCTCAATAATTTGCTAAAAAATGAAGGAACTCATTTGTTTTTTCTAGTATGGAAAAAGTAAAAGAATTACAGAATTCTGTCCCAATTATTTTCCGTATTTCTAGTCAGTATATGTATTTTGACAGAGTTATAAATCTAACACTCTTTTTAATGCTAATCAGGCCTGCCTACTGCGAATTATCGAATTTGAGTTCGCTTAATTCTAATTATAATGATAAAATTGTGTAGTGATTGGTGTGATGACACTAATGTATATTAGATATTAGTAAGTGTTTATATAGTTAATTGTAAGTATAAATATTTCGTTATATGGAGTGTAATGTTGAGACAAAGAAATGCCTCAGATAAAAAATGTCTATAGTATGTAGCAGCAGCGACAGACTGTCGGCTATGGGACATATTTGTTAACTTTCGAAGTCATAAAGTAACGGAAACTCATTGTTTGCTAAAAACGACTTTAGTGTCATGTACCGTTAGTTTTGACAAATATTGAGAGTACGAAATATTGAGCCTTGAGAGTACAAAAGATGAACACTCATAAAAAACTTGTTTAGCGGGTGAAAGCAGCGTCGGTTGGAGTGAAATCAACACGTGCTAAATTCAGCGCGTTTTCTATGTGAACAGCCAATCATAAAAAGCGTAACCAGTAAGCGCCAATTTTTTAAGACGCATGAGTGGGCAAATTCAAAGTTCCCGGCCCGGAATTTAGCTCTAAGCCTATCAGGGAATTTTGAGTAGAACTAGAGGAAAGCTAGAGAGGGCAACTATTATAAATATTAGTCCAACGCGCCCGATTGCGCTCTCTTTTGTCAAATCAGTTCTCTTACAAATCAGCTTTCTTACAAGTCAACTTTCTTACAGATTGTTCTCTTTACAATCAGTTTTGTTGCTTAAAACATCTATCGTCTTAGAGTATCATTTAATAGTACGCGAAATGTAAAGACGCTTAATATAAACTTTGTTATTTAAATTAGTGATTTAAAGTAATAGTGTAGGAGAAACAAAGTGATGATTAAATTCACAGTTTAATAGTAATAGAAGGGTAGTTAATTCCATAACTATTCTTGAGAAGTATAATGGTAAGCGGAGTGTAATTAAAAAAAATAATCTTCAACGCGAGTGATGACTTTAAATCAGTTCGAACATGAAGAAAGAAGAAGTTTACATTGATTAGTGATATTAAATCAACCAGTATACTTTTTCTTGTGCGCGGCAGTTCGTGTGCGGAAATACAACGAAATACGGGTAAGAACTACAGTAGTGAAGTGTGTTCAATGAAAAGCAGAGTATGTGTTAGTGAGTGTTAATTAACCACGCTGATAAAAGGATTCCTGATGTGGACAAACCGTGAGCAAGTACAATCTAACATTTTATATATATCTATATAATACATATTTACAATGTCGTAGATCGTCTATATACTTCCAAACTCCCGTCTCATTTCTTACAGAACCTTACGAGTAAATGGATGCTATTTTGAGTTACTTTATGACTTAGAAAGGATTAGTATGTTAGTGTAATTCAAAGTTGAAAGTTCATTTGTAGTAGAATCAATTTGATTATGATTAATAATCATACGTACTTATAGATAACTTAAACATGTGTAGATGCTAATGGTATTTATTGATACTGATGATTAATGAGAGGTGTGACAAATTAGGCATATCTGATTAATATAGATATATGCAATTGTTCCTATTTAAATAATAATTGATTTATATTTATGTATGTATTAACTTTACTCTATCAGATGACATTATTTGAATAATTTTGATTAGGAAACATATAGAGAAATTAAAAGATATATAATTCTGATTATGAAGTATTATTTTAGTAACGTATTGTATATTCGACAATATAGTTAAACGATAAATGTAGTTGTCAATATTTGCGTTTCAGAGATAATTAAAGATATATGTTATTAGCATCCAAATTACTGTGTTTTCATTCAGAAAACCCCCAAGATCACATAATCTCTGGCGCCCATACGAAATTTAAATATATTCAACTTAAATATTTTTATATTCACGTAAACATAGTTATACAAAACAAAAATTTTCAGTAAACGCCAGAAAAACGAAACGACACTTTCGTTTACTTTATAAATATACATAATTTTACCCATTAGGAGATTTTACTGTACTGTCCAGCATTAGGCCTACGCCCACTGCAAGAGTTTCTAATAAAATCTTTCGATTTTTATTTTTGAAAATTACTTAAATAAGTACTTCTTTAAGTAAAATCTTAATTTGTCAAAAATTTAATTTTTCTACTATTTTTGATTAATTATAAAACAATAATAGACTAACTGACCTTATCACTTTTATAATAAAATGAAACGCGTTCGCACCGAACATGGTAACTTTATTGCCAACAAGTATCCGTTAACTCAAAAACGTTAGGTTCTTTATTTTAAATGTTACTGTGTTATAAGCACTGTATATGCACATTAAACGTAGGCTATGTGTTTTTCCTCAACCATGGCTTTTATTTATTTCAGCAGTAAACTAAAAAGCAAAAACCGTTGTCACCTAACGTCACAAACGAAAACAACACGTATTTTCGCTTTGCAATAAGTAATAGAACAACTGACAATTGGTACACTTCTTATTTTCCACATCGTAATATATCGATACAATCGCATTATAAAAACATCGAAAATGTACTGCAGGAACGGATAAAGGTACAGTTCCGATGGCGCTAAATAGCATTTGTTTATTTACTTTTACTATGGTAATTAATTCTGGTCTCCACGGTGTTGTTGACATCTTTATACGCGTCACCAAAAGGCATAATTAAAAGGGCCTAAATAGTGCGAAAGGGGCGAAATATCAAATTCCAAGATAGACAGTGTTTTTCGCCTTGTGTCAAAGGTTACCTGTGCAGAATTTGGTGGCAGTCGATGTAACGGTGTTGATTTGTATTCAATACAAATAAACCCTCACGCTCTGAGTATACATACATACATACATTTATATATAGATAACCTGTGTAAGTTTAATTTTTTAAAAATTATTTTTCGGGTAATTACAAAACAATAATAGACTAACTGAATTTATCACTTACAATAAAATACGTTCACACTGAACATAGTAATTATATTGCCATTAATTATAATTAATATAAATATTATATTAATTGTTAATTAATATTAATATATAATATATATTATATTATATATAATATAATGGAGCGGTCGTGGCGTAGTGGCTAGCGTGTGGCGCTGCTACGCTGTCGGCGCGGGTTCAATTCCCGCCGGGGGCCATCTGATTTAGATACGACCGTTCCCCCTCGCAAGGCAATGGCAAACCAGCGAGAGGTATCCTGCTTAGTATAAACCTTCCCCAACTAGGCCGTTCGGATCCGGCGTTAAACTGTAGGTCCCATATACCTGTGAGAGACTCAGTACCACACGCACCACGGGTATATGCGGGGAGGGTACAAACAAGTCGTAAGACTGAAGGACTACGATAATATAATATAATATATATAATATAATATATATATATTATATATTATTATAATATAATAGTAATTAATATAATATTTGTGTATTATAACACAGGTTAACAAACAAAATTATTTTGCTTGGTGCCTGAGATTTTATAGCTGATTTTAACTATATTTGTCGTGCTGATTATAAATATAAAAACCGTTTTTCTGTATCAGCTATACTTTTTGAGATACAGCGTTACTTACTAATAAGCACTTTCACTATAAAGTCTGTTGAGTTGTGGTTAAGTGAAGGTTTATACATGTGTTAGTTCCTCGTTATTTTCCCTTCTTCTTCTGTGTAGAATAATCAGCTGACTGCAGGCTTTATTAAGACACCATATTTGTTTATATAACCTTGTGTTTGCATCCAACATAACCTCTATATAACATAACCTTTATTGATAGCTCTAAGCGAAGTTTGAAGTGTGTAGTTTTGCACAATGGCAACAAAATTGGATCAATACCAATTGCTCACTCAACCAAAATGAAAGAAGAATACGATACCATAGCTTTGGTCTAGGATAAGGTTAAGTACCTATCATGAACACGAATGGGTAATTTGTGCGGACTTAAAAATGGTAAACTTTCTCCTTGGTCAGCAAGGTGGCTACACAAAATATCCTTGCTTCTTGTGCCTTTGGGATAGCAGAGCAAAACAATATCACTGGGTAAGAAGAGAGTGGCCTACGAGGGAGAACATGGTTGTTGGGGAAAGAAATGTTATTCATGAACCCTTAGTTGGACGGAACAAAATCATCTTTCCTCCACTGCATATAAAGCTTGGTCTTATGAAACAATTTGTGAAGGCTCTTGATCAGGATAGTCCATGCTTTGCATACATTTGCCAAACGATGCCTGGGCTAAGTACAGAAAAACTTAAAGCTGGAATTTTCGATGGCCCTCAAATCAGACAGTTCATAAATGATCCTCATTTCGTAGATTCTATGAATGAGGCAGAGCGAAAAGCATGGACGTCATTTGTCTTGGTTGTCAGAAACTTTCTGGGCAACCACAAAGCTGAAAACTGTGAAGAACTAGTTAAAAGTATGCTCAACAATTTCAGAGACCTTGGATGTAACATAAGCATAAAGGTTAATTTCTTACACAGCCACTTGGACCGTTTCCCTGAAAATCTAGGCGATACCAGTGAAGAACAAGGTGAGAGATTTCACCAGGATATTAAAACGATGGAGGACCGCTACAAAGGAAGATGGGATACGGTGTCATATGATGGCAGATTACTGCTGGAACTTGCAAAGAGACTGTCCAAACAAAGTTCATTCAAGAATGTCTCAAAAAAGAAGCTTCCGGAGTGTAAATTAACTTTTCCTTGTCTTTTTTTCTTATTATTTTTAATAATAATTGTTATTTTAGCTACTGTAGGGATAATGATATGTTACTATGGGGTTTTTCGAGTCAATAAATTAAATTAGAAATTAAAATAGGGCTGTTCATTTTAAATTTATCACCTATACATTAGGCCTAATTTAAATGGGATAACGTAAATCACGCTATTGTGATTTTTTACAAACAAGAGCTCATAGGCTAAAACTAATGTCAAATTCAAATTCAGCATATCAAATACACGCAAAATCAGCTGAAAAAGCCCAAACCCCAAACCTGTGTTGGGCTGTGAATTATTAATTAATTTAACTAATTAATTAAAACATTAATCAAATAATCATTAAATATTAAAATTTAATTATTAATAATAATTTAATTATTAAAATATTAAATTTAAAAAAAATTAATTAAAATTAATATCGTCGTAGTGTAATGGGGCGCGGTATGGCTTGCTTTCGAAAGAGGAGTGAAAATGTATAAGCTTACACGAACGATAACATTTAATTTAATGTTTCATCAAGACTAGCGTTAAAAGTTTACTAATATTTTACTAGCATTAAATTTAAACCCAAAACTAAATATAAATCCAAACACAACTCTTTCGCTTCGCGCACAGCCGCGGGTTCGTTGTCACTCTTGGTTGTACTTATTTACAAAGCGGTTTTCTCGTTTTCACTTCCACGTACCGCGCCTTCAGATTCCCGGTAACGTGTGCACCTGATGATGAGGTGATTTCTTCTGTTTCCCGGAATCGACCAGCAGCGAGCCACATCACTGTCCCAGACTCCGTGTGCCATCAATTCGAATCCTCTTGAATACGTGTTTCTTCTACGTGATCACGTCAATTAATCGCTTCCTTATAACTTACGGTTTACACTAGAGGTGTGCTAAACTAGTACGTACTTGAAAATAACAGGTACGAACGATACCGTTCCAAAAAAATAACACGTACAATACCTGTTATTATAGGCTATACCTACTATACATATACCTGTATTATATTATAATTTGTTAAAAGAAATAAATTGAAACTAAAAGTATTAACAGTGTTACTTTACACTGTAACTTTATTAAGCAGTTACTGTTTAAAAGAAAATATGAAACAAGACAATTTATAGGCCTATCTCCCTTTGGGAATACTAATTGAATTTTTCACTAGGCGTAAACAAACTGACATAGATTTAATATTAAATTATTGATTCCATTTTGGTTAGACAAATCAGTTACAAAACTCTGGCAATGAAATTTAGAGTGCACGTAATAGCACAACAAATGTCAAAAAAATTTACGTGAGATGTGCAGTGAAGTTAAAATCATCTCCCAAATCACTTTAACAAAAAGTACTATATGGTCTATCAGCCACTCTGCAGGTTATAACACAATATAATTCGATTTTTCAAAATTTACCAAGTTGGTGACTAGTATAATATATAATTTGTTATTATAATCTGTATCATAGCACACGAGAATAAGTGTAACATCAGTATTAATTTTTTCATTCATTAAAAACAGCTTCGTTCCTTTTGTAGGCTATAGAGATATTCTGAACCTCGCTGTTTCGCTTCGTTTCGTACTTGTATGGCAGTCGGCACATGCGCAGAATGAAGTATTCAGCACCAAAAAGTGGCTTCTTACTCATAATACTAGTTTACTTGTTTATACGTTATTCGTGTGTGTGTTTGGGAGGGGGTCCCGCAACTCGGAACCGCGAGTAATCGGAACGGGTATTTCGACTTTCCAGTTATCGCTGAATCGGAACAGGTATTTCAACTTTTCAGTCACTGTTATATCCGTTCCACAAAAATAATCGTTCCAAAATACCTGTTATATGTATATCGACCCACCTCTAGTCTCCAGATAACGGCCGGATCTACAGGTAGGAATACATGAGTGTTCGTACATATACAAACATGAAGTCACGTTCGCAGTCTGAAGCCTGGATATACTGGTACAAAGAAATACAACTGATTGACAAGTCTGTTTAATCAAATACTTGGTAGGTAACTGATTGTGACGAGTATTTAATCAAATGAAATTACTACTGAAGCTGGACAATTCGGAGAACGGTAGTTGGAATGGCTAATTTAAACTGAATATTCAACTGAGAGGTGTTGAGGCCAGCGGCATATTTACGGGTGGGATGAATGGGAAATAAATAAGTTCCAGGCAAATGTGGCAAGCTGGGCAATTCGGAGAACGCTAGTTGGAATGGCTAATTTAAACTGAATATTCAACTGAGAGGTGTTGAGGCCAGAGGCATATTTACGGGAGGGATGAATGGGAAATAAATAAGTTCCAGGCAAAATGTGGCACAATAAATAGAACATTAAATAACAAAACACGAAAAGACACAAGGATAAAGTTTTATAAAACGATGGCTGTACCTGTAGGTATACTTATGTATGGGAATGAAAGCTGGATAAATACCGAAAAAGGAGACAGCAAAATACAGGCAGCAGAAATGAGATTTTTGAGACGGGTCAGAGGCTGCACAAGAAGAGATTTAGTAAGAAATGAAGACGTGCGAACTGAACTTAAATGTACATGCAATAAATGAAAAATGACTGAATATAAAGAAAGATGGAAACAACACGTAAATAGAATGGGAAATGGGAGAACGCCCAAAAAAATACTTAACTACAACCCAAGAGGGAAAAGAGATATAGGAAGACCACGAAAACGGTGATCGTAAGTTTGTGAGGACGGAACAGGTAAATGCCTTAATCCTTGTAGTGCAGAAGAAGAAGAATATGAATGGGACCGAACCCCCCAATCCAGGATGTAGAAAAAAGTTGACAAATTTTGTTAATCTCTTAATTTTTAGGCTTTTTTAAATTATGAAATATTTTGAAGACTGTAAAACGGCTGGCTTAATCGTGTTACATTCGACTGAGACTACTTTCAATGGGACAGCATCAGTGTCCATGAATGAAAGCATAATTTTTAAAATAAAAAAAAATCGCGTCAACTTTTTGATCAAACCTCGTACATTTAAATGTATAAGAAACTTTTTTCGACTGCTACATTTCTCTGATTCTACCTGCCCTGAAGATTTTTTTCTTCTAATTGCTCTAAACGTAAGGTTTTGACATGAAATTGTGCCTTTTCGGGCTTTTAAGTTTCCTACTACCTCCTGTTTACAAGTCACCAACCGGTCTCTGTTAGGTAACTTTGTACAAACGATTCATTAAACGACTGAACTTAACAGAAAGCAACTGTTACCGTTACTAAGTACAAACATCATCACTAATGTTTATACATATAATTTAATAAAATTATTATAATACTGGTATGGAACGTTTCGCTCGTATAATTTATAACAATAACACGCCCTTGCATGGTGTGCAATCTGCCTAACCGTTTACAACGTCCCGAGCACTAAAACCGTTATGTTTTAGTTATGACTAATTAGTCGTAAAAAGTTTTAACTACCGCGCCATAAAACCAAGAACGGTGAGGCTGGCCGAATCATTTAACTGTTACTCGCATAATTAACCGACACTGTAATTGAAGATGACGAGACCACACGCGCGCGCACACACACACACACACACAGATTTTAAAACTGTGTAAGTGAATGAAGAAGAGATAAAAACAGTATAGTGTCCACGGGCTAGAGCTCAGGTAACAAACATACGGACGGTTCGCGACATACAAGAAGTGCTACCATATACTTAAGGCATCTGATAGAGTTGTGCACGGCATGGTGACGTGGAGATTTGTATCGGGCGTATTGAGGGGGGGGGGGGGAACGAATGAGACAGAAACCCCTCCAAGAGGGTAGAAAAATTCACAAATTTTTTTTATCTCTTAATTTTTAGGTTGTTTTTTTTTTGCGTATGAGCCACTGTGGATTACGTTCGTTCAACTGGTTCCTCCCTTCTTCTCCCCTCTCTTTCTCATCTCCCACATCTCCTTCATTCTTGATCGATGTCTCTCCCTCCTTTCGTCAGTCCAGATGGCATCTATCCTCTTCTTGGGTTATTCTTGAGAACCTTGGACTGTTTTAAATTTATTTTTGAGTGGCAAGCATTTTTCAATGTCTTCAAGCAAGCACTCGAGTGTGCCCCACTTGCCGATGTTTCTGAAGGCGCAGCATTTACAATTTCGTTTTGATTTTCCATTGGCGCTAAAACGTTTTTTAGCAGAGAATTCATCACAACACGATGTTTGATTTTGTGCATTTTAAAAACACGCGTGACACGAAAATTCCAAACAGCTGGTAAATAATGAATAAATTGAAGATATATCCGGAAATTAACAGGTGTTCACGCGAAATATAGGCAACGTCTTGCAGCACACGAAAGATTTTAGTTCTACCACTGAGCTATACATGTCGCTCCGCGAACTTTTCAACTGATCCTCGTATTTCTATTTTTGTGTTGCGACTAACTAGTTTGCTTCTCAATATCCTGCTATTGCCATAGAATGTCCTGTTTCCTATTTGTATCCTGTCGTGTTACTGAACTTATTAACTGCATCAAATGAATTATCCTCTGTGCATAAATTACACAGATTTCTTCTCATTCTGACGCAGAAATCAGCATGTATTTAATTTTGCTGATATTTACATTGCAAAGTCGCTTTCCAGTGTATTTTTTATTCGGCTCCTTGTATACCTCAACAAGCCGTTGTCTTGATATCTGGCTATTATTTACCCAGGTATCTGAACTTATTAACTGCATCAAATAAATTACCCTCTGTGTACAAATTATATAAATTTCTTCTACTTTCTGATGCAGAAATCAGCAAGTATTTAGTTTTTCTGATATTTACATCGAGTCCGATTCCAGCGGATTTTTGATTCAGCTCCTTGTACACCTCAACTAGCCGCTGTCTTGATCTGCCTATTATCACAACATCGTCAGTGTTTTCCCGGACTGTTTGGCCGTGGTCCATTGTTTTCTACTAATTGTGCTAACGTGAGGTGATAGACGTTAGTGACCACAGTAAACTGAAGCTGGCAGTCGATATTACTGCCGAAACGTCTGTTTTTGTAGAGAACAACGGACCACGGCCAAACAGCCGGGGAAGGCATTTTAACAACACATATTTGGTTTGTTTTACTCGGCGTCACAGGTAGACGCCTTTACACACGTACAGGTGTCCAATTCGCCTGTAGCTGAATATAAAATCACATTCAAAAGAAGTGCAAACAACCCGTCACACCCTGTATAACACCACTCTGTATACGGTAACAATTTTATATCTTTTATTTCAACTTTAAAACGCGGTAAGTGAATGAATAAGTGATAAACAGGGAGGAGGACGGACGACGCTGCCTGCCGTATTATTAATGCCCCACGTAGAGACGTGTCTCTGCGTACAGCAGCAGTATGCGAGAGAATAGATTCCCAGCGGACACCACGGATAATATCCTGCGACATGAATCCACCTGTGGTGGTGGTAATATTTGGAAACCATTCGAAACAACAACCGGCGCCGAGCCGAGCCCATCCGGTGGCTCTCTCATCCCCCTGGCGGTACTTAACATCCGTCGTACTCAACACGTAAACATTTAATTTGAAACGTTTTTACACGCTACGTGAAATCCGTTTACACGACCGTTATACGTATCGACAGACAACATATTACAATGTTATTATTGTATATGTCTATATTTATGAAAGTGCTACCTGTACGAACTTTGTTGTAGCTGTATCTTTACTTTATATATCCCCACGTTGTTGGGGCGCCTTTACAACAATATCAAATTTGACTCTGATTAAATTTGTTGTGCCCCACGTTCTTTGGGAGCCATATACAATGTTATTAATTATGCAAATTTATTGCATATTTTATTAATTTAATTATAAATTTAGAGTTAATGATGAGTTGATTTTATTGCTTTTATATATACAATGTTATTTATGCCACCCGTTGGGCTGCCATATACAACGTTAATTAAATGTATTCCTTTAACTAGTTGCATGAGTTAAATTAGAGTTAATTTATAATCCACAATCAAACTAGTTAAACATGAAGTTGATTCTGACTTTAACTGTCAACTAAGCTTCTAGTCTGAGTATCTTTGTAAGTAATGTAATTGATAATTATGTTGAATTGAATCATGAATTATAGATCCTGTTTAGTGAGAAGTTAAGTTGTGAGTCAGGTCTTACACAAATCAATAGAATACGAACGAATCCATTCTAAAGTACGTTTATTAAAAATCGTATCTCATCCTTATTCATGTCATAACATAATCATATAATAAGAGCACTTACAAATCTTCTAAAAGACAATAAAATTCTATACCAAATTTAAATAAATGAAAGAACAATCAAATATAGGCACTTCTTCGTGCGTAGTGACGTTACTAGCTACTAATGTGGTGTGCTCATAATTTGTATTAAGTAGTTTTACGTCAAAACACATTAAACATTCATATACGTGAAATACTCATATACTAACAATACACATATTAAACATATACATAGTTAAAATCCTGTTCCTGCAACAGACATATCAAAACACATACATAGTTACAATAAACATATATATATATATATATATATATATATTAACAAGAATACATGTGCAATACTCTATAACATAATGATCCCTACCTATGGATTCGTATCTATCTGACTCTTATTTATAAAATTCTCAGGTGGTTTGGTTCTAAGTGTCAGGTCAGTGGTATTTGGTAAATTAATAATTATAATAAGAGATTAATTTTGTACGTTATTCGTTCCGTCGAGATGTATCGCTCCCATGGTGTATCCATGCGGGTCCCTTCGTTGATGGTTGATGTTAATCCATATAGCACTCGTGATTGACACTTCCGATTTCTATATGTACATCGTTCGAGAACACCCGTCCGCACTCCGCGACAGTCACTATGAGTTTCGAGATTACCACAATATAAGTTGCGGCATTGCACTTGGAATCTGTCGACTATGCATATTCGCGTGAGTCTATTGACGCGGTTCACTGTTTGATACCATTATGCACCTAATAGTTTTCCATCTTGCACGTTCACTCTCTTGCGGCGCCTAGATTGTTTTCAAGTTCATTAGGCAATTATTCACACTGCTATTACTTGACTCAATTACGAAACAGTGTGGTATCACTACTCTTATGTAACTAAGAGTACTCTTATGTCAAGAATGTCACTGCTAAATGCTATCACCTTTATGACAGTGTATTACATATAATTTATAAAGATCGTTATTCGCGCGTCATCGCGAACACTACCGTCCCGTTTTGGCGTCTAAGTCTTATTTACGCACTTCCATTTAGTCTGAACAAAGTCTTTATCGTCTCTACTGAAATATGGTATAACTGAAATACGACGCTAAGTTTTTATAAACTGAGCTATTATTTTTATAAAACTGAGATAAAAATTGAAATAAACTGAGTTAAAATTTTGAATAAACTGAGGCAAAAATTTGGATAGACTGAGATAAAAATTGGAATAGACTGAGATAAAAATTGGAATGAACTAAGTTAAAAATTTGAATGCACTGAGATAAGAATTGCAATAAACTGAGGCAAAATTTGAATAAAACTGAGAGCGCGTCCCCTAGCGTATACAGTTTTTATTTCTTTCGATATTCCCACTCTTGTAACTCCGATGATCGCTCCAACTTCCCACCAAATCATTTCTGATAGGCTTATTTCATGGACCTCCCTGTGTCCTCTCGTCTCCAGTCTGTATTTCTGGCGAATTCTCCACCCAGTGCCGTTTGGAGAGGGATGTTCTTACACGAGATTTGCTCTCCGGTCTCCGCCTCCTGTCAGTACCATCCCCTTCAGTAGTTCCCTTCGGAATTCCCGTTCCTCATTGGCTGGTTGGCTTTCTTAACTTGAGTTTGACGCAGTCCACGTGGACTCGACGAGTCGCTGTCTTACGTCCGTTGCCCCGTTCCTGGAATCAGTGTTAAGGCCTTGTTTCCGAAATCACATCTGCTACTTTTGGTGTAGCGTGTCGAATTCCCTTATTGTTGAGACACTAACGCCTTCTTTCGATGACTTACGGGTGGCATACCATCTGTGCTCTTCACAAGCGTCACTCAGTCGCCTGTCCCATTGTCTGTGCATCAACTATTGTCTTACTAGAAGTCGCACACATGGTTTCGAACAATACTCTTACCGTTGGCTATGTATTTTTTTCGTTACTGGACAGATGTAAGGGTAGTCTTCATTTGTTCTAATTGTAGAGTCAAGCGTTCCCACGCATGTGCATTGCAACATGTGCCGTACTGCTCATTGTTCGTAAATGGTTTTTACGACGTTTTAACGGAAAGGAAAGGTTTGTTCCCTTTCGTCGCCCACCCTCGAACAAAGCTAACATGTGTCACTTTTGACGGGCTCTAATTGCTGGAGTATTTCTCTCGCAATACTCAAAATTTCAAAAACAAAATCTCGAAATAATAATCACATTACAATATACATCATATACGCCTACTCTTACATCGAAACATATTTACTATTTCCGTTCTTAGTTTAATCCTAAACTTTGAAAAATTTGTGAAGTTTCCAAAAATTTGAAAACTCAAGGGAAGAAAGAGCTAGTATACCTTTGCAATTAAATTTATGAGAAAGGTGAATGGCCAAATGACTTTTTGGCAACGGTAATGATACCAATAGAGAAGAAGAAGAAGAAGAATACAAAGAGTTCAGAACTATTAGTTTGATATGGCACGCAGCCAAAGTGTAGTTAAGAATGTTGAACAGAAGAATATATGGGAAACTGGATGCCACGGTAGAGGAAGAGCAGTTCGGTTTCAGGAAAGGTAAAATGACTAGGGATGCAATAGGGCTGCTAAGAACAATCGGATAAAGATGTATAGAAAAAGACAAAGAGCAATATGTTGTTTATATAGACCTTGAAAAAGCATTTGACAGAGTACAGTGGGGAAGACTATTAGATACTTGAAGGACAAGGGGTGGATTGGAAGGAGAGACGGTTAATTCGAAATCTGTAGCTTGGACAGAAAGCGAGTGTGCAAATCGGAAAGGAGAGTTCAGAAGGAATTAAAATTGGAAGAGGAGTAAGGCAAGGCTGCTGTATGTCACAAAATTTATTTAACATATATCTTGATAACATGATTAGGAAGTGCTTTGACAAAACAAAAAGTGTGACTGTCGGTGGAAGAAGAATTGAATGTATGCTGGAGACATACGTGGTTTACTGATGAGATGGCTGTTTTACCAGAAAAGGAAGAGACAATGAATGAAATGATAAGAGATTTGAATTTAGAATACGAGGAATATGGAATGAGGATTAATAAGGAAAAACTAAGTGTATTGTGATTAGCAGAGGAGGAAAAAGAGCAAACATAAAGATAGGGCAAGACAAAATACAACAGGTGGAGTTGTTTAAATATCTTGGAAGTTTGATAAGTGAAGATATGTCCTGCACTAGTGAAATTAGAGCAAGAATTTCTATAGCGAAAGAAGCATTTAATGGGAAGAAAAGACTGCTGTGTGGCAAAATTAATAAGAATTTAAAAAAAAAAAAAAAGGTTGGCCAAATGTTATGTGTGGAGCATTCCTTCATATGGTGCAGAGGCATGGACACTGAGGAAGGAGGATGAGAAAAGATTAGAAGCACTTGAGATGTGGGCGAGCAATGGAAAAAGTGAGGTGGGCTGATAAAGTAAGGAATGATGAAGTTTTAAGAAGATTAGGGGAGGAGAGAAGAATCCTGAAGGTAATAGAAAATAGGAAAAGGAATTGGTTAGGTCACTGTTTAAGAAGAAACTGTTTGCTTACAACTGCCATGGAGGGTGTCATAGAAGGAAAAAGAAGAAGACGGCGTAGAAGAATGAAATTAATAGATAGCATTAAAATCAGGGGGTGTTACGAAGACACGAAAAGACTGGCATGCGATAGGACAGCTTGGAGAGCTTTTACCATTAGAAGACCTGCCTTAGGGCAGAACACCAAATAACACTCCTGAAGGTACAGACAGGGTACATATAATACTGACGCTGTATAAACACATGTAAATTGTAATAATTTGTATGACAGTGTCAGACGGACATGAAACATTTTAGGACACCAATTAATGGCTCTTTTTATTAACCGTTTAAAAATCGCAACAAAACAAAAAAGTAAATTTAAAAACGACAATAGAGGGTGTGATAATTACCAGTGTACTATATATTATCAGTTGCTGTCAGATAGTTAATTCAATCCCTTTCATATCTGTGTCGGAAATTGTATCATCACTTGTATCATCATTATTATTGATAAGACTGTCAACAACGATGTCTGTAATGTTGGCTAATTCCCAAGCTGTATTCTTCCTTGATTATATACTCGAGACAATGACGCCCCTTGTCCCCCGTTCTTTCATTTCTATCAAAAGTTTTATATCTGGCAAGCTTATGTATGTTGTATTGTGACGGGGAACATATCGTTTCAACTGGCTTCGTATTAATTCATTAGAATTCAGAAAACGGTAATAAGACGTAAAACGACGTGCCCCGATTTAAGGGGTAAGATAACACTCGCATGACTATACAGACATTCTGCACATGCGCGTAATACATTACTGTGTGAACAGTAGCAACGCCCCTGACCAATAGCGTTTCAGATTTACCATGTGGGTTTGTTTACATCAGGATTGAACTAAGAACGGAAATAGTATATTTATTCGCCCTTTCTATCCTGAGAGTACTCACAAACTTTAAACGCGTTTCCCAACACCATGATTGTCTTTTATTACAGGACTAATATTCTTTATGAAATAAATGTGCTTATTTTAGAAATAAGAAAAGACTAATTAACATTACTATCTTTAAAGTGGTTGAAAAACGTGTGATAACATCGAGAAATCAATCCCATTAATGTAAACGGTAACAACACAATAAAAAACAAATTCGCGTTACTGAAACACTGTTTAGAAGGCACTTATTGACTGAATCGACTTTCCTGTACAGCATTCCATATTTCAAGCGTATACCGTAATGCTGTGTAATAAACCTGTTGGTATAATTTAAAAAATGGTTACTATTACATCAGCGTACACAGCTGAATAATAAAATTAAGAGATTAACAAAATTCGTCAACTTTTTAAGACCGTCTGGGGGGAGGGGATTCTGTCCCTTCCCCCTCCCAAACACGCCCCCTGAAATATATAGCTGTAACATAGTATATACGTATACTGTACATGCCCCACTGATGTGCTATATACGTCGACTTACGACTGCTTATGTCAGAATGGAACCTGGTCGTAAGTCGGTGATCGACAGTAATTAAAACAATTAAAATTCGAATAAAATCATAAAACAGTGTATCCTTGCAACATGACAGTTCATATACTACACCAATACTGTAAAAAAGAAAACAAAAATTTTAACTCAAAACAAAAAATGACACACACACACACACACACACGCAAATTAAATAAGAAAACACAAGATGTAAAAGGAATTGGTTCAATACGTCACATGACGGATATAATCATACGGCAAGAAGTCGGAAGGGCCTACAGGAGTAGGTAGTGGTGAGGCAACAGTTTGAAAGCCTACTCAATAAAGTGAAGAAGAGGAAGAAGAACACTGATTTATTACGTAGCGCTGCCCACACTCAGGGCAACCGACCCGCCCCTCCCCCTCCCCCTCGCCTACACCAAACCTTTCACGTGTGCCAACTTCGTTCCTTAAATTTTTTCCTCCTTTAAACACTTTGTTCTTTTTAAACTTTAACGCTAATGCGTGCACATAGCACGTGCCTTTCGTTTCGATACCGTCTACCAATCTGTTCTGAAGAATCGATATCCTGACAGAACCTCTCTTGAAAATATTGTAACTACTCAACGACTGGTAGTCGCTCAGCTCTTCGACTATACCACGCATATCAGACTCTGTGCAACAAACTTTGGTTAAAGAAAGTTTCTACTATCAGAATAATATGACACCGTTTGGTCGTCGTATGTCCGATCACTACTTTACTAATACTGAGAAACGTATGATGAGTTGGAGGTGTCTTTGCTTGAAGAAACTGAAGACGATGGAATGTTAGGGAAGATTTAGAAAAATGTCACAACTGCCCCAAAAACAGTTCAAGGCTTGAACCAAGGATGGTTTGTTCCGGTCTCAAATAGGCAAAGATTAGAGCTGGTCACTCCAGCGCTTTCTCGGACGTCCAACACCCCTCCGTCCCCTCGGCTTATAGCTTCATAGTTGTTTGGGGATGCGGCAGTCATCTATCCGGCAAAGATGTTCCCACCAATTCAGCCGATACTGGGCAATCGTGTCGAGTATACTCATAATATTCAGTTCCTGCCGTATATATGTGTTTCTTCTACGATCATGGAGAGTATACCCTTCCACGTGCCTGAGAAATCTCATTTCACCCGATTGGATGCGACTGCCTGTCCTTTCATTAAAGTCCAATTCTCAGTCCCATAAAGTCGTGTGGGAAGAGCCATCACCTTGTAGAATTTTAAGCGTGTTCGTTTACTTGCTGACTTAAGGGTTAGCCTAATGGTCCCGCACATAAGGTTGATCTTATGCAACTTATTCACAACGTCGTTGCTTGCATTATAAGACACACTGTAGCCCAGGTATTCAAAACTGCTAACTTGTTCCATGACAGTACCATCTATAACAATTTTTGCCCGTACGGGATCAGTTCCACGAAAAGCCATCACCTTGGTCTTAAGTGTGGATATTTGCAGAGTCTTTGCAGGTTCGATATAACAAATATCTATCCATCTGCAATATGTTTTCCGAGTCCGACAGAATAGCCTGATCGTCCGCAAACAACAAAGTGTCAATTGTAGAGTGACCAATCATAAAATGTTCTGGAAGACACATCTGCCAGTTCTGTGTGACATCGTCAATATATAAATTAAAAAGAGAAGGAGATAATGGACACCCTTGTCGTACTCATCGATTGCCGTTCAAAAACAGTGCCGTCAAAAAAAAAAGTATATTGACCGAGTCGGGAGAAAAATGTATGGGTCAGTGTGGTAGAAAGGTGTTTGGAGACAAAGAAAGCGCGTCTTCTTTCAGAATGCAGATACCAATAAGAAAATTCGAAAACCGAACGTGAGAGGGCGGGTTGGTGTGACATGAGCTGGGTTACAAACGTACCAGTGTGCCAGGGTTTTAACTGGGCTTGTTAAGGACACAGACGAGACGAGAAAGTGCTTACACATAGTGTTACCACATTACTGAACGTTCTATATGTTTCTCGGCTATCCCAGCAGAGCCCAGCTGTAATGTGTGTGTGCGTACGTGACACTTAACATGCGAGACAGTGTTACGTGATGCGGAACGTCTCGTGCGTTCAGTGGTGTCGATCT
This sequence comes from Magicicada septendecula, assembly GCA_034769895.1. Lineage (NCBI taxonomy): Eukaryota > Metazoa > Arthropoda > Insecta > Hemiptera > Cicadidae > Magicicada > Magicicada septendecula. Next base: position 398,918,832 of record CM068375.1, on the reverse strand, counting down.
ACAGCTTCTCGACTGGCCCTGCCGGTCTGTGTATCCGCCAAGGCCACGCTGAAGTATTTTCTAGAATTTTCGAGTGCTTGTTAAGGACGCATATTATGGAACCTTGCAGACTATAAATAGCCAATACCTGCCGCTTAGTTTTTGGTTTTACGTCGGCGATTACTCAGTGAGTTATTGTCGGGCGATTTACACAGTGCGACTCAAGTGGTGTATTATTAGTGATTATAGTGCGGAATTCTTTATAGCTGACATTATTATTTGTGTGGACAGATTAACTTGAATTATTGTGCGAGTATAATCTTGTTGAATAACTTGTTGATTTCAGACTTTTAATTGAGATTAATTAAAGCTGGTGATTACTGACTTAATTGGTGTCTTGTATTTTGTTTTCCACTGTACCATATGACGATTAAGGAGATCGTCGTAACATATTATTCGTAGAACGTATCATCATGTAGTGTGTGTGTGTCTGCATGTATAGGCCTACATTTAAAACGAAAATCTTTTTTTGACTAAATCGGGCTATGCAAAAATCGGGGCCCAAGTAATTTTTGGAAAGGGCGGCAGAAAATTTCTTGCCGGGCTATCATGTCGTAAATTGGTGCCAACGACACGGGTGTGCCTACTTACTCTAAGAATTTATACTAATTCATGAATTTCATATTTATAATAAATTTCACAACATTATTATGAACTATAAATGCCGTTCTCAAGAGACTTCTAAACGTGATCAGGTATTCTAAACGTGATCTATAAAGAATGAGGCCATAAGGGAACAGTTACATGTTTTTAGCTTGAGTGAAAAATTAAAAGATTATTAACAACGGTGGAAAGAACACTTAAAAAGAATGTCAGATTCTAGACTGGCCAACCAAGTCTGGAAATACAAACCTATAGGACACAGGTGTGTGGGTAGACCCAGGAAGACATGCTGGAGGATCTTTGCAGGTGGAACAGGCAGAACCTTCCCTATGCCGTGTTGTGAAGATGGTGATGATGATTTGTTGTTTTATACAAGAACATATTGTTACGCAATCAAGAACATTCTCGAACAATGGAGTGTCTCGTTCTACGGGTTTCTCGGTTAGCCCAGCAGACGCGTGTTTCTGCCAAGATGGACCCAGAAAAAGATGGCTGGAGAATCTTTGAACATCATTTTGCCTATGCCGTGTTGCCAAGATGATGATGATGATGATGACGATGATGACTACATTGGAGAGGCGTACAAAAATCGGCGCCCAACGAATTTTTTGGGGAGACGGCAGAAAGTGTCTTGCCCGTCTCGTAAATTGACGCCAACGACATGAGAGTTGGGACACATGCATCACCAGTTGTTTTCCGTTCGTTCTCCGTGTACTCGTCGCTTTGCTGAGACACGCTTTACTTGTGCACTATACGCCATCAAATTTTATAAGAACAATCGTCTGTGTGTATTTTATGCAAACAAACGTGTACATCGCAGTTACAGTGTTTTTATACGCGCGGTACTACCCGCCGCCGCAACTGGATTATGGGGAGGTTTAACGTCTGCTGTTTCTCGTGCTCTGGGTTTTTTCTCTGTTTTCCAGTCTGTCACGTAATCTCCGTACTTCGTTTATACGTTTCGTAAACATTGTTTCCATCTGGCTGAATACAGCGTCGGTGATGAATGCAGACAGTATGTTTCTGTAGGTACATCTTGTTTCGTTGCAGTTTTAAAAACTGTTCTGTCTAATGGGTACGTTGAAATGATACGTTTCAAAGCTAATAATTCGTAGACTAATAATTGAAAGTATATGTAGTGTTTTAGAAACAAAATACGTTGAGATACAAAGTTACAGTTTTACAAAGTTTTGGCAGTCCCTGAATCGTCGTATGGGTGCGAATTACGGACAACAACCAAAAAACAACACACCAAAAATACAGGCCTCGGAAATGGCATTCTTAAGAGGAGTTTAAAGGTGTCCTAAACTTGACCGTATAAAGAATGACGCCATAAGAGAAGAGTCAATAAAAGGTTTTAATTTGAACGAAAAATTAAATGATTACAAACAGCGGTGGAAAGAACGCTTAGAAAGAATGTCAGATTCCAAACTGGCCAAACAAGTCTGGAAATACAGACCTGTAGGACACAGGTGTGTGGGTAGACCTAGGAAGAGATGGCTGGAATATGTTTGAAGGAGGAACAGGCAGCACATTGCCTACGCCGTGTCGTGAAGATGATCATGAATTTAAATTCAGCGTACCAGTGTTTTACAAAGTAGAAACTGTTTCTCGTGACGGCAGTTCTTAGTAACTTATGTTGGCAAGAATAAGTCTTCTTAGAACCAACAATCGGGCTCCTACAAGACGAATCGGTGTTGCAATACAAACTCAGATGTTTTACAGTAGGCCTAACACAGCTAATGAAAAGACGAGTGCTCAGTTCCCAAAATAACTTCACAAACATTCAATACAACTAAGTAAAAGTGAATTGAAATTTATTTCTAACAGACGACGACGTTTAAATGACATTTTCGGGCCGTCTCGAGTCAATTACTACTGCTTGACTCGTCTGACCTTGCCCTTTGACCGACGCTACTCTTGATCCCTAACTAGTGTGTGTCTCTTTGTTGGGACGTATTTTAATGCGATATCAGCTGTTGTTAACTACACTGTTTATGTTTTGTTTTAACACTGTTATGTATACAAAACTAAAAAACAATAGCAACAAATTCAATTGTATGTTTATAATGTACTTTACTGAACCAACAAAAACATAAGACATTATATGGTTCGGTCAGACTATTTTTACAAGGCTTCCGCTTCCTCTAATGGTTTTTTCTTTTCTGATCACACACCAATTCATATTACCTGTAATTATTGAATTAATTATTACATTAATTAATTTGGGTCCAAAACGGGGTGTGACGCGAACATACGAGAATTTTCTCGTATGCTTTCAATAAAGAGAAATGCACTAGCCTCTCCACTCTGACCTACACGTAGGTGGGCCCTATTACTCCGAGCAATCCACTCCAAGGTTGTGGTAGCCAATCGCTTCGGCGGAGTGGATCGGTAAGCAAACGAGAGATTGGGGTTCTATCAGGGCAGCCTGGGGGTAAACTGGGTCCTGGGTTGCCAGGATGGTGCACATAGGCAGCAGGATGTGCATCTAGTGTGGAGACGGAGGATCCTACAGTAGGCCAACGGCTGCACAAATTAGTCAGTCTACTGCGATCGCAAAGAGAGAGCTCGTTAGCTGAGGCGAAAGCAACTCTAGAGGAAGAGAAGCCCGAAATCAAAGTTCCTAGTACTCCAGGTTGGGGGTTTTACAGCAGCCCAGTAACCTGCTTAAGTAAAAAATATATGAACTTACAGAACTCATACGAGCCTCGGAAATGGGATGGGAAATATGGGAAAATGACCTAAGCTAACGCAAATGGACAGACCGAGGAGGAGATGTGTTCCGGAACAGGTCTAGGGTATAATCCTTGGAGTGGTGATGATGATGATTATTATTATTATTATTACGTTAATTATTACATATTGAATTAATTATTATCATTAATTCACTACTGAAAAGGAAACATTTAACTTCTCCATCTCATCTCCTCTCTCTGCTACTTGTCAATTTTCGGTTCGTAGTAGACCCAGTTAAACCGAGCAGCATATCCCTGCGGTTGATGACATCGGTAAGGTCTAAGCAACGACGTGTACGGCCAATATGGTCTGGCGGGGGCGGGGTGTAATCTAATGCAGTACCTGATGTCAACGGCAAGACACACAGTCATCAGTATGTATCGCTTGTCCAGGATACGAACGTTCGCGGACCGGCAAATTCGCCGGACGGCACATAAAACCGGGTGGCTTTTTCCACGGCAAGAATTTTCCGTGGCCCTGGCCGGTCAATCTGCCGCTCCAGCAGACTGCGTAGTCGTATTTATTGTCGGCTGCACAATGGATTCGTAATAAAACTTATTAAGAACAATACATACCTGCGTCGTTTTCCTACATTTTCGCATCGTATATCGAAATCTCTGAACGTTATTTGACACATTTCTTTTCAAGCTGCATAACTAAGACGCCCATCTTTATAATTATCGATTTTTTTGTCCCACAGGACGGGTATTTCCTCGACTATACGTTGTTTGAAAATGAAATGGGATTGGAGTTCAGCACCATTGTTGCCAGACTGTATCGTGTGCCGCGTCCACAGCAAACGTACGATTTGACTGTTGTTACACTCCTTCGGTTTACCTGTGGTTTCACTAATAATATATATCTAATGTATATAAAATGTATATGGTTTTAGAGAGGACAGTTCAGGAAATACTACAGTATAAATATCAGGCTAATTGGAATAAATTTAATATTTTTCATTCGTATTATAACAGGAAAATGTTTTTAATTGTACAGAAACTAATCAATCATACAAAAAGTAGTAAACGAGAAAGTTTTTTTATTTTTTGGCCAGTTAAAAACTGCCAGCGGGAACGTTGTAGTAAAAAGTCTATATTTTATTTTGATTCGGGACTTCATAATTTTAGGACCACTTATTTTACAAATGACAGTGGTACTTCTGACCAACTCCCTGCGGACCGTGCGCTATATGCAGCCGTCATGATAACACACCATAAAGAATCAATGCTATTATGGTATCAAACTAATTAAAAAGCTAACGCTATATATTTTATTATACCACTATTTTTAATGTTAATTTAAATTAATTAATTGCTTTTTAAACAACGAAAATTAATTAATTATCTATCGTTAAATTCAGAATTTTTTTGTCTACACGGATATAACGTAAATGACGCATTTCCAATAAGTAGTCTTTTGGATTTAACGACTGAAAACCACTAACTAAAACCAGCAGTAAATAGAAGCAACTTCAAGTGCTCCAGGCGATGATGAACTCGCAACGCGCGCCAATTTCCACGACTTTGATTGGCCGAATCGAAGCCGAGCCTCCCGCGCTTACATCAAGAAAAATCAGACTTCAATTTCAAACAAACTACTGTCATTGGTAAATCACTATCTACATATTAAATTCGTCGTTCCTATATCTACATTACAATAGCTTACCAGAATTTCTACGTCGAGAGTTTAATACTAGCGGAATGTTTTAACTGAATTTCCTAAAAATAAGACTCGAAAGCTACAACAACGGGGTTGATTTTAAAAACCGTATTCTTAGTAATAATTTCTCTTTCATTATAATTTAAAATGACCAAAATCGCCTTCTCTCTCTCTTATTCGTACAAAAACGTATCCCCATTACCTAACTTGACGCTATTTTATCATAGGCGAAGGACAATTTACTACGTAACTGTACAAAAATCTTTGAAAGAAAATCGATACACTAACTTCCAGAAAACAGGAAAACAAATAACTGGTATGGAGAACCATACATGACTTCCATGTTCTAAAAATTTATTATAAAATCATTTTCGGAATGAAATATTTCCATACAAACTACTTCTTTCTTCAGAAGTACTATGGTCACTAACGTATACCACCTCACGTTAGCGCACTCGATTTTCATTGATGATGGCAGTCCATGGCACTGCCGAAACGTCTGGTTTTGCAAAAAACATTGGATCACGGCCAAATAGCCCGGGAAGGAATTTTAACAACGAACTACTTCTTTGTTCCCGATAACGTAGTACACATATATTAAAATTATCCCCTCCCCCTTCAACTATCATTTTCATTTATAGAAAATTACTCCCTCCCCCATCAATTACCCTTTTCATTTATAGATATTTCATCTACCTTTCTACAGTGGATTATTATGACCTTCTTTTCAGGATACTTCATTTATCAAAATTAAGTACTTTACTCTTGTGAAAACGTAAAACATTGCTGGTAAACTACCCCGTCCCCTTAACCGATTTTCACCAAAATCAATAAGTCTTGAGTCCTCTACATATGAAGCACATAATGCAAAAAATTATTTGATTCTGTTTGAATTTGCGTCAGTTATCGTTAGCCATAGAAAAAATTCCACACACACACACACACACACACACACACACACACACACACACACACGACACTTTTCGGAAATGACTTTTCTTCATGTTTTGTGGGTAGTACAATCAGAATCTGCCTTTATCTCGAACAGGATTTTTTCGCCATCACTATAGGCCTACTTCTATTTCCTTACGGAACATGGGAGTAAAAATAGGATACACTGGTGTTGATCAATAAATACACATTTTTAAGTCTCCTAAATATGACTTTTCAAACATACTGGTAGCTAATCCTTTGTAATTTGGTATCATCTAATCGCAGTATCTCGAAGAAACGCGTGTTTCACATGAAAACGGAAATTGCGGCGTCTCAGCAGTTTTCTGTAAAACGTAATTTTCTCTTAATCTATATTCATTTGGATAAACGGAAAGGCAGTTATTAAAAAGGTCTAGAAAACGGCAGCCTTAATCATACAAGCACTTAAAAACAGATTGAGACAAAAGCTATGACGCACACAATCTGCAATGCACTCACTTCCTTTCACGTGAACTGGTACTTGTGCATGGCGGACATGAAAAGCAGACATTAGGACGCGATAAGTAGGTTACGATAAGACGCCGACGCTACCTGATAGCGCAGCTAATGCAGTCCACTCTGCATAACTGAAGAAGATACTTTGCCCTGGACAATAGATTCCATGACTTATCACATTTAACAAAATACCTTATTTATTCTCTTCTGACGCAATTCCAGGTACGCAACTATCAGTGGAATTTTGAAAATTCTAGTCGACCATCAAATACCAAAAACGAAACTCTGACATCTTCTTTCAACTTAAAAAGAGTTCTTATAATGCAACAGAGTTCTTTCACGGAATCCCAGTCCACCCACTGTACATTCTTGAAAGTTTGAAGTTAGTTTATTTACATATATAATACAGCAGAAATTCGATAATTCGTCATACTCTATAATTCGCCACCTCAGAAAATTAAGACTGCTGTAGCTCAGAGGAGATACACTGAAAGGAGTAATTGAAAATTTAATAAACTGAAAATAATTGAAAGGAGATATCGAAAGATATTAGTTGGAAACAATATTGCAAAATTATGGATGTGAATTAAGGACACCAACCAAAAAACAAGACAGTAAAATACAGTTCTCGGAAATGGCGTTCTTAAGAGGAGTTAAAAGGAGTTCTAAAATTGACCGTACAAGGAATGAGAAGAGTTACACGTTTTCAACTTGAATGAAAAATTAAAAGATTACAAACAACGGTGAAAGAACACTTAGACAGAATGTCAGATTCCTGACTGGCGAAACAAGTCTGGAAATACAAACCTATAGGACACAGGTGTGTGGGTAGACCCAGTAATAGATGGCTGGAGGATTTGTGAAGGCGGAACAGGCAAGGCCTAGACTGTGTTGTGATGATGATGATGATGACTGACATATTGTTTTCGGCATTTTAAAACGGTAAAAAATTAACTGCGGGCCAAGTGCCGAGGGGGGCAGCCGAATTTGCCAGACCCCTTCTGTAACCTCACAACACCGCAGGATAATTTTGTTTTGAAGTCTTACCTACTACTATCTGAGACGTATCAAAATAAGGAACATGGAAGTAAAAAGCTTCGAGGTGACTGCGGTATTGCCATATCGCTTTACTCCCCGCCCTCCCTGCCTTTGCCTACGCATAACAAAGTGTAACGTGCGACAACGCTGATGGGCGAGGGGCGGGGAAGAACTGTTACTGTTGCGTAACCTCGAAGCTTATTATGCCAAGTCCCGTACTATAATAGTTTTGTTTGTTAATAACACTACAATATTGAATTTAAATAAACACTGATCGTCATTAACGAAACAAACGCGGTGTCGTCAATCATCTCCGTCATCCTCGGCCATAATGATACGCGCACTATATCGAGTTATTATTATACGCGGAAACAGATCCGTTTACGCAATCCAATTATGCGATAAATAATTCTGCACACTTATCATTCAGACCGGAATAGAACGAACACATCGTTTCTTTTCTATAATCGTCCCGCTCTCTGTCTATTCAAACGATAAACGTTTTATCAGTCTTAATTAATATCAGTATCAATCAAAATTGATTCGTTGATTTATCGCCGTTATCTTCAGTTTTTATCAAACAACGTAATTAGCACAGCGGAGGATCGAGATGTTTGTGCTCTTCTGTCGATACAACGTTTTGTCCTTTTTAATAGGAAATATTTTGTCATTATAAGGGTGTGTGAACTATAGGTGTGGTAAACTACTATTTCAAAATAACAGGTACGAACGAAACAGTTGCAAAAACATAACATGTACAAATATCTGTTACTATAGGCCTATACCTATTATACATATACCTGTATTATATAATTTGTTAAAAGAAATAAATTGAAACTAAAAGTATTAACAGTGTTTCTTTACGCTGTGACTTTATTAGGCTGTTACTGTTTAAAAGAAAATATGAAACAAGAGAATTTATTGGCCTATCTCCCTTTGGAAATAATAATTTAAGTTTTCACTAGGAGAAAACAAAATGAAATAGATTTAATATTAAATTATTGATTCCATTTTGGTTAAACAAATCAGCTGGGAAACTCAGGCAATGAAATTCAGAGTGCACGTAATAGCACAACAAATAATGTCAACAAAATTTACGTGAGATGTGCAGTGAAGTTAAAATAATCTCCGAAATCACATTAACAAAAAGTACTATCTGGTCTGTCAGCCACTCTGTAGGTTATAACACAATATAATTCTCTTTTTCAAAATTTACCAATTTGGTGACTAGTATAATATATAATTTGTTATTATTATCTGTATTATATATATGCATAACACACGAGAATAAATGTAACAGCAGTATGAATTTTTGTCATCTATTAAAAAAAGCTTCGTCTCTTTTGGCATGGAGATATTCTGAACCTCGCTGTTTTGCTTCGTTTCGTACTTGTATGGCAATCGGCACATGCGCAGAATCTAGTATTCAGCACCAATAACTGTGACTTTGTACTCGTTTATTCGTTAGCTGCGTACGGGGGTCCCGCGACTCGGAACCGCGAGTAATCGGAACGGGTATTCGACTTTTCAGTGATCGGGTTGATCGGAAAAGGTATTTCAACTTTTCAGTCACTGTTATATCCGTTCCACAAAAATAATCGTTCCGATATACCTGTTATAGGTATATCGGTCCATTTCTACGATATACGTTTACTAGCAAGGATCGTATCAGAACAGTTCTTTCCTACTCCGGCAAACCAGACAAAATACTATTTTATTTGTTTAGTTTCAGTTGTTTTACTTCCATATTCCTTAAGAAATGGAAGTATGGTGATGGCAAAAAAAATCGTGTTCGAGATTATTGCAGATTCTGATTGTACTACACTCAAAACATGAAAAAAGTCGTTTTCCGAAAAGTGTCTGTGTGTCTATGTAGATTTTTTTTCTATGGCAAACGATAACTGCCCCAAATTCAAACAGAATCAAATAATTTTTTGCATACAGCCCTGATTTGTAGAGTACTCACGACGTATTGTTTTTGGTGAAGATCGGTTGAGGGAAAGGGGTAGTTTACCTGCAACGGTTTTTTTTCTATCAAGGGAAATTTTTTTTTTTGGCAAACGATAACAGCCGCAAATTCAAACAGAATTAAATAATGTTTCGCATACAGCCCTGAATTGTAGAGTTCTCAAGACCTATTGTTTTTGGTGAAGATCGGTTAAGGGAAAGGGGTAGTTTACCTGTAACGTTTTATGTTTTAACAAGGGTATTTCCTATGGCAAACGATAACAGCCGCAAATTCAAACAGAATCAAAAGATTATTTGCATACAGCCCTAAACTGTAGAGTTCTCAAGACCTATTGTTTTTGGTGAAGATCGGTTAAGGGAAAGGGGTAGTTTACCGGCAACGTTTTTTTAACAAGGTTATTTTCTATGGCAAACGATAACAGCCGCAAATTCAAACAGAATCAAATAATTTTTTGCATACAGCCCTGATTTGTAGAGTACTCAAGACCTATTGTTTTTGGTGAAGATCAGTTAAGGGGAAGGGGTAGTTTACCTGCAACGTTTTTTTATCAAGCGTATTTTCTATGGCAAACGATAACAGCCGCAAATTCAAACAGAATCAAATACTTTTTTGCATACGTCCCTGAATTGTAGAGGTCTCAAGGACTTTCGATTTTGGTGAAGATCGGTTAAGGGGAAGGGGTAGTTTACCTGCAACCTTTTACGTTTTAACAACAGTAAACAACAGTAAAGTACTTGAAAATTCATTTAAACTTTTTGAAACAATGGTAGTTGTTAAAAATAAAATAATTTTGTTGCCAGGCAATAAAATTATAATTTTTTCATTTTAATGTAAATTATGTATGAGTTAATATCTTTATATATATAATTCTTCTGTACGTGTGTATGTCACTGAACTCCTCCATGTATAAAATAATATATCGTTCGTGGCAGGTAAGCATATCTCAGTTATGTAATGTTTACGTTTCCATTTTATTATTATGCCTACAGCAATAAAAAGGCAGGTAAGACACACACACACACACACACACACACACACACACACACACACACACACACACACACACACACACACACACACACACACACACAATTCACGTTATTTCTGGCCTCACTCATGTTTATTTTCTTACATTTGCACGCTTTTTAAATGGAAAGTGCCGAAACCCACACCAACATAACGCGTGCAAGCCGAAAAAATGGACATCAATTTGCTTCCTGTGGATCGCTGGGCAATGTAACTGCACGTGTTTACAGAGGAACGATTCATAGACAGACTTTTCGTCTTTAGGGAATGAACCCTCTGCAAGATGCTGAGGGTCCATGAGTGACTTCGGAGCGCTCCTTCTTTTTCGCGTGTTTGTTCTGTGAAACATACACTGTAGATTCACAGCTTTACTCTAAGCAACACTCAATAGGAAATGTTGAAAATTTTTGTCCACAGTGTACCCTCATTCACACTAAACCTGCTCTGATGTTTTAATTACGGACATCATAATATTAAAACTTTGGAAACTTGAGCACTACTTAATGGAGATCAATCATTAACTTATACAAGCCATTAATTTTATGCATATATTTTATATATATGTGTACAACGTTATCAGCAAAAAAGAAGTAGTTTTTGTTAAAATTTCTTCCCGGGATATTTGGCCGTAGTCCAATGTTTTCTACAAAAACAGACGTTTCGGCAATGCCATCGACTTCCATCATCAGTGAAAATCGAGTGCGATAACGTGAGGTGGTATACGTTAGTGACCACAGTACTGTGGTTAAGGCTGAAGCAGTAAGTAGAAAGAAGTAGTTTCTATGGTAATATTTCATTTCGAAAATGATTTTAAATATAAATCTTAGAATATGGAAGTCATGTATGGTTCTCCGTACCGATATTTTACTTCCATGTTCCGTAAGGAAATGGAAGTATGGTGATCGCGAAAAAAAATCATGTTTGAGATAAGGACTGATTCTGATAGTACTACCCTCCAAACGTGAAGAAAAGTCATTTTCTGAAAAAAATGTGTGTGTGTGTGTGTGTGTGTGTGTGTGTGTGTGTGTGTGTGTGTGTGTGTGATTTTGTTTATGGCGAACGATGACTGCCGCAAATTCAAACAGAATCAAATAATATTTTGCATATGTGTCCGGGTTGTAGAGGACTCAAGGCCTATTGATTTGGGCGAAGATCGGTTAAGGGGAAGGAGTAGTTTACCTGCAACGTTTCACGTTCTAACAAGAGTAAAGTATTTAATTTTGATAAATAAAGTATCCCAAAAAGAAGGTCATAATAATCCACTGTAGAAAGGTAGATGAAATATCTATAAATTAAAAGAGTAGTCGAAGGGGAGGGGTTAATTTTTCGAAAACTACCTTTTTTGATGTCGAATAAAGTACTTTATTTTGAAGGATAAGATACGTTAGTAATTACTTATAGTGAAACTATTACCGAATAAAATGTAAATATCAAAAATGGGGTTGTTCGGTTAAGGGGGATGGGTAGTTTACCTACATTGTTTTGTGTTTTAACAAGAGTAAGGAACTTAATTTTGATAAATAAGTGACCTGAAAATAAAGTCATGTTAATCCACTGTAAAATGGTAAATCAGATATCTATAAATGGAGAGAGTAGTTGAAGGGGGAGGGGGAGATTTTTTGTAAATTACTTTGCTGATATCAAGTAAAGTACGAATACATAATTTTGTAGGATAAAATACCTCAGAAATTACATATGATAAAACTATTACTCTATGAAAGTGTAAATATCATTAACGGTGGGGATCGGTAGAGGAGGAGGGATGATTATCTGCGTAGTTCAGTTTCTTTATACGAATAAAGTACCTAATTTTTATAGATAAAGTGACGCGAAAATAACATTATATTAAACGACTGCCCCATAATAACAAAAATATCTATAAATAGTGAAAATAGTTTGAGGGTGGGCGATACTTTTTTAGAACCGAATTCAAGTAAATGGTTTTAATATAAATTCGAGAACATGGAAGTCACGTATGGTTCTCCATACAGACATTTTTTTATTCAAACGATTTGTACTAGCGAGTTGTACAATGCACAAAGCAGCAGGCTGGCAAGTGGAACATCGATATAACTTACTACGGTCCAATAACCATCTGGGTAATGTTATGCGAACAATACTTGTCCCGCGCCAGCAATACGTGAAGATGAACGTCTGCCAACGTAAGAGCGGAGAACTGCAAGTTCTCGATTACTGAACAAATAATTCCCCAACCGATATGAATGAAAACAAAAATCAAAACAGATTTGCAAGATATTTTTGTTTCCCACACAAATGATTCGGTTATAAAAATAGAAGTAGCTAACGATCGCTTAACACGCGACAAATAAATAAATAACGACATAACAAACACACACACCACTAAAGGTTAAATTGCTTAACTTAATTGCTTAATCACTAAACTTCCCTCCAGACTCTTAAACGGATACAAATAGTGTGAAGATTATGAGAACTTCGGCTCGCCGGGTTGTATGGCCGTGGTTCGAGGTTGTTTTGTTCAAACGTTTCGGCCGTGCCATCGACGGCCATCTTCAGTGCAGAACACTGGCATAGGTTTCTCAGTCAGTGAGTGAGTAGGACAACCATATTTATAAACGTTTGGAGTCCGCGCGAAGGTGTTGTCTGACACCACCAGCCAGTCAGAAGAAAGGCAAATTCTTATTGGTTCACCACAACTCGCGTCCAGAGAGACTCACCCCGCCGATTCATTGCAATAGAATCTGCATGTTCCTGATTTCAGAAACTTAACGCTGTCCGCCACTTCACCCCAGTGATGAGGTAGAGACACATAGTGTCAACTGTTTGAGCCAGTGATGATGGCCTCCAACATGTAGCAATTTCAACAACGTTGGCGCCGCCCGTGAAAGCTTAAGAACTGCGCAAATAGTGTCAAGATTTGTGTACACTGTTTCCGTTCTTAGCTTAATCCTGATGTAAACAAACAGGCGTGGTACATCTGAAACGCTATTTGCTGTTTGAATTAGAGACACGTCACTCTGACAGACAGTGTACATATAATATTGATACTGTATATACACATGTAATTGTAATAATTTGTCTGACCAAAGTAAAATTTGTGTGACTGTGTCGGACAGACAGTGAAACATTTTATAACACCAGTTAATGGCTTTTTTTAATTAACTGTTTAAATATCGCAAAAAAACTTAAAGAAAAGTTCGTTTAAAACGAAAATAGAAGCTGTGATAATTACCAGTGTACTGAATCAGTTACTGTAGTTTTATCAGTTGCTGTCAGAGAGTACAATGCCTTCCCTATCTGTGTCTGAACTTGTACCATCGCTTGAATCAGCGTTATTATTGATAAGATTGTTCACTGTCCACAACGATGTCGGCAGAGGCGAAGCTAGGGGGGGGGGACAAGGGGGCAGCCGCCCCGGGCGGCAAAGTCAGCATAGACTTAAAATAATTGTTTTCAGTTTATAAAACTACAAACAACTTGTTTTTTTTTATACGACTACTCCTTTCGTAAAAGAAGCATAACCAGCCAGCTTGTTTGTTGTCATAAACCTTGCGTGATAAACAGTATTATAATCTATTTACACTCAAGCATCGTAATTACGGTTCATTGTGACAACAAATTACGCTGTAACAGTGGCTGATATCCATTCAGGAGTTCAGAAAGGAATGTTAGATTTGAATCCACTAGCTGTGTTTGTTCCCTGTGACAATCATTCACTTAACTTGGTTGGAGTTCATGCAGCGCACGTAAATGTTCAGGTAGTGACATTTTTGGGGACAGTAGAACGTCTATTCATCTTTTTCTTCCTGTTCCACTCATATATGCAGTGTTCTTAAAGACTTTGTAAATATTACTCTAAAAGGAAACTGTGATGCCAGGTGGAATTCAAAAGCAGATAATGTGAAAGCAATATGCACTCAGCTGAAGTGATCGCTACACTGAAGAAATTGAGGGATACATTGGCTGAAACAATTGGTACGAGGGAAGATGCTGCATTAATAATTAATGCAATAAAAAACTTCAATTTTGTGACCTTTCTCTTTTTCTGGACAGTTGTTCTTTCTTCTATGGACTAAATCCAGAAAATCTTGCAGACCAAAGGAATAAGCTTTATTCAAGCATTGACACTTCTGGAGACGCTAACGGACAAATTAAAAGTTTGGAGGAATGAGCTGTGTGACAATGTCATTACTAAGACAGAGTAGGTATGTAATGAATGGAGTGTCAGTATCACAAAAAGAATAAGAAGGAAGCGCACGACGCCAGAGGAGTATGCAGAAGATTCTGCTAACCGTTCGGCAAGAAATGCGACGTTCTCTAATAGAAATTTTGGACAAACTAGCAATTAAAATTTCAAGCCTTTTATCTGACACAAAAGAGTTAGAAAAATGCATTGGGCTCCTCTGTAAATTTGAGGCTTATGTAAATTTACGCCAAATGATGGGGATATACTTTTAAGGAACAGCTTTCACAATTCTGTGTACAGTGCTTGCAAAACTATATGAACATGACCTAAGCAGTGAAGAATTGTTCAGTGACATGAAAGACATCATACTTTTATTAAAAAGGGCAAAAGTTAACGGAGAAGAAATGGACTTTACACCTCATGCCACAATACATTTCTTCAATGGGATTAGAAGCCTACAAAACACTAGCAACAGCTTTAAAAATGTTTCGTACTTTACTAGTGTCTGTGTCTTCTTATGAAAGATCGTTTAGTAAACTTAAATTGATTAATTCGTACCTGCGATCAACAGTATCTCAAGACAGGGTGTCAAATCTAGCGGTACTTTCAATTGGAAGCAACATTGCTTCGTCTTTAGATTACAGTGATTTAATAACCAACTTTGCAGCAATTAAGACCAGGAAAGTTACATTTTAAAATGTCTCGTTTTAAATATTTATTACACATTGAAAATAAATATTAAGTGTTTATTAATAGAAGACAGAACCTTTAACCTGTAATGGTAAGTGATTTGTTTTAATGTAGTTCTTTGTTTAACTTTATGTTCCTTTAGTATATTGTTTTGACGATACGCTTTAGGCCTACAAGAAATTTGCATGTTTATTAGAATATTTTTATATTATAAATTTTTTATATTACTACATTTTATATAGTCTACATTTGTTACTATACAAACTGAATACCGGTAATATAATATGTAATTTCTTAATTTTGACTTAACAAATATTCTTAAGACGTTTCCTGGACGTGCTTTCATACAAAAATCTACACATTTGCATTTATTAAGTATTCTGTTTACACGATAGGTCTTAATTTTTGCTCGTTTGCTCCCTTTTAATTATGAAGTCCAGGCGGCCAACGATCTCCTTGCCCCGGGCGCCAAAAAGCCTAGCTACGCCACTGGATGTCGGTAATGTGGGCCAGTTGTCATAGCTTATCATCTTCCTTGATTATATGCTGCATACAGTGACCTTGTCCGCCGTTGTTTCATTTACCGCCTTCTCAATAAATTGTTTTATTTCAAGCAGCTAATGTTGTGTTGTGAAGGGCAACATATCCTTTCAAGTGGCTCCATATTAATTCAATACGATTCAGAATGCAGTGATACGGAGAAGACTTAAAACGACGTGCCCCGATTTAGGTGGCAAGATAACACTCACATGACTATACAGACATTCTGCACATGCGCGTAATACATTACTGTGTGAACAGTGTCAACGCCCCTGGCCAATAGCGTTTCAGATTTGCCACGTGGGTTTGTTTACATCAGGATTGAACTAAGAACGGAAAGAGTATATCAGTGTTATCCATGATTTGAACGCGAAAACTTGTTTGGACGAACACACGGTACTGTGACAAAATCGCAATTAACGAAAGACAATGTGCTCACTTAAGCCACAAGACCAAAAGATAAAAGTCACGTTGTAGGCCTACTATGCACGCGAACGTCGTGCTTAAACCTTGCGATGTTCCCTTTGCATTCACATATAAAGCTAGCAGATAAGTAAACCACACTGCAGTGGTGAATCCAGAATTTGGGGAGGGGAGTCCGGAGACGGGTCGGCTTCATACAAAAGAAAAACTAGTTAAGACTAATCAACATTAGTTACTTTAGTAATCAATTACATTAGTAAAATACTTCGTACGCTTACACGGCCGGAGTTGATGTTATTCAAATTCATTCCCGGTCTGTTTGGCCGTGGTACATTGTTTCTTTCTAAAACAGACGTTCCGACAGTATCATCGACTGCCATCATCAGTATAAAACAATTCGAGCTGTACTAACGTAGGGTGGTACACGTTAGAGACCATGGTACTGTCGAAACGTCTGTTTTTACTTCCATGTTCCATAAGGAAATGGAAGCATGGTGATGGCGAAAAAAATCGTGTTCGAGATAACGGCTGATTCTGATTGTACTACCCCCAAAACATGAAGAAAAGTCACTTTTCGAAAACTGTCTCTGTGTGTGTCCGTCTGTGTGTCGATCTGTCTATCTGTCTGTGTGTAGAATTTTTTCTATGGCAAACGATAACAGCCGCAAATTCAAACAGAATCAAATAATTTTTTGCATACATTTCTGAAATGTAGAGGACTCAAGGCCTATTGTTTTTGGTGAAGATCGGAAGGGGTAGTTTACCTGCAACGTTTTATGTTTTGACAAGAGTAAAGTACTTATTTTTGATAAATAAAGTACTCTGAAAAGAAGATCATAATAATCCACTGTAGAAACGTAGATGAAATATCTATAAATGTAGAGGCTTGTTGAAGGAGGTGGGGGTAATTTTCTATAAATGAAAATGTTAGTTGAAGGGGGAGGGGATAATTTTTATTTATATGTCGTGTACTACGTTATCGGCACAAAGAAGTAGTTTTTTGTTAAAATTCCTTCCCGGCCTGTTTGGCCGTGGTCCAATGTTTTCTACAAAACCAGACGTTTCGGCAATGCCATCGACTTCCATCGTCAGTGAAAATCGAGTGCGCTAACGTGAGGTGGTATACGTTAGTGACTACAGTACTGTGGTTAAGGCTGAAGTAAGAAGTAGTTTCTATGGAAATATTTCATTTCGAAAATGATTTTAATTATAAATCTTAGAACATGGAAGTCATGTATGGTTCTCCATACCGATATTTAAGTAAGAAACAATTGACCACGGCCAAACAGCCCGGGAATGAATTTTAATAACACAACTATATCAGTAATCGCTATTTTTTACGTGGCAGAAATCAGCCAAATATTATAATATAAATCTTAGAACATGGAAGTCTCTGTAACGATATTTATTTTGTGTATCTGAACGTTGCAGAACAGTTCGTAACGAAGTCGCAGTTGTTATACACTCCCGCCTCCTAATGTCCATGTTACGACTATGTTTTCTTTTCTTATTGTAGCTTCGTTACTGACTTTGTAAACAAGCGTTCCACGGAGTGTTAATAAAGAGACTGTTGCTATCATTCATCGTATGACTCATATTGGATCGCAGGGCAGCGCGAATACAGAAAACAAAGCACCCTTTGTTTGGGCTGCGTGTTTCCGTATGAATTGCGGGATAGATGAGCTTTAAGACTGTTCTCGCCACTACGTTTAACACAGTCTTGTTTGTCTTGTCTCTACCAGCCGGTTCTAGCTATATTGGCAAAATTCCTTTGTAATAAAGCTACACTTAGAAATCGGGCTGTTATGAAGGTCGGTTGCCGTATAACAGCGACATCGTCGACAACGTTTCGAATCCCACCCTCGACGATCTTCTTCACGCCGCAAAAAGCGACAGTGTTGTGAAACAGTTACGGTGAATCTTGGCCGAACTGTCCGGTTTTTAATCGTTTTGACTATACTGACACCGGCCGTGTGACGAAAATTAAAGCGATACTTATTCAGACGTAAGTCACACGTACGCCGGGACGTGTGTATATGGTCTTATGGCTGTTTGTTGTTATCAGCGATGCCTCTGTACACTTAGGGCAGGGTGCTTAAAGATGCAGAACTAAAAATGTGGGAATACGAAGACAAACAGTGCACGTTTCAAACAGCGCAAAACGTGCATCACAACATCCGGCAAATATGGGCTACAATTATTCAAACAAACGTCACCGAAACACAGGCAATGCGTGGAATACAAACAGAATCTTCCTGGTACGAAATACAAATTTTTGAATAATAACTTTAATACTTCGTTACTAATGTCTAATAGGCCTACTTCATACACGAGCGCTTTCAGTAAAGGTTTTCTGTTCGGGGAAGGACGTACAGGTATGCGTTTGGTGGAACCCTGTAAAACTGTACGAAAGGCACTCACGCTGTTTCGCGCAAGAAACCGCGCCAACTTATAAGTACACGCGAAAGAATGTGTGTATGTAAACGACAATCCGGAACTCGAAATATGCTGATCGCCCGTTCAAAAACTCTGTAATGTGTACCCCAGTTGCTTGCCTATGCATTTGGTACATGCATTTCAGCAGCCCAAACAGTTTAAGTCTGTTGCGATTTAATTCTTCGCCCGAACAAGCTGAAGATTGTCGGTTTGTAAAATATATTATTATTATTATTATTACTAATAAAATCCTGGAGTGTAGATTACAGCTACCTGTCGTTATTAAAGAAGAAGCATGATACGTTACAACCCTGTGGCAGCTGCAGACCATGACCGTTGAATACATTATACTCGTATAGAAAAAAAAGAATGCCAGTTCTATACCAACGCCTTTATAAACAAACAAAAATCCATGTTGTTAGGCCGATTTGAATGAAATTCAGACATTGAAGAAAATCTAAAATTCTTCTATCCCTATGGAAGAAAATACTTTACTACAGAAAAAAATGTTTTATCTTGATATTATAAAATTAATTACATTAATTTAATGGATCACACACATACAAGCACAGCGCGCGCGTACACATTCTTCAAAAGTACTGTTAATTTCAATAAAAGAGTTCGTTAAAATCAAGCGAAATACAATTAATTTCGTACGATCCTTCGTGGCTTGTATAGAATTTAAATTCTTACTACTACATGTATTTAATAGTCAAAAGTAACCACTTTAAACATTCTGCTAACTTAGGTTAGACATTCTGTTAACCTCTCCTATAAAAACAATGAGCAATATTAGCCTGTCATGGGCATTATTTGTTGACTTTCTACGGTTGTTATTATTATTATTATTATTATTGTTTAGTTACACCTGTCCCTTGCATTCAAGTTTCTAAAAACATGCTGATTATAACGTGCTTTTTACCGTGTGTAACAAACTTTCATTAACCTTTCGAATAAACGTATATCGAAAAATTAACTAGTACTACTGAATACCCGCATTCAACTAATAAAAGAAATTAAACAAACCGTGATTTTATCAGTTAAACGGTTACGTTCACAAAACTAACCTATAACATAATATATAGGCCTATACATGCACACATACGTGTTCACATATTACAATTTCAATATCGTGTGGGGTAATTATTCATTTTATTTAATATAATATTTTTAGTAAAGACTGACGTAATAAATAATTATTTAATTCTTTAATATAATGTATTGCCTATTTTCTTTCTGTTTATTTTTCTAGTTGTACCAACTATTTTCTAATAAACGAATTTTTAATAGTGGACTATGACTTCCACATTAAGTCAATGCATATAAAATAAACACATTTTCCTACAACACAAATGCCTAAAAATAATTAATCAATGTCAATGGGTATAAAATAAACTCACACCATTTTCCTACAGAGCAAAAACACCTACAAATTATTAATCATTACAAAGAAAACTTCAATACCTGGATCGAACTAAATACTTCTGAATGAAACATACTGATGAATGGACTTGTTACGTTATTATACGAGAATGAACATGTTTACAATTTGACTTGTAACACAATGTAAAATATTGTTAATACTTTCCAACAAACGAACATACAACTAAATAGTACAATGACAAATCAAACTCAATACTAACGGAATGAATTTTTAAAATGTCTTTTGTATTCAACGTGTGACGAAAACAGTGTTTTAATCACGTTTGTAATTTACTGTGACACGATGTAAAATATTGTAATATTTTACAACAACCGATCATACAACTAAATAATACAATGACAAATCAAACTCAATACTAACGAAATGAATTTAAAATGTCTTTTATTCCACGTGTGATGAAAACAGTATTTTAATCGCGTTTATAATTTATGTTTAGCGTACGGTAACGTAACACCACGCATACAAAAGAATATGTGTTATTGTTTACGCATTATGCGTATATATTTTTTCCTTCATATAAAAAGAAATTTTGCAGTAAAAATGTTGTATAAAGAAAATTATCTTTACAGTTATGCTTCGTTATTTGTTTGAAAAAGGGAGGACGTTAACAAAACAAGTAAATGAGGTTAGAATTCCACGTACACTACACATCGGTATTTTACATTTATGGTATAATTGTTCACAGTTTGACTTACCGAGGTAGAGTATGGTTGACAACTGAGTTTGATGCCGTCCTGTGCCAGTTTTTCCTTTAGCAGCAGTTTAAGCTGAATTCTCGGTATCCTGACGAGCTCTGCTTTCCCTTCTTCGTACTCGTCCAAGTACCGCCCAAGTTCCTGAGCACTTCCTGCACTCGACGACCCCGCAGGACTCCGTCCCAGAGGATCTTTATCGGATACTCTTCCAGACGATGTTCTGGAAGATCTAGCACTAGCACTGTCACACTGGCATTCTTCTTGTATCGCCGCCGATTCTTCGAGCGTGAAGTAAACAGACGCGGCGCCTTCTTCACGCAGTGTACGAACCGACTGCAACAAACGGCTTCTGTGTGCCGGATTGAAAACACCGATCGCGTCTAAATCGGGATCACCGACTTGTTTACATATTTCCAGGTCGTCGTAGCCGTTATCTAAAAACGATTCAGCGTACTGCCCTAAATGCAGTGAACGTAACCATTCAACAACAATATTACTATTATTCGACATTGTTTAACATATACACACCGTTTTTCTTAATATTATTATTAATTTTTTCACACGCGCATATCACAGAAGGTTTAACACTAAACACTATCCACATTCCAGATCGGCACGCTGCTATCTGAACACAATTTCCACGAGTTCACACACGACAAGCGAGACATCGACTACACAGTCGCCGACATATTGACATTCTCCCATTAGTTCCGCGAAGCTTACCTTGGCGGCAGCACACGTCAGTCTAGACTCGGCTATCGTCCGTGACTCACTGCTCCGGTATTTTCAATACGAATTTCTGTGTGCGTATGTGTAATAGTTCTGTTGCATGTACCAAGTTACTTCACCGTTTGTGCAACTACAAACTTATTTTTATTTTTTAATTCGAACAGTCTGCTGTTCAAGGAAATCAAGTAACCAGCGATGTTTGTAATAAAATAAGGGCGGTACGTTGTATTAACATACTTAACCTTCATTTACAGCCAGGTACGATTCAAGTCTATTACAACAAAATAATTACGACTTAGAAACTGTACACTGGTACACTGCATAATTAAACTTATAGTAATGTATCGATTATAAGTTCCAATGACCTGTATTGCTGTCATTCGCCAAACTGTTAATCACTGATAGTGTAATAAGCGTTGAACACGCGAATGCAACATAAGCAGTATATTAATTAACGTGCTGTCATCGAACCCATGCAATAGAATCGAAAGTCTTAACACTGGACCATTTCCAATACGGGTTCGTTTCTGCAAGGTTATTATCTGATTAAAACTCTCATAAAATTAGACTATTTAAATAAACTTTATGAAGAATTTTAGTGTTCGATTCACCGAGAATATATTACTTTAGACAGACTAAATTCTGTACTGAGCTAAAACATCAAATAAACATATCAATGTAGGCCTATATTTAAAGCAGTACGAGTAGAATAGTATTGTGAAAAAATGATAATGTGCGATTTTTTAATGAAAAATCGCACAGTAATATTTTTCTCGTACATTGATCCTAAACTCCATTAAAGGGGCAGTTTTAACAAATCTTTTTTCCCTCCATTGAATATCTGTTTTTTGTTGTTCTTTTTTTTGTTGTTAAATTGCAAGCAGCAGTTTCCGGTAACAAAGAATAACACTGTTCCGATAATCTTTGCTTCAAACATTAATATATTTCATTTCTTTCTTGGCAGTTTTCCAAAAACCCATTCATGGAAATCAAATCTGATTGTCTCCATATATACTTATTCCTTGAATTTACTCTATGTCTAAATGTCTATGTAGAGTATGTCTAGTCTGTATCTAAATGCTCCGTGTATTTTTAATCGTATACTATTCCTGCATCCTTATTTCTTTACTACAGGGGGGTATTTACGGGGAGGGGCGAACGGGACCGGAGCCCCCAAAGAATCGCAAAAAATTTTGTTAATCTCCATATTTGTAGGCTGTTTTATTTTTTTTTCAGCTGTGTACACTAATATAGTAGTAGCTCTTTTTACTTCCATGTTCCATAAGGAAATGGAAGTATGGTGATGGCAAAAAAAAATCGTGTTCGAGATTATTGCAGATTCTGATTGTACTACCATCAAAACATGAAAAAATATCGGTATGGAGAACCATACATGACTTCCATGTTCTAAGATTTATATATAAAATCATTTTCGAAATGAAATATTACCATAGAAACTACTTCTTTATACTTACTGCTTCAGCCTTAACCACAGTACTGTGGTCACTAACGTATACCACCTCACGTTATCGCACTCGATTTTCACTGATGATGGAAGTCGATGGCATTGCCGAAACGTCTGGTTTTGTAGAAAACATTGGACTACGGCCAAATATCCCGGGAAGGAATTTTAACAAAAACTACTTCTTTGTTGCCGATAACGTTGTACACATATATATAAAAAATATGCATAAAATTAATGGCTTGTATAAGTTATAGATTGATCTCCATTAAGTAGTGCTCAAGTTTCCAAAGTTTTAATATTATGATGTTCGTAATTAAAACATCAGAGCAGGTTTAGTGTGAATGAGGGTACACCGTGGACAAAAATTTTCAACATTTCCTATTGAGCGTTGCTTAGAGTAAAGCTGCGAATCTACAGTGTACGTTTCACAGAACAAACACGCGAAAAAGAAGGAGCGCTCCGAAGTCACTCATGGACCCTCAGCATCTTGCAGAGGGTTCATTCCCTAAAGACGAAAAGTCTGTCTATGAATCGTTCCTCTGTAAACACGTGCAGTTACACTGCCCAGCGATCCACAGGAAGCAAATTGATGTCCATTTTTTCAGCTTGCACGCGTTATGTTGGTGTGGGTTTCGGCACTTTCCATTTAAAAAGCGTGCAAATGTAAGAAAATAAACATGAGTGAGGCCAGACATAACGCGAATTTTGTGTGTGTGTGTGTGTGTGTTCCCTGCCTTTTTATTGCTGTAGTCATAATAATAAAATGGAAACGTAAAAATTACATAACTGAGATATGCTTACCTGCCACGAACGATATATTATTTTATACATGTATATTAACTCATACATAACTTACATTAAAATGAAAAAATTATAATTTTATTGCCTGGCAACAAAATTATTTTATTTTTAACAATTACCATTGTTTCAAAAAGTTTAAATGAATTTTCAAGTACTTTACTGTTGTTAAAACGTAAAAGGTTGCAGGTAAACTACCCCTTCCCCTTAACCGATCTTCACCAAAAACAATAGGTCTTGAGAACTCTACAATTTAGGGCTGTATGCAAATAATCTTTTGATTCTGTTTGAATTTGCAGCTGTTATCATTTGCCATAGAAAATACCCTTGTTAAAACATAAAACGTTGCAGGTAAACTACCCCTTTCCCTTAACCGATCTTCACCAAAAACAAAAGGTCTTGAGAACTCTACAATTCAGGGCTGTATGCGAAACATTATTTGATTCTGTTTGAATTTGCGGCTGTTATCGTTTGCCAAAAAAAAATTTCGCTTGATAAAAAAAAACAGTTGCGGGTAAACTACCCCTTTCCCTCAACCGATCTGCACCAAAAACAATAGGTCGTGAGTACTCTACAAATCAGGGCTGTATGCAAAAAATTATTTGATTCTGTTTGAATTTGCGTCTGTTATCGTTTGCCATAGAAAAAAATCTACACACACACACACACACACACACACACACACACACACACACACACACACACACACACACACACACACACACACACACACACACACACACACACACACACACACACACACACACACACACACACACACACACACACACACACACACATTTCGGAAAACGACTTTTTTTTCATGTTTTGAGTGTAGTACAATCAGAATCTGCAATAATCTCGAACACGATTTTTTTTGCCATCACCATACTTCCATTTCCTTAAGGAATATGGAAGTAAAAGTCATTTTTACTTTTACTTCCATGTTCCTTAAGGAATTGAAGTATGGTGATGGCAAAAAAAAATCGTGTTCGAGATTATTGCAGAATATGATTGTACTACACTCAAAACATGAAAAAAGTCATTTTTCGAAATGTGTGTGTGTGTGTGTGTGTGTGTGTAGATTTTTTTCCTATGGCAAACGATAATAGCCGCAAATTCAAACAGAATCAAATACTTTTTGCATACAGCCCTGATTTGTAGAGTACTCGCGACCTATTGTTTTTGGTGAAGATCGGTTGAGGGAAAGGGGTAGTTTACCTGCAACGGTTTTTTTTTATCAAGGGTAATTTTGTTTGTTTGGCAAACGATAACAGCCGCAAATTCAAACAGAATCAAATAATGTTTCGCATACAGCCCTGAATTGTAGGGTTCTCAAGATCTGTTGTTTTTGGTAAAGATCGGTTAAGGGAAAGGGGTAGTTTACCTGCAACGTTTTATGTTTTAACAAGGGTATTTTTTATGGCAAACGATAACAGCCGCAAATTCACACATAATCAAATACGTTTTTGCATACAGCCCTGATTTCTTGAGTACTAAATACCTATTGTTTTTGGTGAAGATCGTTTAAGGGAAAGGGGTAGTTTACCGGCCACCTTTTTTGTTTTATCAAGGGTATTTTGTATGGCAAACGATAACAGCCGCAAATTCAAACAAAATCATATAATACTGTATTTTGCATACAGCCCTGAATTGCAGAGTTCTCAAGACCTATCGTTTTTGGTGAAGATCGGTTAAGGGAAAGGGGTAGTTTACCTGCAACGGTTTTTTATCAAGGGTAATTTTTTACTTTTTCTATGGTAAACGATAACAGCCACAAATTCAAACAGAATCAAATGATGTTTTGCATACAGCCCTGTATTGTAGAGTTCTCAATACCTATTGGTGTTGGTGAAGATCGGTTAAGGGAAAGGGGTAGTTTACCGGCAACGTTTTATGTTTTAAAAGGGTATTTTCTAAAGCAAACGATAACAGCCGCAAATTCAAACAGAATCAAATACGTTTTTGCATACAGCCCTGTTTTGTTGAGTACTAAAGACCTATTGTTTTTGGTGAAGATCGGTTAAGAGAAAGGGGTAGTGTACCTGCAACGTTTTATGTTTTAACAAGGGTACTTTTTCTGTGACGAACGATAACTGCCGTAAATTTAAAGAGAATCAACTAATGTTTTGCATACAGCTCTGAATTGTAGAGTTCTCAAGACCTATTGTTATTTCAACGGTTTTTTTCAAGGGTAATTTTTTTCTATAGTAAACGATAACAGCCGCAAATTCAAACAGAATCAAATGATGTTTTGCCTACAGCTTTGTATTGTAGAGTTCTCAATACCTATTGGTGTTGGTGAAGATCGGTTAAGGGAAAGGGGTAGTTTACCAGCAACATTTTATGTTTTAACAAGGGTAATTTTTTATATGACGAACGATAACTGCCGTAAATTCAAACAGAATCAACTAGGTTTTTGCATACCTTTTTGAACTAAAGAGAACTCAAGGTCTGTTGATTTTGTTGAAGATCGGTTAAGGGAAGGGGTAGTTTATCAGCAACGTTTTATGTTTTAAAAAGGGTAATTTTTTTTATGACGAACGATAACTGCCGAAAATTCAATGAGAATCAAATAATTTTTTGCACTCTTTCCTGAGTTGCAGAGAGCTCAAGGTCTATTGATTTTGGTGAAGATCAGTTAAGGGAAAGGGGTAGTTTACCTGCAACATTTTATGTTGTAACAAGAGAAATGTTTCCATGACGAACGATAACTGCCGCACATTCAAACAGAATCAAATATTATTTTGCATGCTTCCCTGAATTGTAGAGAACGGAAGGTCTGTTGATTTTGGAGAAGATCGGTTAAGAGAAAGGGGTAGTTTACCTGAAACATTTTATGATTTAGCAAGAGTAAAGTACTTAATTTTTATAAATAAAGTATCCTGATAAGAAGCTCATAGTAATCCACTGTAGAAATGTAGATGAAATATCTATAAATGAAGAGGTTAGGTGAACGGGGTGGGGGTAATTTTCTATTATTAAAAATTATAGTTGAAGGTGGAGGGGAGAATTTTTTATATGTGTACTACGTTATCGGCAACAAAGAAGTAGTTTTTTGTTAAAATTGCTTCCTGGGCTCTTTAGCCGTAGTCCAATGTTTTCTGCAAAACCAGACTTTTCGGCAGTGCCATTGACTGCCATCATCGGTGAAAATCGAGTGCGAAAACGTGAGGTGGTATACGTTAGTGACCACAGTACTGTGGTTAATGCTGAAGCAATAAGTAGAAAGACGTAGTTTCTATGGAAATATTTCATTTCGAATATGATTTTAAATATAAATCTTAGAACATGGAAGTCATGTATGGTTCTCCATACCGATATTTCTAAAAGTGTCTGTGTGTCTATGTGTCTGTAGATTTTTTTCTATGGCAAACGTTTTTTCTATGGCAAACGATAACAGCCGCAAATTCAAACAGAATCAAATAATTTTTTGCATACAGCCGTAAATTGTAGAGTTCTCAAGACCGATTGCTTTTGGTGAAGATCGGTTAAGGGAAAGGGGTAGTTCACCAGCAACGTTTTATGTTTTAACAAGGGTATTTTCTATGGCAAACGATAACAGCCGCAAATTCAAACATAATCAAATAGTTTTTTGCATGCAACTCTGAATAGTAGAGTTCTCAAGACCTACTGTTTTTGGTGAAGGTCGGTTAAGGGAAAGGGGTAGTTTACCTGCAACGTTTTTTGTTTTAACAAGGGTATTTTCTATGGCAAACGATAACAGCCGCAAATTCAAACAGAATCAAATAATGTTTTGCATACACCCTGATTGTAGAGTTCTCACGACCTATTGTTTTTGTTGAAGATCGGTTTAAGGAAAAGGGTAGTTTACCTACAACGTTTTTGTTTTAACATGGGTAATTTTTTCTATGACGAATGATAACTGCCGTACATTCAATCAGAATCAAATAATTTTTTACATATGTGCCTGAGTTGTAGAATGCTCAAGGCCTATTGATTTTGGTGAAGATCGGTTAGGGGAAAGGGCAGTTTACTGAAACATTTTTTGTTGTAACAAGAGTAAAGTACTTAATTTGATAAATAAAGTATCCTGATAAGAGAATCTTAATAATCCACTATAGAAACGTAGATGAAATATCTATAAATGAAGAGGCTATTTGAACGTGGTGGGGGTAATTTTCTATAAATGAAAATTATAGTTGATGGGGGAGGGGATAAGTTTTATGTGTAATACGTTATCGACAACAAGTAGTAGTTGTTGTTAAAATTCCTTCCCGGGCTGTTTGGCCGTAGTCCATATTTTCTGCAAAACCAGACGTTTCGGCAGTGCCGTCGACTGCCATCATCAGTGAAAATCGAGTGCGATAACGTGTGGTGGTATACGTTAGTGACCACAGTACTGTGTTAAGGCTGAAGCAATAAGTGGAAGAAGTAGTTTCTATGGAAACATTTCAGTTCGAAAATGATTTAAATATAAATCTTAGAACATGGAAGTCCTGTATGGTTCTCCATACCGATATTTTAAATATATAAACAGGTTTGTTACGCATGATTAGGGTATATCTTTGAAATATGAAATATAGGAAAATCATTTCAGTCAATAAGAATCTTTTAACAATGTTTCAATAACGGGTATTTTTATCGTGTTTTGCGTGTAATTTAATGGTACTGATTTCAGAATGTTACACACGTTTTCAACTACTTTAAAGACAGTAATGTTGATTAGTATGAGCTTGTTTTTTCTTTTCTATGAAACCGACCCGACCCGAACTCCACCCCAAGGCTAAATTTTAGATTAGCCACTGCAAGCTAATGCCTTTAATTTGTGCAACAGGTCCAGCTCACCTTCATTTCAGTTCTGCAATAGCTTTACATATGTTTCGTTAGAGTTCGATCTCATCTATTTTGGTTTGTCTGTTGGTCTGTTGCGTATTGAGCTACTCTCAGCTATGTATCTCCTTCCGGTTAAGGCAAAGTTTCAGACACACGTATTATAACAGCTGCTCGGATTCTCTTTGCTTCAAACATTAAAGATATTTAATTCTTCAGTCTGGCGTTTTCAAAAGCACTAATGGAAATCAAATCTGTTGTCTCCATAAAACATTATCCGTGTATTTACTCTATGTCTAAGTGTCTATAGGAGTATGTCTAGTCTGTATCAAATCGCTCGTATTCGGTTCTGCAATTGATTATCTGAATTAAAACTCTGATACTTTTCATATAAATTTATACAGAATTTTTGTGTTCGATTTCAAGATAATATAGCCTATATTAGTTTAATAGTCTACGTATTAGTTTAGACTGACTATAGTGTGTGATGGGCTGAAATACATGCAGTTGCTGAATCGTATATATTCTGATGGATAATCCTTTATTTCCTACTAGCTCATATCTCTCTCTCTCTTCTCTTCTCTCTCTACATCTCTCTCTCCTACTCTCTCTCTCTCCTCTCTTCCTCTCTCTCTCTCTCTATCTCAACACTACACACACACACACACACACACACACACTCACCACACACACACTTCTTCCACCCTCCATTTCTTCTCTTATTGAATTATTCTATCTACAACATTGTTTCCCTCTGCTGAGTTTGTGCTCTTTACTTGTCTCTGTATTCGATTGTCTGTTCGTACCTGACTTTTCCCTCCCTCCTTTCTCTTTCAATCCCCTACACTCTTTCTCGGTCATCGTTTCTAATCTTCTATCAAAGTATACTCGTTAATATACGTTAAGTTTTACGTTAATTTTTCACGTCAACTGTGCCCCACCCCCAAGCTTGATGACTACCCCCCCAAACTTGATGAACAACCTCTGCCACCAAGGAAGGTATTTAAATTAAAAGAAAGCGTCGTTGTAATAAGCGTTTTATTACAAATAAGCTAAAGCTAAAAAAAGTACAGTTTGCAAGTAAATTCTCATTTGAAATTAAACAAATAAATAAACAAAAAAAATCTAATGAGTAGTCAAACATGATTTAGAATAAAATAATATAAACGCAAAAGAACCAATTGAAAGACAAGTTTTTCGGGCAAAAGTGTTAAAAATGGAAGGAGTCCAGGGTAGGAGAGAGAAAAACGCAGGTTCAAAGTGGAATGAAGACAGGAAGAAGAGACATAGTGAAAATATGAAAGAATGTTGGAGAAAAAGAAAAGAACAAGGAATAAAGAATTGAAATTGGCATGTGGTTCACAGGTGGCCGATACAAATAGAAAAAAATCTAATGAAATTAATACGTGTAAAACAATATTTCAAAGCAAAGGAACAAAACATTAATAAAGCGTATTGTAAAGAAGAAAAAATGAAAAAACTAAAGGTTTGATGAAATCGTAATATTAGCCAATTAATATTACTTTGGCTTATATTCGGCACAGTAAGTTTTTTGTCACCACCACCACCCGGAAATTTCATTGACGCAGTCTGCGTCACGACCCCCCCCCCCCGTGGACATCCTTGATACAATGGACCTAAATTCGTTTAAAATGTGTGTACAATACAGTATCTCTAGTCTACGTCTGACCTACATCCTTGACGGTGTAATTTAAGGCGCATCCCCCCCTCAGTTGTCCACAATCTCTGCACAATTTATTCCCAGCTGACTGTATCCCTGTGGAAACCCGAGTAGTATATAATAGAATGTGTCAGTGTGCAATCCGAATAGTACGGTTGGTCGTACTTTCAGATAGGAGAACTTCCGTATGTGTGTATGAGCGCCGTATCTTCCGTTGCAACAACACAATAATGTTATACTATCAAATAAATATTCTGCAATTGTATATCTATATAATTACAAAATGGTGATACTGCATATATTTTTAGCGTTTTGAGGAAGGATTTTCCCCACCAAGAAAGTAATTAGTAATTACTAATAATAAAAAACATTAGATGTTTTATGCAAGAATATACTTTCTTGACGCATGGTAGACACGCGTAGGCCTATTCCTAAACAAGCATTTGAATATAGGCCAGTGGGAACGAGAGATCGTGGAAGATCCTGGAAAAATGGTCAGAGACTCTGTTAAGTCGGAACGGGCTATAGCTTAAGCCATGTAGCGATGAAGAAGAAGAATATACTTTCTTGTATGTAATTTACAATTTTTCTCTTAAGGTTATATGGCCGGTGTCAATATTCTCAAAATTATAATACAATACTGGGCTGGTAGGCCTTGGTCGGTTGTTGTAAATTCTTGACATCGTCGGTAACGTTTCTTATCCCACCCTCGGGATCTTCTTGAGGCCGCAAAAAGCGACAGAGTGTCGCGAAAACAGTTGCCGCAGATCTTAATCGGAACGATACTCGACAACTTTTTTCGGGTAAAAGCAACCAGACGACTGGCGGCTAATCACGGAAAAAGGTTACTTTTAACAGAAAAAAGTTGTCGGGTATCGTTACCCCTAAGATCTGCGGTAACTGCTTTTTGCGGCCTGAAGAAGATCCCCGAGGGTGGGATACGAAATGTTGCTGACGAAGTTGATAACTTACAGCAACCGACCACAGCCTAACAGCCCAGTATTTAATAATATTTAATGTCTAGTTGTAACCCCTCTTTCCTTTTTATGCTTTTTTTTTATTTATTTTTATTTATATTTAAATTTCTATCCCCTTATTTATTTTTTTTCGAAAGAGAGGCCACGAGTTATTTAGGACTAGGCTAGGCCTAGAGAAGCTAAAATTGTGGTGGGTCCAGTATGATGGGACTTGCAAATGAAACACTGATCTTGAGATAACAACAACAATATTTATTGTGCTCGGCTTGTATAACATATGAGCCCTTAAGGCAAGATAATTAAGTCTTTTTTCTTTTTTTTTCTTTTAAATATAATTCCATTAATATGTACATTGCCAAAAGTTGAACAATGAAAAATAAACTATTAACATCACTAAGTATTGAATGAATATGAAGTATCTGAATAATCATTGACTAGTAAATCGTGGCATGTTACATAAATGATAATAATACAATTGTAAAATGGCACACAATCTCGACCTGCAAGTAATCCCATTTCACAACAAGACATAAATATATAGAAATATACACATGCATAATCAATATAACAATGTAACAATCATATAAAACAGCACACACATATAATGAACATCAACAAACATTTACAGATAAGTAACACATCACATGTTCACCCCGGTTATCAGCGTATATAAGTTTCTTGTTGAAACACCCTTAACCCCCTTATTCTGACCAAGTATCCGGCCCCCCCTGAATGTTCAACTAATAGGTGACTGAACCCCCAAAACCTCAATTAAAATGTCCCAAGGAGTGGAGCAGACATGCCCCAAATTTTAATAAGATAAGTAGTAACTGAATGTTCTATGTAAGCCCTGCGGCCTGCGCACAAATCCCATGCCGATGTTTAATTATCAATTTGAATCACGTCAATGACAATAATGAAGAGTGCCATCACAAGGTTAACATGGATGTCCGGTTGCCTAACTGCATTTTATATTTCCTTTTTACTTTCAAAACAGAATTTGTAAAAATAGTGGAACGTGACCACCATGAATGTTGATAACTGATACTGATTAATCTTGTGTTGTTTAATGGTTAATTAATTGGTATAGTGAGCAATAAAAATTAACGTTACAAAATTTACTATGGTAAAATACAAACTGTGACAATGGTAAAATTTAAAGTGTACAAATTAGCTAAACAGTGGAACAGAATTTTGTAAAACGGAATCTAAGTCATGAAGGTATTAAAACCAGCTCACAGTGTTCCAAAAAAAACCTAACTACCGGCCGGGTCAGGCATCGGGCGGGATCTAGCAAGATCTGACACATACAGACCTGCAGTGGACGGCTCCTACGGGAGTCGACCACGGGTTAAAACATCTCCCAGATCATTAATGAATAATAAAATACATGAGCCCACATTAACCAAAAGATCCATTAAACACAACTATCCCAACATGCTTAAAACAGAAACAGAATTAGATTCAACCCTATCTACCGAACTCCCCTCGACCCGGGTGGTGCGTGACCCTGGCCGAGTTTACACTCTCAGAACGAGATAGACATAACAGTGATAGAGGAGGCGTAAGCCTTACAAATTACAAATAATATATGCCACCCATTGTCCGGAAATAACTGTCCAAACTGGAGCGTCTACATGAAAGTCTCAAAGAGTTTATCGGCCACAAGATTTAGGTTAATATGGTTAAATTTCACCTGGTTAGTAGCGTGGAGTTTGAGGGTTCCGTTGGGTGTATCTAGTCCATCCTTCCGGCTGACACAGCTGACGGAGGTGTTTGAAATTACAGCATCCGAGGCAGTTGTTCGGCCGCCCTTCCGGAGCGGGGCAGATTTCCGTCTACATCAGAAACCCTGCACAATTATATCTGGGATTACTCATAAGTTCATAAAACACACTACCACATTTACCCGCTGACATTGCATGGCCTGTCCAGTTTATAAACTCCGAAAATTGACTAAGTATAGAACCCCACTGAATGTAGTAAATCGCTTCAAAATAACCTCATTAAATATTTTAAAATATAATATGTCCAAATGATAATATAATACTCCATAATAATGATAATTTTAATTAACAGTTATGCAAAAGTTTTCATGACGCACTTACAGGAATTAGCAACTTTTAACAAGTCCGTGATGTACACGGATTTCAGAAAATTACTGACTTACGCCCCATCTTGGTTTAGTTAATTTAGTAGGATCATTACTAGATTAATATAAAACATAATTATATCATTACTGTTACAATCAATTAACCAGGGTTGAGATTAAACATACATAAAACAAATTTTAACCTGATAGTCGCCACGTGCTAAGGACTCACTGCAATATCTATCGTAACGCATCCACTTTAATATCAATTAAAAGCAATTTGTTATTATAAATAATTAATATATATATCTTAATAGACTTACCGGAGGTCACGTAGGCTTCTACCTATCCATAGAAGTAGTTGGAAGACGAAAAACTGTTAAATCTACTCTGTCAGCCGGGGACCAGAAAGTGAAGCGCCGAGAGCCGAAGTTTAACTGAGCAAACTGGCTCTTGAAAAAACTGTACGTAACAGAGATAGGGCGCGCGCGAGTCGGCCGGCGGAGATGACAAAGTCCGATTAAGCGTACCAAAGGACAAATTCCCTCGCGTCGTCAAATACGTAATTATAATCATCCACTGTATAGATATAGGAACATCGCCGTGTTTTCCAAAACGCGGCACATAGTTATGAGAATAGGTTGTTGACTTCTTTATAAACAAAATCTGATTGCTGAAAACTTGACAATTCATTTTCGAGACAAAGATTTTCGTTTCACCCATGTCATTCGGTTAACTGATCATCCGGTTAATAGAATTTTGGATAATCGACTGTATAGGCATTTGAAAAACAAAACTATAACTGACAAAACATTCTGTGCTAGCGGTACCTACTACACTAGACAAACGTAAGAGTTATGAGTGCAAGAGTACAAACCCGTTTCTTCGATCAGAACTGACCAATGCGGTTCCCGCATGGTGGTCGCTTCTGTCGACTACCAACAAGTGTAGGCTGGAACGTTTTCAATCTAAAACCCTCCGATCGTTGTCGATGTCTGCTTGGTTTGTCACAAATGACGTAATTCGTGGAGATCTTCGAGTTCCCACTTTGTCTGCCTTTGTCTTGTCGCTGACAACTCTTTTTGCTGCTGCCTCGATCAACAACGTCTGCTTAAGGATCAACAACGTCTCAGAACCATCACCCTGAGCCGGGTCAAACGTGCTCAGACGATTCTTGATGACTCGTCATAAGGAAACCCCCCGGGCTTAACTTCTGTAACCCCTCTTAGCAGCTTACCTTCCTACACCCCGTTTCCCTAATTCTCTTCAGGGACCGCTCCTAGCATGCTGTACGCGTTAATTACCGCTTTTACCTTCGCCACCTGTACTTGGGCTCTCTGCCTCGAGAAGAGCGATCGATGCCTCAAGGCGTCTGCCTGTTGTGTTCGAGACTGGTAAAACATGTCGCCTGGATCAACACAGTCGAAAGTCGAATTGGGCGACTTAAATCATTCTCCCCCCCCCCCATTTAGCGAAAAATCGCAATCCCGGTCACCTTTTCCAGTTTAAGGAAGCAGTCGAAGAACCGGCCCAGTTATCTTCTGGCAGCCACTGGGCTCGACCTAATGCTGCAACCAAACCACTTCCCGTTACTACAATGCAATGCAACAACAAACACAAGTAGGCTACATGCAACAGTAATTAAATTCTTCCAGAGCACAGTTGGGCATAGAGAAGGAATTGGAAGAAGCACAATGACAGTAAATTAAATATTTGGCATATTGTTAGATTACGGAAGGAAATGGTTACTCACTATCAGTTTCATCAGTTATACTGTACACTTAAAAAAAGACAAGCTTAGAACGATAAGCTAACGCTCTTTGCTCTCTTTTTAAAGGTCGAAAATAGAAACCAGTCGGAGATGGTAGTTTTGGAACCAGGAACGATTAGGTTCTGAACAGTGAGATAAAGAAAAGTATTGGATAAACGAATATAATAGCTAGGTTACCTAGAATGGATAGATGATCAGCGTATGCCAAAGAAAATCCTGAGGGCGCAAGTCTATAAAAGCAAAAAGCGGGCCCGACCTAGGATAAGATGGTTGGATGATGTGCTGGAAGGTCTAAGAAGAATGGATGTGAGGGGTTACACTGAGATGGAAACAGATAGGAGACATTGGAGAAGATTGGTATTGGAAGCCAGAGCTCACGTTGGGCTGTAGTGCTAAAGAAGAAGAATAAGACGAAGAAGAAGAAGGAAAGATGTTTTCCAAAACAGGTTGTGCTGTTCAGGTTTTGTTTTGCATGTTGTATACTCTGGAACTGTGTGTATGTGTGTGTACACTCTGCTCACAACGTGGCAGAGTTTCTGGAATTTAAATACGAGAAGTTTATATGTATTATTACAGTTATACATAACTGTCGTTTATTTGATTATCCATTACTGGAGTAACAGAACAGCGTTTATGTTATTTTATTTTCATCTTTTAGAATTATTTGACGAGTGAAAACAGTGAAGGAATTAAGAGATAGGGAGGGCGCAAGAAATGGATAAGAGAACCGAATTAGCTATAAATCTCTAACGCACTGCAGAGAATCAAGAAGAAAGAAGAAGTCAACAAGTGACGATTAACATCCGGGTTTGAAATTTTTATAAAATTTGCCCTTAAAATTGTAAACATGATACCCATTTGGACTTTAACGAAAGGACAGGCCAGTCCTATCCAAGGGGCCGAAATGAGATTTCTCAGGCACGTGGCAGGATATATGTACTCTCCACGATCATAGAAGAAACACAGATATACGGCAGAAATTAAATATTATGAGTATACTCGACAGGAAAGCCCAGTATCGGCTGAATTGGTGGAAACATCATTTGCCGAATGGATGACCTCGTAGTAGTTGTCACTGTAAAAACTATGGAGGGGACATATTCGTCCAGCCAACGTGTTGCCGCTGTATAAACCGGCAAAACGCTCAGTTAGCAGCTATGTTCGTTTTCGGAAGTGACGTGCAGCAGATACTACGTACCTATTGGTGTTTTGTTCGTTTGGTCATGTGTTTCTCTGTTTCTCTTTATTATTTTTAATTGGATTATTTGTGTTCTAATTTATTCTGTGTAAGTATAATGAGAGTGAGATCCTGTTGAACCGGGACCCTGTTTTCTTTTCCCAGCGAATGATAGAAAATGCTCTAAGAAGAACACATGGTTTAAGAAAAAATTCGAATTAATTTTTAGGTTAGGTTTAAGGCCTATCACAACCGGCAACAGATGTTATGTACCCACGCCACGCCACGCCGCTGCGCTGGATGATCTTTGAAGGTGGAACAGGCAGCACCTTGCCTATGTCATGTTGTGAAGATGATGGTCATGAATTAATTCAATAGAAATTACAGGTAATATGACTTGATGTAGGCCAGCCAGTCGTATTCAAGCGGCTGAAATGAGATTTCTCAGGCACGTGGCAGGCTACAATCTCCACGATCATAGTAGAAACACAGATATACGGCAAAAACTGAATATTATGACAGGCATGCCCAGTATCGGCTGAATTGGTGGGAACATCTTTGCCGAATGGATGACTGCTGCATCCCCAAACAACTATGGAACTATAAGCCGAAGGGACGGAGAGGTGTGGGACGTCCGAGGAAGAGCTGGAGTGACCAGCTGTAGACTCTTTGACTATTTGAGACCGGAACAAACAATCCTTGGTTTAATCCTTGCAAATGATGATGATGATGATGAAGCCGACCCGATCCCGAACCTCCTCCCCCAAGGCAAAATTCTAAATACGCCACTGCAGTCCACACAGACCTCTAAATACGGGTATCTGAAATGATCAGAAATGCTAAAGGTGGAACTTTAAAGTGGATCATCACTAGCGGAACTTTACAAACTCCTTGCCGGACCTATAAGCCGAATGGACGGAGAGATGTGGGACGTCCGAGGAAGCGCTGGAGTGACCAGCTCTACACTCTTTGACTGTTTGAGACCGGAACAAACCATCCTTGGTTTAATCCTTGCAAATGATGATGATGATGATGCCCGTATCGGGTAGTACGAGTAACCATAATATTACACACTTGTTGGCTGTTCAGATTTACAACTGTTGTTTGTACAATAACGTGTAAATATTGACTTTTATGTTTCACGCATTCTCTTATAAACCTATTTCTGTCTTTCTCCCCGGAGAAATTCACACAAAATTTCGTCTCTGCTCCGTCTGTGTGATGTTCGCGCGCGCTCCTTCAATTTTTTTACTTCGCACTATTTTCACGAGTTAATTTGCATTTTGAATAAAGCAGCAGCAGCAGCAGCAGTAGCAACAGAGTAGACGAAAGCGAACAAACAGAAAGAAAAACCGCGCGCGCATTCCCGCGGGACCGGGGAACGAGCTGTTGGATGTTGTGTGTGTTGTAAATCATACAAATAAATTTATGTCTAACAGACAGGATGCGGTGTTATCGCTTTGGACAAACACTTTACACATACCGCCACTACCCACTACTACATTAAATTAGTTTAAAGAATACGTCCTGAACACGCGCGCGCGCGCGCGCGACTCGGGTCGCTCGGGTGCTGTTAATAAATCTAACGGAAACACAAACACATGAGTGCAACAGCAGCTAATTAAGTATAGCAAACACGACGAAACTCTTACAGCCAGGCCTCCGTCCTGCATTCGTCCCCCCCCCCCCAACTTTTATATAACTTTTCCAATTAAACTCCTCTATCGCTAACAGTAATCTCGTGTAATGTTTGTTAGTAAATAAAAGGAAGCGCTTGCATCACTTATATTTTCCACCAATGAAATTCTAAAGGTTTCCATAATTTATCTGTTAGAACGTTTCCTTTCCTTTCCTTTGCTTTCCCTGGCGTTACAACCCAGCGTGGGTTATAGCCCGCTCAATGGCTTTCCGCCCTCTCATTACACATCCGTCTCCATCTCCTCACGTTCATACATCTCAAATCATGCTCCACGCACTGCCGGATTTACCACTAGGCCGACTAGGCCGAGGGCTCAGAGGGGGCCGCAAGCTACAGATTTTTTGTTTTTTAACTGAAGTATTTTTATAAAAGTAGGAGGCACTTTGATTTATTTAAGTATGATTTTTTAAAATTAAATGATCAATTTTTGTTAATAACACAAATGGAAGACGGTTCTTATTTAAATATTGCGCGCTTATTTTTAAGACGTTGGCATCCTTGAAAACTAATCTGCGCATGCGAATTTTGAACGTCCGCTATACTGCCCCCGAATTTACACGACCGTGGTACCACCCTTGTTTGTTATCATTGTTTATCTGCGTTGTGACTGAACGGTTTGCGATTTGAGGTTATGTTTTTATTTTGTTTTGAATGTAAAGAATGTTTTTAGCTTTGTGTGGTGGGCAGCGTGTTGTTCCGTTGATATTTATTGGTGTATTCGTATGTTTATTACGACAATTACAGTGTTAACAATAACAAAATCGTTCTGTTAACCTCATAATCTCATCGGTTTGTTATCAAAATACTTGATAAACTCATAAGAATCAAAGTCGGAGTGCATTCTCTACTATCAATCTTTAATTTATGTGCCGAAGCTTTGCTATTAATTTCTGTTTAAAACTGTTATTTAATTCTTAGTTTTAATTTTTTTAATAACAGTTAAATATTAATTTTATGTAACTATTAAGGAAAATACGGATGTAACTATTAAGGAAGTAACTATTAAGTAAGCTCACTACGGAAAATTTCCAGTACGCTCAAAGATTATTATTGAGGATAAAGTATTGGAACATACCTCAAATTATAACTATTTAGGTTGTGATATAAGTTTTGACGTTGACAAAGATATACAAAATAAAGTCAATAGATTTCAACACATATGTGGCTGAAAACATGTGTTCAATACAAAACAATGGCTGTTCCAGTGCTATTTTACGGCAGTGAATCGTGGATTACAAAACAAAGAGATAAAAACAACAGACAATCAGCGGAGTTGAGATTTTTAAGAATTGTTAAAGGATGCACAAGAAGAGATCATATAAGAAATGAAGATATAAGGGAAGAATTAAATATATATAATGTGATTTGTCGAAACTTTTAGCACTTTATGTTTTTTACGAATGACGAGTCGCTGGCACGTCGATTCAACCTTCAGACTTGCAGGGCCAGGATTTTCTGTAGGGGTTTTCTCCTTTAGCTGATATGCTCCAGATATTTGTAGGGCGTCTCCGTCAAGCGGTCACGTAATGAGGATGGAGGAAAAGCGATGGCCAAAGAAACCGTTGACTTACACACCACAAAACAGGAGAAGAAAAGGAAGACTGACAACACAATGGAAAACAGGAATTAGGAAAATCATGAGAGATCGAGCTATTGAAGACGATGACTGGAAGGATAGGGAGAAATGGCGATCGAAATGCGGGATGCGGCATAGACTGCAGGACCCCCGCTAATATATATAATGTAAATGTGAAAATTGAAGAATACAGGGGAAATGGAGACAGCATTTAAGTCGCATGGATGAAGATAGAATACCAGTAATACTGGAAGAAGGGATGTAGGAAGGGTAAGAAAGAAATGGATCTGATAACAGGTACATTGCCTAATCCTTAAGCGTAGAAGAAGAAGAAGTAACTATCAAATCTTAATAATGAAACGCAAGTTCTGTGAGGAGGTCGCGTGAATGATGCCCGCCAGCGCCATGGACATCTCACAAGAAATGAACAGAGATTTGACTTATTGCAGTCCATACTACAGGAAAAAGTACGTGGAAAGAGAGGAGTTGGGCGACCGAGAATCTCATGGCTGAGAAATTTAAGGACCTGATTTGGCATGAATACAACTGACTTATTCCGTTAAGAAAGTTAAAATAGTCTGTGTGTTATCCAACAACCGAAACTATCAGAAGAAGAATAATCTTTAGAGTCGCGCACGTGTCTAAACCAGAGTGGAGAATCGTCGGAGTGATGAAGAGATATGGGTCGGACACAAATGTACATTACAAAACCAACCCGCAGCTGCTATATACTGTACATCACCTGCACAGGGTTCGTTGCAATTTAATTTGCCGCTGCACTCGCCAGCTGCGCATACAATGCCACTGTTTCCCTCATCGTTCACGTTCCCTGAATGAAACGTTAAGTACTTACAATCCCATTTCCCATGTCACACACTAATGACTAATGACTGACGTCACATTCCATAGCTCGTTAACACACAGCTGATAACAATAGAACTCAATACGGGAAAGACAGAATGATAAGTCACCTCAACTACCAATCTTAACTAGCGTCTACCTGCACATTTTCCTATCCCGAATGTGCAAGTAGCACACCGAAGGGGGGGGGGCAACACCGTCCCTGTATCTGTGTCATGGTTATGAGACTATAAATATATAAAAATTTATCTCTTCTACTCGTTATGCTGGCCAGTAAAATTTCTTTCTTATACACAAGGCAAGTACCGACCGCCACTTTCGCATCTTTTCTAGCCGTCATTAGGTATAGGCCTATATGAGTGACCGTGACAACATCGGTGGTCATATTTTTTAAAATTTCATGAGGTTTTGACCATGTTAGATTTTAATAAAGAGTTTGATGAGGCTTTTGATCGTCATGGCGGACATTCCACAGTAATTCAAAGTTTTGTAACTCTTCCAAAAATATTGTTATATCATCTGCACTCGCCTTTATAGATTCCTTTTTTTCTTTTATTACATTGATGTTATCACTGTTAACACTAGAACTCATCTTGAACAACTGCCATAACAGCGACCAACAACAGACTAATGCAAAGCAAATCCCACCCGGCTCTACCGGCGGCCAGTAGGTCACATGACCGGTCACGTGCCGGCTACTGGCCACATTTCGAGCCAGTAAAATCAAACTTGTTTGAGTTTTGTGGTAGAGGTGGGCTAAACTGTTATTTTAAAATAATAGGTACGAAAATACCATTCCAAAAAGTAACAGATACAAATACCTGTTATTATATAGTTATTATACATAACCTATATTATTCCTTTGTAAGTAACTCATTGAGTTTCCTGCAGGTCTCCTATGTACTATCTTCAAATAAATACACTGGAAGTAGGTTTGTTTTCACCTAGTTACACCTATTAATGTACTAATAAACCTATTAAAATAAACCTACTTGCAGTGTATTTATTTGAAGATATTACATAACCTATATTATATAATTTGTTAAAAGAAATAAATTGAAACTAAAAGTATTAACAGTGTTACTTTACACTGTGACTTTATTAAACTATTACTGTTTAAAAGAAAATAAGAAACAAGAGAATTTATAGGTCTATCTCCCTTTGGGAATACTAATTTAAGTTTTCACTATGAGTAAACAAACTAACGTTGGTTAGACAAATCAGTTGCGAAACTCAAGCAATGAAATTTAGAATAGCACAACAAATAATGTGAAAAAAAAACATCAGAAACCTATTATAAAAGCATAACAGTAAGCTACAAGAGTGAATGAGAATAAACCTGATTTAAACCGATTACCCTTATAAAAACACAACCTAAACAGTTTGCGGTAAAATTTCATTAGATATCTCCTCTTATTTTATTTTCTTACCGGCCAGAAAAGAATGCGGAAGACCGAAGTGGTACGGGGGTCCCGAAAGTTGGAAACCACTGCTAGTATATCAACTGTGCAACTGATAGGTCCTGGCAAAAGCACAAGTTGGGAAAATAATGGAAACTTCAAGCCATATCATACATCAATCATAAATGTTTTACAGTCTCC
This sequence comes from Magicicada septendecula, assembly GCA_034769895.1. Taxonomy (NCBI): domain Eukaryota; kingdom Metazoa; phylum Arthropoda; class Insecta; order Hemiptera; family Cicadidae; genus Magicicada; species Magicicada septendecula. The sequence continues at coordinate 398,876,717 of CM068375.1, read as the reverse complement.
AAGAAATTCAGATAAACTTGTAGCTTTCTCTTCTTATCACCTCCTTGTTTTATTGATGGGCTTCTAATAAGTTTAGCAACTTCTTATCTTCATCAGATCGTGTATTTGTCTTAGGCTGCAGTTTGACCATTTACAACTAATTGTGTTATCTGTTATGGAGTTTGTTATTTTTATTTCTTTACGAAGTGGAAACTACTATTAGTGAAATAATAAGTAAAGTGACAGACTAAAATTCAAAATCAGCAGTTTAGAGAAAAGAAACAAATTTACGAAAACACCTTACATTTTATGGTAGCCTTATCAGATCAGTAAAGATTTAATGAACAGGACTAGATAAAGTGTATAAACGTCCGTTAAAACCATCTCATCACTTACGTAACATGTGCAGTGAAGTTAAAATCACATTAAAAAGTATAATATGGCCTATCAACTATCAGCCACTCTATAGTTTGTAACACTTATAATTCGTTTTTTCAAAATTTACCAAGTTGGTGACTAGTATAATATATAATTTATTATAATCTGTATTATATATCTGCATAACACACGAGAATAAATGTAACATCAGTATGAATTTTTTTCATTTATTAAAAACAGCTTCGTCTCTTTGCGCAGAAAGAAGTATTCAGGACCAAAATGGCTTCGTACTAGTTCGTACTCGTGTACTCGAAATACTCCTAATACTAGTTGTTCCTTGTGTACCTAGTGTTCCTCGTGATACGCCCAGTATTTGTAATACTCGTTTACTTGTTATTCCTTGTGTACCGGTGATACGCCTCGTATTTGGCATACTTTACTTGTTACTTGTGTATTCGTTAGTTGCGTAGAGGCGTCCCTCGACTCGGAACAGCGACGCCGCGAATAACAGGTATTTCAACTTTTCAGTCACTGTTACATCCGTTCCACAAAAATATCGTTCCAAAATACCTGTTATAGGTATATCGGCCCACCTGTGGCCCCCAGTCTCAACTGGGCACTAAAGAGACAGCGTAAGTAGTGGAAAAGTTGATGGCTGCCAGCACTGGCCTCCTCTACTTTCCCCGTCTATACGCACCTTGTACTTGCGCAACATTGCGTCTACCAACGGATTTTATAAACTTACTGCATAATAGATGTGAATTTTATGTGTGCGCACGCGCATGAACTTGTTCAGATAAATTCGTCTTTCTTTGATTAACGTATTAGAAACGTTTACTCTACATGATTGGTGAAATCGTCTGATGTATGATGAAATTGGCATCCCTGCTTTAGTATGCCTACAACCAATGAATGACTCAACTGCATATTCTACTTTCGTGTGAAGGAGCTAATTTCCCAAGGAGGATTTTCAATTTCTAGAGTCCCCGTTTTAGGCCGTTCTCTTCTTCTTCGTGTTCCTCTGACTTCTTGATAACTAAATACAACCTTATATGTTCCCCTGTTCCTCTACTTGTAGCGTGTGTATAACCTAAAGACGTCTTAGTGCTACGTTTTTCTGAGTTACTCGGGGCAAACATGGATTTAAGCTCCTCTTTGAATAGTGAGGGTGATATTTTTAAAAAATCTTACTTATGTAAGTATGTTAAGTAAAATAACCGGAATCACTTAAATAATGAAACTTAATGTTATAATGTAATCACATGTTGTTTAACTGGTAAGCTGCTTTAGCTGCAGAACTCTGTCACTATTTGGAAAAAATATATTAATTATTAGATAAGTTTCAATACTAGAAATTTTCAGAGAAATTACAAAAACCCCCAATTACTCTAAGCTTTTTTTTAGTAGAATAAGAAGTATAACGCAGACAATCATACAATTCAAATGCTTAATAATGATTAATGTAGCAAGACATTAGAGTAATCGTGGGCACTGTGCAATGCAAGGTTACGAGAGCCCTAATAACTTCTTAAGACGAAACTGTAAAATATTTTACTCCTAATGTAGACCTACAAATATACGAATACTACGATAGCATTGTTCGCTAAACGGGAGGTGAGAAAAACACGTTCAGCAGGTAAATCTGTAATACAAACTGACTTCTCCTTTCCTGAATGAGGTATGTCGGTGAACTGAAATGTATATATCTAAGTGATGACTCCTTTTTGAACTACCAAAGTAGCTTAAAGATTCAGGGTAAGCAAGGCCTTGTAATGACCAAAAATTTTAATTTTTTAAATTTTGATCAAGAAGTACGTTACACCAGCCAAGTCACCCCAACCCGGGCCAGAAGCAATAAATAAAGAGGTAACTTAACGAAGTGTCAACTGGACGCTTGCCAAGAACAATGAGAGTATGCCTGACACAACACTACAATAGGAAGTAAGGATCGCCTGTGACAGACTCGACTCAACTGAGATTTACAGCCCACAACAAACTGGACAAAAGATGCAGTACGGTGGCCCAGATACGGAGAAATTGTAGCGAACACACGCTGTAAGGTTAATTTGGAGCGTGCCAGCAATAAAAAAGGGAATACTCACACAAAGGGACTCACCCCGTATGAGAACAAAACAATGTATATCTAGTGAATAGGACCAGAAAGTACGCACAGCGTGAAGACATCTTACTGGTGACAACTAGTATTTATGACGAGGGACAGGAGTGGCATCTTGGAAATGACGACACGCAGTGTGCTGCTAATTGACGAAAAAGGGTCATGGGAAGTCAAACAATAACGAAATGCGACGTATTGTTCGCGTGAGAACAGCAGCAGACCTCCATAGTATACTTAGACAAAAGCTTGATAGACAGGCGCGGAATGCTCTACATTCTAGGAAATGGTACGGAGCCCTTTCGTCGTGTACTTGAGGGGATGCCCGATAACCAACCAGAGTCCGGCATCTTCCTAGGACGCAGATGGAGAGGACTGTCGTCATGATAGCGACGCGAACAACGAATCAGAGGCCGAGAACCATAGTTCTACATAAGGGTAGGAGTTCATCTGACCTATCATGGTTGACCAAAGGCGTGTTTGCCAGGACATTGCATTGTGGTAAATGAAGCTTAATAAAAACTGTTTACAGGGCACGTGGAGCAGCAGTCTTCATAAAATTTTCAGTCTTAATAAATTCTCAGTTAATATACGTATATCAGTTTTACTCTGAAACTCAGTTACGCAGTGCTTTAATCAGTTAACACAGCATTTCAGTTAATGACAAGTTATTCAGTCATAGTGTATCCGCAGTGACTCAATCATGCAGTATACGTCAGTGGTTAAAAACTTTCAGTTACTCAGTTTTACTCAGCTACCGCTTGTTAAGAACTACGTTAATTATTCGCAGTTGTCATTTAATAACAGACTCGCAGAACTTTCGTTAATGCTTTACCGAGTTATGGAAATGTATCGTTGCACAGTGTAAAGTGTTACAATACCGAACGGAACAATACATCACGTAATCTAAAACACAATACATTAACGTATATAGATACAACAAGAAGTTTGACGATAGACAGTTATATATACACGATAATTAACAATGAACGTACTCACGCAACACATAGCTTTATAGACTTTTATATTAACGGCCGACATCAACGGAACACACACCGCGAGTGAATCTTATTCGCGAGTGTTAAGTGATGATAACATCGAAGCTACGAAACCTTACGCATTTGGATCATCAGTGGGAAGGAGTTTCGCCGATGGAAATTTTGGATAATCCATTTCACAAGTAAATCTTTATGTTATTACTGTTATAATAACTCTACTGTCCTGACTCTTTTCAAAGAAATCACCCTTTGAGAACTTAGATTGATTATCATGGTAATTTTAAATAAAGCTATTCATCTGAGGCAAATGAACGCATTAGTGTAAGATTAATATGTTGATTGTTTATGTTTATATATGTTCATTGTGCTATATATATATATATATATATATATATATATATATGTGTGTGTGTATGTTTTCAGCGAACGACGTAATGAATTCATATTGTAATTTGATTCTTATATATATGTGTTCTCTTTTATGAACGTATTTACAGGGCATAATTTATATCCATATATTGGACGTTCCTCTGTTTGAATAATGTTAATAAATAAGTGTTTATTTTACTAAGTATTTATGCGTTCATTATTGTCAATTTTACCTTGTAACAGACATTAACGTCAATTGAATGAATCGTAGTAAAATTTTATATCATTTTTATACAACTATCAGAGTCTCATTGCAGTAATTATGCTAATCATTAATGAACATAGTCACTAGCATCAAAGTAATTAATGTATCACGTAAATTCAATTAAAAATAATTTGGCATAAATTAACCTAATTGGATAATTACATGATTTAAGTTCCATAAATTAGCATAATTGCATATTAGATAAATAGAACGTGGGGCACAACAAATATCAATTACATCCCCATTATTACAGTCTGATTTACCATTAGGCTATGTAGGCTGTAGCCTGTAGCTTGGGGCGCAAGCTTTTGGGTGCTAGGGCACAAAAACTTAAGAGAACAAAAATTAAAAACTGATGTTCACTGTATATATTTTTTACTTCAATGTTCCATAAGGAAAGGGAAGTATGGTGATGCCGAAAAAAATCGTGTTCGAGATGAGGGCTGACTCTGATTGTACTATCTTCAAAACATGAAGAAAAGTCATTTTCCGAAAAGTGTCTGTGTGTCCGAGTGTGTGTGTGCGCGCGCGCGCGTGTGCGTAGAATTTTTCTATGGCGAACGATAACTACCCCAAATTCAAACAGAATCAAATAATTTTTTGCATGTGTGTCTGAGTTGAGGACTCAAGGCCTGTTGATTTTGGTGAAGATCGGTTACAGGGAAGGGGTAGTTTACCTGCAACGTTTTATGTTTTAACAAGAGTAAAGTACTTAATTTTGATAAATAAAGTATCCTGAAAAGAAGGTCATAATAATCAACTGTAGAAAGGTAGATGAAATATGTATAAATGAAAAGGGTAGTTAAATGGGGAGTGGGTAAGTTTTATAAATGAAATGATAGTTGAAGGGGGAGGGTATAATTTTTTATATGTGTACTATGTTACCAGCAACAAGAAGTAGTTTGTTGTTAAAATTCCTTCCCGGGCTGTTTGACCGTGGTCCAATGTTTTCTGCAAAACCAGACGTTTCGGCAGTGCCATCGACTGCTATCATCAGTGAAAATCAAGTGCGCTAAAGTGAGGTGGTATACGTTAGTGAGCACAGTACTGTGGTTAAAGCTGAAGAAAGAAGTAGGTTTCTATGGAAATATTTCATTTCGACAATGATTTCAAATACAGTATAAATCTTAGAACGTGGAAGTTATGTATGGTTCTCCATACCGATATTTGATAATGCGGTTACCGAAATTACATCATTTCAAACGCAAACTCTCTTTTAATAGCAAAGGTAAATTTATATTATGAAATTATTATTGATCAACAGTAAAAATTATTAACTTTTTTAATTACTACTACATAAATTTGCTAAATTATTTGTTATTAATATTTAGGTTGGATTATCGTGAAACATAGTACATGTATTTATCTGGAATTTGTAGATTCGTCAATTGTGTAGCCGTATCGGTGCGAGCGAGACGTCAGGCGCCCTACACCTCTCCTGAGATTGGATTGGCGTTTCCTCGGTCCCCAGAGACCCGTTGCATCATGAGGGTGCAATAAGAGAGTAGCCGGGGTTATATGTTCTGTTCTCTGCCTCTCGCAACCCCACTCTCGCTTTAATAAGATACCGAGGAATTACGCAAGGACCGTATTAAATAATTACCTATATAAATTGGTTAAAACTACTGCCCTCTCCTACGCTAACGGCCCTACGTTTACGAAAGGTATAGCCTACGGGGGAGAAAAAAATGAATATTTGCTTAGAGTCTCCATTCCAATATTTGCTTAGAGTCTCCATTCCAATATTTGCTACGTTGGCCAACGTCTCTAGAAGTAAGTGTAGCCTACTACCCAATCATATGGTCAAAATTTTGTAAATATTGGAGCTCTCTCTCACACAACACACGCGCGTGCACACACACACACTTTCATTTCTAGAAGTTATTGTGTCAAGTGACTTACTGCCCACCTGCAGCAGAGAAAGTAAAAATACCAAAATTTTAACCTAAATTGTTAAAGCACATTGTTACGATGGTCACCTTGATCGTCGTATGGTACAGTGGAAAACAAAACACAAGACACCAATTAAGTCACTAATCACCAGTTTTAATTTATCACAAATAACAATTCGTAATCAACTCGTATAATAATTCAACTTAAGTTTGTCCACACGCACATAATTATGTCAACTATAAAGAATTTCGCACTAATTATAACGCAACACCCACTTGATATCATTTGTCAAATCGCCCAACATAAACTGACTTCCAAGCGGCAGGTGTTGGCTCTTTATAGTCTGCAGGGTTCCATAATGTGCGTCCTTAACAAGCACTCGAAAATTCTAGAAGATACTTCAGCACGGCCTTGGCGGAAACACGCACGTACTGGGCTAAGCGAGAAATGCGTAGAACAACGTTCTCCATAGTACCAGAACTTTCCGTATTGCGTAACAATATTTATTTTTAATTGTGCATTTAAAAACGTTTTAACGATCAAAGGTTGAATTAAAATATCTGAAATAAAATGCATTTACTTGACAGAAAATATTTGTTCACAGCAGTCTCAACAAGAAATGCTAAACGTAAAAGGATACAATTAGAGAAAAAAAAACTAAAAAGGGAAAAATTGTGTAAGAACAAATCAGTTAAATTAGTTCTTATAATATAGAATGTATTGCGCTATGTCGCACACTGTATTGTGTAGGCGGTATTAATACCACTTCAACACAGAAAATTCTTCGTTTTGACAGACGATCTTAACTGATTTATTTATTGACTTTTTTTTAAAATTAGTCCGGATTAACGGGACTGTACTGTGTTTGTATGCATCATCACAAAGACGTCCGAAAGAACTGGAGAAGCACAGCTGGTTTTTATTAATTTTATTAAATGAACGTACACTCTCCAATGTATAAGAGTTTCCTATCAGAAGTCTGCGAAACTTGTAATTTCTTCTTCTTCTTCTTCTTCTTCTTCTTCTTCTTCTTCTTCTTCTTCTTCTTCTTCTTCTTCTTCTTCTTCTTCTTCTTCTTCTTCTTCTTCTTCTTCTTCTTCTTCATCAGCCCAACGTGAGCCCCCGGCTTCTTCAAAGTTTTCTGTCCATTGCCATCTCAGTGTAATCCCTCACATCCATTCTTCTGAGGTCTTCTAGCACATGATCCAACCATCTTATCCTAGGTCGGCCCCGCTTTCAGTTTTTACAGACTTGCGCCCTCAGGATTTTCTTTGGCATACGCTGATCACCCATCCGTTCTAGCCTTTATGAATCTTACAGTGTCCTCATAATTCAATAAGTCCTGGTTATTTCTTATTCTCCATTAGTCATCTTCTTTGACCGGGCCATAAACACTCCTTACGAGCTTTCTTTTAGACCTTTTTAGTGTTTCTTGTTCCTTTTTTATCAGTGTCCATGTCTCGTCTCCATAAGTAACAACCGGTCTGATAGGTGTCTTATAAATTTTTACTTTTGTGTTGCGACTAATGAATTTTGTATCTCAACAGTCTGATGTTGGCATAATTTGGCGATGTTGCCCAATTTCCAATTTGAATCCTGTCATGTATTGTCGTGTTTATGGACGCTTCATTATCTATCATGTTACTCAGGTATCTGAGCTTATTAACTTCATCAAATTAATTATCCTTTGTGCATAAATTATATAGATTTCTTCTCCTTTCTGATGCAGAAATCAGCATGTATTTAGTTGTGCTGATATTTACATTGAGTCTCATTCCAGCGGATTTTTGATTCAGCTCCATGTATACCTCAACTAGCCGTTGTCTTGATCTGGCTATTATCACAACATCGTCAGCGTAAGCTCATGTTCTTAATTTCTAATAGGTTCTCATAAAAGTATTTTACAAATTATATTTATAATATGCTAAATTGTGTGTTAGTAATATGATATTAAAGTGAATGTTTTTTCTATTTACTTTCGTCTGAAATTAAAGTTGAACTCGACGGAACGTAGGAGTTTTAATAATGCTTCTAAACACGATCTTCCTTTCTCCTGACACTCGTCCGAATGTTACTTTGTACTGTCTGTATACAAGCAGGTGTTAACAGATTTCCCCATTTTGACTTCAGATCATGAGAGTGGCGTATCTAGAATTTAGCCTTGGGGGGGGGGGTCCGGTCGAGTCGGCTTTATACAAAAGAAAAAACATGTTAAGACTAACTACCGTTACTGTCTTTAAAGTGGCTGAAAAACGTGTGACAACATCCTGACATCTATCTCGTTAAAATAAACGGTAATAACAGGATAAAAATACGCGTTACTGAAAAATTGTTCACAAGATACTGACTGAATTGATTTTCGTATTTCAAACGTATACGCTTATGCTGTGTAATAAACCTGTTTGTATATTTAAAAAAGAGTTACTAACTGAAAAACGCAGCTGAAAAAATTGAGAGATTAACAAAATTCGTCAAATTTGTTTTGACCCTCTGGGAAGGTCCGGTTCCGTTCGTCCTCCTCCCGTAAACACGCCCCCTGGTTCATAAAAATTAAATATTCCTTCTATCTGACACAACAGTCTAAATTCCATACGTTGAAATTTCGTTTTTTGACTTTTGACAGGTTTTAGGGATAGGGAAGTACTGCGCGTCGCCCAAAAGTCAGTTCTAAATTAATTTTAGACCATACCGCTGTTTCAGTGGCTCTGATAGTGTAGCATGGCATAACTTGAAACACTATTATGGGTCTAAATTTTTGTTCCAAAACTTAGTATATCGACTGTGTTGGTAAGAGGTTTACAACTTAGGACTTGAGGTGTACGAAGCACTAGGGCGATGTTTCCAGGCTGGGCCAGTATAGGCTACGGACAGCGCGTTATCCTGAACGCACTCGAATTGCGCTCAGATTAATGTCAGGTAGGTTTGCTAGAAAAAAGGTTACTTCATCCCCTACTGAACTGCGCTCACTGGCCCCAGGTACTAAAAGTAGGAATACTTGGAAACTGCGTTTATTGCTGCCAGGTAGGTACGAAAAGTACGGATACTTGGAATTTCCCCCAAACCACACTTGGGTACATGAAAATTGAAATTATTTCTGAAATCAGTTTTGTTTGAAACGTTGTCGAACGTTTCCACGACTGGTAAGTGTGCGACGATGGAAACTATGTTGAGTGAACGAGGACAAAACCATTGTTAGTTTTTGAGAATTACAAGTTTCGAAAATATCGAGATGTGAAATCAACAGAAGAAGTTGTATGGAGATGCACCAAGAAGAACTGTATGGCTACAATTTATACGTTAAATGCGGTATTTTCGAAAAAATGTGGCGAACATAACCATGAAGCAAACGAAGCGTTGTTATCAAGACAAAAAAATAAATAATGTCGTGAAAAGGAAAGCCCAAGAAGATATTTCAACGAAACCTTCAAAATTAATCCGGTCTGAAATGAGAGCTGAAACTCACTCATTGGAAACATTATCTGTTACGGACATTAAGTGTATCCGCAACAACATCAATCATGCGCGACTTCTGTTAGTGCCCAAACTACCAAAATCAACGATGGAAGTGCAACATTTCTTAAATTCTTCAAACTTAAGAACAAGTACGAACGAACATTTCCTGATGTGCAATGACTTTTTAGACAACATAGTAATTTTCCCATGTGTCAACAGGATTTATTGTATATGGACGGAACATTCGAATATTGCACTAAGTATTTCGGCCAACTCTTCACTATACATGCGTTTGCAATGAATTTTTATGTACCCGTCGTATTTTGCGTATTAAAAGACAAGAAGAAGTCTACGTATAGCAGAGTTTTCCAATTATTAATAGAAAAGTGCACGCTGCTGGGTTATGTTTTAAATCCCAGTACTGTAATAATAGATTCTGAAGTTGCAATTGACGCGAGCCTGCAAGAAATTTTTCCAGAAGAACTCAAAATTATTGGTTGCCGTTTTCATCTTGCTCAGTCTTGGTAAGTTTAAAATGTTATATTTTGTTTTAACTTAAACTCACGATTCTGTCCGAAGTAAAGCGTTCCCACCACACGTTGCTGTATAACCTGGAGAGTTATTACCGAACGTACGAACGTATGATAAGCTCGAAAAGGTACGTAACCTCAAAAATTAGCGTGTCAAAAACTAGTTATAGTATTTCATCATCAGAAATACAAATGAAATATTATACGTATATATTCATTTATAATATATAAATATTAAACATAATATTTCATTTGTATTCTGATGATGACGTCGATTATGTTTACATACCTATATATAATACAAAGAAAACAGTGAGTCTTATTTCAACAATATATATATATATATATATATATATATATATATTTATTAATTGATTGTTCTTTTTTGTACATGCAAGATGTATTCTCACTTACTTTATGAGACACGTGTTTCGAAAACAGGCATTGTTTTTATTATCAATCCGACGTGCTACGGATTTTATATATATATATATATATATATTATATATTATATATTATATATTTATTTACATGCAATGAAAATAATTTTACAGATACTTGCAATTAATAGAGAGGTTAGAATTAAATAAAAGAAATTTCGGCGACGTATTTCACTATTATCAAAATGTTCTTCTAGTCTTTAAAATAATCACTCTCACTAACAGTGAGTCTTATTTCAACTATATATATATATATATATATATATATATATATATATATGTTTACCATAAAAGTTTTACTTCTTGCGTGTGTACACAAGTTAGTGATTTTTTGAAAAACATTACAGGTGGTGCAAAATACAGCAAGTGGGACTAACCCAGGAATATAAAAATGAAGAAAGTTCAATAGGAATATGGCTGAGACATATATTTGGTCTACCATTTCTTCCGGCATGCGAGGTAGGAGACTGCTTCGTTGAAGATTTTATAAGCGAAAAACCACAAGACAGTCGAGTGGATCAGTTTTTAGATTATTAAGTGAAAAATTATATCGAAAGTGACTCTATATTTCCCCCGACAATATGGGCTGCAAAAACAGCAAGTATTTTAAGGACCACAAATGCATGTGAATCATTTCATTCAAAGTTTAAAAGTGAAAATTTATGTATTCATCCAAATATTCATTCATTTTTAAAAGTTTTATTAGATATGCAGACAGATACCTACATTAAGTTAAATTCTATAAAGAGGAATGACAAAAGATATGTAAGACGCGAAGTTTTATTACGGCAACAATTTATACAACAAAAATTGCTCAGTTAGACAGAAATCAAATATCTAGATATAATTTTGTAAAACGTGTTTCATATAAATTTGGAAAATTTGTGTTATCTTAACTAAAAATAAAAATTTAAGTGTCTAGAAAATGTGTATTTTTTTAGTTTGATTACACAATCTTCCCCAGGTATAACACTGAGCGCAGCTCGAGTGTCTCTTCAAGGACCTTCGCAGGTATAAGAAATGGTGAGCGTAGTTCGGGTGTTGGATTAGCGGTCTATTAGGCATGTGAGCGCAATTCAGTTGCACCGGTTATCCTCTGTACTGGCGTTTAGCCCAATAGTCTCGTAACATATTGTTGCGACGGTCTCACTGTGGTGCAGTGGAAAACAAAATACAAGACACCAATTACGTCACTTTTGTAACTAACAAGACAGTCTCTTACAACAAATCGAATAAAAATTGTTCACACGCAATAAAAATGTTAACTGATATCAAACACAGTTGTATTACAATTGTCCCGCATAATTATAAAACACGCAATACTTCGCCACAATACTTCAAACCGCACTCTGTAAATCGCCACTTAAACGCACTGTGTAATCGCCCGACAATAACTGAACTAAAATACTACGAACCGCATTCCAATAAATCGCAAGTCAAACTGAAATGAACGTCGCTGAGTATTTACATCCCGCAGAAATACCAGAATATTCCATACTGTTCATTAACAATAAAGGAAAAACATTAGAGCGTAATTCATTTCGACCTTGACACAGTTCGCGCGGCTTCTGCCACAGTCTAGCTAACGCGTTGAGAATCACGTAAGCCACACACATTACAGCCGGATTCCACTGGAACATTCGATAAACACGTAGACTGTCCTGTAATGTCGTAACAATATGAAAGGAAAGGGTTTTAACCAATATTATTAAATTGTTGTAAATGCAGGCTGTCAGGCCGTGGCGGTCGGTTGCCGGCGCAGTGCAACGTTAGTCGGCCTTCAGAGTCGCTGCGAACCGACAGAAAACACGTAAGCCGAACAATGTCTGAGTTATACGGGACAAGGCGGCCGATAACACAAGGTTTTCTATATAACGTCGGATACCAGAGTTTCAAGTGACCAAACGTTTTCGCCAGGGATGTTGTCTATCACCCACGCTTTTCAAAATTTATAGGGAGAAAGCAATAGAGACTTGGAAAAAATGTGCAGGAACATGGGAATTCCACTTGATGGTGATACGGTTTATTCATTACAGTTTGCTGATGACCAGTTACTTTTGGCTCAAGATTTTGAAGACATACAGTACATGACTAGAAAATTGACACAGGAATATCAGAAATGGGGACTAAAGGTAAATGTGAATAAAACAAAATACATGGCAATAGGGGACCTTCATCAAGACTTGATATTGGATCAAGACATGGGAAAGATTTCGTATACAGAGGAATACAAGTACTTAGGAGTGAAAATTACGGCCAGTGGGGAGCAAGACAAAGAAATACAATCCAGAATTAATTTGGGAAAGATATCTACATTAAATGGAATCCTAAGAGATAGGCCTAAGCGAATTACAGCAGAAACTAAAACCAAAATATTTAAAACCATTGTTAGAAGTATCATGACTTACGGCTCAGAAGGTTGGATTACTAATAAGCACACAAGAACAAAATTAATGACAGCAGAGATGGACTTTGTTTTTGTTCTCGCATTCGGCAAGAGTATCCAGACGTGAGAAAATTAGAAATGAAGTCATTAAGGACAGAATGAATGTAAAAAATTCAATTGTTGATTTTATCCAAACAAAAATATTACAATGGTATGGACACACGAAAAGAACGGCACAGGAGAGTTATGGAATGGACCCCAGCAGGAAGGAGGAAAACAGGATGACCACCTATCACCTGGATGGAAGAAATCCAGACTGTATTGAGGGAACGAGAAATTGAAGCTCTTTGGATGGACAAGCAGCAGTGGAAGATGAGAATTCAATCACTTCTGTAATCTTTGGTTCCGGAAAATGAGTAAACATTGTACAGCCGGAATAATAATAAAATAATAATGTTGACACCGGAAGCGCAAGGCCTTTAACGAGTGTGTTACTTATGGATGGCCATACGTGGTCATTGCAGAAGAATGATACAAAACTGCGGGCTGGACAGAGCAAGATGAGAATATTTGTCTTAGGAATAACGGGGCGAGACAGGATAACAAGTAAACGGAGATGCAACGGAACTAGAATAGACTGAGTCGATTGCAGAATTACATGGACGTGAATAGGACATTTGGGGGGTGGTCACGAAGGACTGAGGACAGAGAGAACCGCATATTTACAAAATCTGGTTAAACACCAGAAATGGAAAAGAATCGCTCAGGATAGGCATTTGCTTAGCAGTGACCAGGGTAGCGGTAATGATGATTATTATTATAAATATTATACAATAATATAGCTACAGTGTGTCTTATGATACAAGCAACTACGTTGTGAATTATAAGTTGCACAAGTTCAACCTTATGTGCGGGATCATCAAGCGAGCTCTTTAAGTCAGCAAGTAAAGAAACATACCTAAAATTCTACAAGGTGATGGCCCTTCCCACACTTCTTTATGGGTCTGCGAATTGGACTGTTACGAAAGGCCAGGCCAGTCGCATCCAAGCGCTTGAAATGAGGTTTCTCAAGCACGTGGCAGGGTATACTCTCCATGATCATAGAAGGAACACAGATATACGGCAGGAATTGAATATTATGAGTATACTAAATAGGATCGCCCAGTATCGGCTGAATTGCTGGGAACATCTTTTGCCGAACGGATGACTGCCGCATCCCCAAACAACTATGGAACTATAAGCCAAGGGGACAGAGGTGTTTGGGACGTCCGAGGAAGCGCTGGAGTGACCAGCTCTAGACTTTGCCTGCTTGAGACCGGAACAAACCATCCTTGATTTAATCCTTGTAGATGATGATGATGCTGATAATTATACAGTAATAGTATCGTTATATTACGTTAACTAATAATACAGAGCCAAACTTATATTATATTAAATAACGTATATTGCGGGAAGATTCTTCTGTGCATGTTTGTGTTTGCTGTAGTGTGCACTGACTCGAAATAAATCTCACAGAGAAACACAGAGGCTTTCCACAAAGTAACATACTATACTATACACAAAGCCACGTAGTAAATACTATACTGTACAAGGATTTACCATTGACTAAGCTGAAATGTCCACAGTTTTATCTTGATTTGCATACACACATTTAAACGTATGAAAAAATCTCTTATTATTGGGGCTTTTTATTAAAATACTCTTATCCACAGCGTTGTGCCAAAACTATTTATATAATTGTCGCTGGAGATGACATCAAGCCAACGAGTGTAATTTATAACTAGCTTTTATTTTATTATTATTATTCCGACACTTGTTTCAAGCACGCATGAGATTTTTCTCTACTTTTAAATTCCTGTTAGCATTTCATAAACTATTATTATCAATTTTCAATTGAAACTATCCGGATACAAATCATTATGAAGTTCTCACAAGAAACTGATTTGGTGTTCATCATTAAACAGCAAAAACAAAACAATCGGGACGCAGATTGTCGTGAAATTTTCGTAAGAAACTGATCGCATCAAGAGATTAAATAGAAAATGCAAAACAATCCAGACACAATTTATACGAAATTTTCGTAAGAAACTGATAGCATCAGTACATTAAATAGAAAAAAAAATTATTTTAAATCTAACATTACAGAGAATTTTAACCGAAATATGAATATAGTGTTCAGTTTTGGAAATTTAAAAAATTTAGATCATGGCATTTAAAAATAAAACCACTGCAGACTGTAGCAAAATAAAGGGGGGCGTGGGGACGAACGGCCCCGGGCCCCACTTAGTAGGGGGCCTCCAGATTTGGAAAATTCACTTTTTTTGGTCATTTTTAAAATTTATTTGCAAATGTTCTATTAGCACGTCCTGAAACGCAACACAAGGAGAGATCCAGGATTTAATCGATCGATTCCAAAGATTATTTCATATTATTTTTGAAATCTACCTTACAATCCACCTCATAAAATGCTTGCAGATATTAAAAAATACTTATAAAGGTAAGTTTATTATTAGGAGTATATTCATACTAAAAAAGTAGCGTCAGTTGTACCTGGCGGCAATGCCTCACCACGCAGTCGGAAGTCGCAAATTGAACTCCAAACAGCACGGACGGCAACGCCAGCGACAGTCACTTAAGAAGGCCGTGCCTCGGTACGAAAATGTAAACGGCGGAGTGAAATACCAGGCGATAACATGTAGGCCTACGCTAAAAGAGATTTTACTAGTGCAAAATATTTAACATTTCAGGACACCAACAATTTATTTAAAATCTCTAATCAGAATTTTTACCGAACAGTGGATAATTCGAAGTGCGGAAATTGGGTCAGTTACTCGAACGAACGAATTTACAAAAAAGTGCATCACGTATTGTGTGAGTGAATAAAACCGTGAGTGACATCGACCGTGCACGTACAACTGTACAGATATTATAAAGTATTGTAATAAATTTAATGCATTCTATAAATTATTCTATAAATTATGCATTCTACTTCTATTATTTCTTTAAAAGTATTTACAATATGAAAGTGGATTTTTATTTCAAACATTATTATAGCTTCTTATAAAGTTTTTTAACTAGACGTATCAATACAGTAATTATACAATAAATGTGTAACAGTAAAGTGTTTTTGCTGTGTATTACTTAAAGATAAATTGGATTATAAACACCCGTCTTATGGGAGGGGGCCTCAGAAAGAAATCCGCCCCGGGCCATCAGTGGCCTAGCTACGCCATTGCGTGCAGGGCATCAGACTAATGAGAATTTTAACCTAAATCCGAATACCACTTGTTCAGATGGTCTATCTCTTTTCCATGGAGACTTACCATCTCTGAATCAGTGATATGATTCATTCATCTTAGCCACCTCCATCGAATTGTTAGAACTAATGTAGCGTGTTTATTATGCATAACTTCTTCGCTCAAAAGGTAACAGTCGGCATCAAAGCAACAGTTATCAGTTGTAATTAATTTTTATCTTGCATTTGTGTAGTTAGTTGTTATGTTTCTGCTATAACGTTACTGTTATATTAGATAATTAATGTCCCGTGATGGGATGCCAATTACCTTGTGTTGCCTGGCTTTATGGGCGTCAAATATAATAATAATTTATATTCCTGTTTGTTATTAATAAATTATATGTATTCATTAGAAATTATATGTATGATTTAGAAGGCGTTGTTACTATTCCTTTGATGTTATGTACTAAATTTTAATCTTTCATAATAGATATCATTAGTATGCTATCTTAGGTGCTTCAAATAATTAACAACATACACAAGACTTTACGAGATTAACTTAATTTATTTGCAATTGTTACTATTGATATCACTTTCATGATTTCCTGAAAAGAAATACAACAATTATCGTGCAATATGAAATAGCACACTAATCTATCATTTACTCTTTTGTCAAAACTTGCGTACTCTCCTATAATCTCTTTCTTCTGGTTACTTCTTAAACATTAACAATCATAATTATAACCTTTTATTCTATATTAAGGTATTCCTAATAAATGGATTCATAAGCATTGGATGTAGTTAAAATTATCTGTTAAAAGTTGCTTGTCAATTTAAACATGAATTGCTACTAGATATTATTCTCTTTAAATATGATTCGTGAGTTCTTTTAGAGGAACAGACAGTGTTTTACTTAACATTAGTAATGCATGTATATAAATTTTACTGTTGGTACGTTAATCCGTTTACTGCGGAGATTCCTCTGAGCTGCAATTCTGTCTCGCTCGTTCTCCAGGCTCGTTGGTGTCCTTGTGGGTGGCACTATCATCTCGTGGAAGGCACTTGTAAACATCACTTATATTATTATTCTCTCGCACTCCGACACATATATAACTCTTGGGATAGTTCTCGTTAATTGGACTCTCTAATTTTAACACATGTTATTCGATAACTCTATTTTCACTGAATTGTTTATATTCCAGTGTCAATTAATTATTCTTAGTATGTTAACGGTTCTTTACTTTATACTAAGTGTTGGATGCTCTCTTTTAATTCGCACTGTTCTTCCGCGAACTAACTCTGTTAATATGCCATTTGATTATGCTAAGCGGCATTAGTAGTTATAATTGTATCTCATTTAATGACCGTAATTAGTTCATAGTTCCGGTTCTCGTTAGCTATCTAGCTTACAACATTATGTCTATATTTTACACAATTACGACACTTCAGAACGTATTAACGTCCCTGATCAGGGGCGTACCAATCGAAAATGGCGCCTAGGGCGAGCATCGAAGTTGCGCCCCTTCGTAAATTATCTAAATATAAAATAAACAGAAACACTAAATAAAACAGTCATAAATCTTACAAAACATTTTTATTTTCTGTTTTAGAACGAAAATTAGTCCGTAAAAGTGCACTTTTAATAGTCTTAAACTTAAAATTGCACCTTCTTTGCCTTCTGCGACGCAAATAGATTTATAACATTTTCGAAATCTGTTTCTTCGGTTTCTTCTCGCTCTACACTAAGCAAAGCTAGGTCGCATAACCTTTTTTGACCCATTGTAGCCCTCAAAAACGAAAGTATTACTTTTAGCTTACTGAAAGATCGCTCGCAACTTGCGATGGATATTGCAATCGTAAGCATAATCTGAATTGAAATGCGCAGATTCGGAAAGACGCTCTCATCTCCGTACTGAACAATGAATTCAAGAAGCTCTTCAGATCTCTTTATATTTACGTTTTTTCTTGTGGATATTAGCATTCGAACATCCAGTATTTCTTCATATAACTTGTGACGATTTAAATTGTGACAATTACAAAAATAAAAAAAAAATTTAAATTAATTAAGATTGCGTACAATTAACCATTTAAATCTCACATGATAATAATAAAAACATGTAGGTACTAAATGTAAATGTAAGAAGTAATTAATCAGGGCAAAGTATTCGTAAAGGAAAGGCATATTGTAATTAATTATTATGTTCGTATTTAACCCTTTGCTTGCTATCAAGCGCCTACCTGTTGATACCGGAATCGACATGTTTTCCGAGTCTACTGTAATTAAAAATAATACTGTAAACTAATGTTAATAATTAAAGTATCTGTAGACACAGAGAGTAACTAAAACAATTAATTTAAATGATGTATTTTTATCTAGCGATAGTTGGTATAAATAAAAAAGTTTATTCAAAGAGAAACAGGAACTATATATGCTCGCGGAATAAACACCCCACTCTCTCTTGTCATGTACAAGGGTAGCGGACGAAAAATACCTCTCTCGCCATGACGACTCCCAGTAGTGCAGACGCACGAGCAAAATGCTCTGTTCAAAAGTTATGCAATTTATTGTTAGTGTGGATTAATTAATTATTAGTTTGTATTTTACTAAGTGTTACAAAAAGTGTAACATGTAACGTTAACAAAAAGAACATTTCAAAAAAATTTGTAACAAGAAGAAAGATGTAACTACAAACGACAAGTGTTAAAAAAAAAAAAACGATGACTGCAATCTTCACCGATGGACGAATCTTTTCAACTTCTCACCTGTGGTCATGGACCATCTGAATTACAACTCTAGTATACCCTACCGATGATGCAGTTCGAGAGATCTGAGAATCAACGAGTATCTGCGTAGAAGACTCTACCTATCCTGCAGACGTTTTAAGCCATGAACAACTGAGACCAGACCAAGACGAGGACGACGTTTTAGGACTCCCAAGACGGAACCACCTGGAGGAGATTACTACATCCAAAAATAGAGGTTACTCGATAGCACGTCTATCGAGGAATAATGATAATAGTTTTTGTAACACAATACTCTATTAAAGACACTTTCAGAGACGATTGATTTTATAAGAATATAAAGTAAAAACTTAAATTTGAGAATTTAATTGTAACTATTCAATATCATTCAATTGTAACAGTTTAGATATTAACGTAACGTAGTATTATTAATACCATTCTTCTAATGGAATATATAAAGAAGCAAAAGGTAAAAAGTCTTGCAAGATAAAGTTTTGAATTGAATATAATTAAAAGATTAGAGACTAAATATCAATGGTTACCCGGATCCGGGGGTATAGCTAGATAAATCTGTTGTGATCCCGTAGTCTAAATAAAGCAATTCAATTAATTTTAATAATTTGATTAATAATGTCATGGGATCTGTTCTTTGGAGTAAATGTTATATTTCAAATGTTTAATAAAGCAAGTCTTCTTGTTACACACATATACGGAGTATATAAATCAACAGTTTCACCTTCCCTGATTCATTGTATGTCTTACTGTGTATTGTTCTGATTTAAATTTCAGCTCGTCTGGAATAAGGCAGCCTGAAATAATTGGCAGAACCAATTATTTTGGGTTCCCTCCGTTATAACTCAAAAGAAGAGGTTATAAACTGTTCTCCGTTAACATCACAACCATAGAAGTCTCCAAATTCTTTAGATTTCTTTTTTAAATCGTCGCAGTCGTCAGTGCCGTAACACAGTTTTTTAATATCTAGAAGAAATCCAAATCTGGCGTCGGTTTCATACAGACGAGTGAACCTTTCGCTCATTTCACACACAATACGATCCAGCGATCCCTTCATCACTCGTTCTATTTCTTCCTTAGCAGTCAACCCAGCGTCCATCGCATTCTCTCCAGCCATACGTTTTTTTCGCCTTTGACGCCTTTCAATCACTACATCCTATTCCTGGCAAAGATTGAAACCTTTCTCGAGTGCATCATTAACCAACCTCTCTCTTTCATTAGCAAAATAGTCTCGGAGGGCTTTCATATCTAAGGCAGCATTATGAAAATTCATACTAGGATCCTGGAGCCGCTTCTGAACAGGGTCAATAGAAGCGAGTACATTGTTCCAACAGTAATTTTGATTACGGTAGTGTTTTTTTTACATTTTATTTACGGTATTTTTATTTCGGTATTTTTTGTATCAACTATGACTGAGCCTCAGCAAAGTGTGTCATCAAAGAAAAAGAACTTTGTCGTTCATAGTGAAGCTCGACAGATAATTAGCAGAGTAACTGAAAAATGTGACAACGAATCCAAGTCTAAAGTACTCGGTTACCCTATCAGTCAGGCTACTAAAAGAGCTGCTGATTACTGCGGGAAATCTGAAAATTTCATCATAAAACTCCGTAAAGAATCGAAAATGTTAAAAGAACAAGGGTCCGAACAAACATTTTCTACGCCGAGGAAAAGAAGAGACACAAGGAAAGGTGACCGAAGAGTTTTTGTAGACGATATGGATAAGTGCGTAATTCGACAAGTAATTAAAAAGAATTTTACGTTACTCAGAAAGTAGTACCGAGCGCTAGAAAATTGCTTCCTGTCGTAAAAGAGCGAATACATTTTTCTTGGGGCCGAGATTCTTTAATAAACATTATGAAAGGTATAGAATTTAGGTGGCGGAAATGTCAGAGCAAAAGAAAGTTTTTAATCGAAAAACCAGATATAGTGTTGTGGCGTTATAAATTTCTTGTAAAAATGAAAGCTTTGCGAAAACTTGCAATAATATATTTTATTTGGACGAAACGTGGGTAGACAGTAACATTAACGTAAAGAAATGTTGGCAGTCAAGTGATGTTTTTGGCGTACAGAACAATTACAGTGCGGGAAACAGACTTATTTTGTTGCATGCATAATTAATACATTAAACTGCGGAACGGATGCTTTTGACTTGGCTAGTAAATCAAGTGTTTACGTGTATCATCTTTCCCACCTAGTGCTCGGCAAATTCCTTAGCGACACACAGAGCTTGTCGTGTGACAGTACAAATACGACACAAAAAATATGGCGTGTCAGTCTTCGTTCGCGCAGACACTAAAAGACGATCGGCGATGATACCCGAAACAATAAATAAACTTATAATCAACCTTATCCCCACGATAGTTATAAAGTGAAAAATTGATTACCGCACACGGTTTTCACAAAGATGTGTTATGTTACTATTCAAATGAATTTCACTGTAAATAAACTCAGTTCGATTCGAGGTTATGTCACTTACGAGTGTTTATGTCATGTCTACCTACTGTAGAAAATAGAAATTCAATAAATTAATGTATGTAGGTACCTACCGTAAAAATAAGTCCAATATTTATGTTCAAAGCACTGTCGTCGACGGTAATTTAATTTATCAAATCAAGTAGCTTCACGCTCGCTCGCGACACGTGCAAACAAAATGCAAACAACTGCGCCACGCCAGTCATATGAGCCGATAGCCGAGCGAGTGAAAGCATTTTAAGCAATCTACCTACGCCGCCCGGCGCGGTGGCACCACTCATTCCCTCTCGCTCGTTCGCGAAAGCTCACCACGCGCGGGAATCGCGGGATTATTTGAATATGAATTATATTGTTTGTTTTGTTTTGATTTTTAAGTTTAATAATTTGCGAATTTTGCGCCCCCCTTTGAATGGCGCCCAGGGCACGTGCCCTACTTGCCCTACCCTAGGTACGCCACTGTCCCTGATTATGATATTAATTGGAGACAACAAATCTAAGTCGATTTTAAGTCGTACTTCGACATGTCTGTTAATCACTAAGTCCCATTACCGTCTTCCGATTATCGACTGTGTCCGCACTTATAAATTTACGCCGACTCGTCTACGGATACAACTTTACTCCGCTAAGACTTTCGCACTCAAGACCGTTCCGATACATAAGACATAAGAGCCCCGATCGCGGTAAACACTCAAGTTTTTACCCCGAATCCCACTACTTTCTCTACTCCCACCGAATCTTCCCTACTTCTTCGCTTCTATTGGTTCTTAAATATTTTCTGATGGAAACTCCTCCTCACCACTGACAATTTTTCTCCCGTCTTGGTTTTTATTCGTTCCTCCATCTCGTCTCCTTGGCAACCTCTTCTTGTGGAAACGCCTTCCTTAACTCTGGATTGTGATAGGCTCCTTGATCTCCTCCCCTAAAAAGTTCCTAGTTGGCTACACCCATAGTTTGCGGCGGATGACCAAATTGAACGCCTGTCCATCACTCTTTTATCTTTGCGTTCGGTCCTTTCAGACAAAGTTTTCTTAATTGCTGCATGGCCTCACATCTGCCCTTTTGTTCAACATGCGTATCCTGCTTACCCGTGACCAATTCTCGCATTGTCCATCAGCTTCTTCTAGCTGTTTCCCACGCCGGTGTAGTCGTTTTCTGAGTATCCCTTACAGCTGCTACATCTGCTCTGCAGGCTTTCCTTAGCTGTGCACCCTTCTGGTAAAACTGTACGTCCCGCAGTTCGTTAATTGCGCAAACGTATTGTCGCCATTCAGTCCGAGCCTTTCCTGTCTATTGTAGACAATGTAACGCCGCGTTTGGTGTTCAGCTCCACGCACGTGGGTTATTGTTCCCCGTATAGCTTCGTTATATCGTCCTGACAGCCTTTCTTTGTCATTTCTTAGTGATACTTTTACTCTTTTGTTTTTCTGAGGTCCAGCGTGCCACCCGCAATTCTCTTAAACGAACAGCTGCTACGACAGAGGTATTGTTTTCGACTCCCCTGCCTTCCCTTTACTGGGCGACACATGGTACATTGCCAGCGTATGTATTTTTCAAGCTGTTAGCAACCCTAGTTACGATGTTCACTTACAAAAAAATTTTTATTTAAAATTTGTCGTTATACTGCACATGAACGGGTCGGTCCCATTGAAGGTGATAAGCTGCGTCTGACGAATATTAATTGTGGCAACGTGTACACAAGACGGTAATCTCATCTTGCTAACAGTACAATTTGACCGGTGCACGTTGCAACAAACCTACTGGTGTTCTGTGACAATGCCGGGAACTGCCGCGCAATCACAACTTCCGAACCTTATCGTTCTGGCCGAGACAGTATTATATTAAACACATATTGTAACAAATATCTGTTTCATGGTTACAAAATAAAAATATGTGTGTTTACCAAAATAAAAAATTTTGTGTTTTTTGAAAAAATATTGTTCAATTTGGTTTTTGTGGTTTGTATTTAGGAAATAAATTTCGTAATGAATTAGTGTAAAAATTCTGCTCTTTTAATTCTGTTTCTGTTAATTGTATTAATTTAAAGTTTTAGAATTAATTTCCGCGTTAATTGGATTATCTCCAGCACTAGTCGATAGACGGTTCTTCTTCTTCTTTGAGTATTATCCTTCTTCTTTGGTAAAGGTCGCCTTTCGGATAGTCCGTGATCTCAATTTATCTTATTTTTTATTCTATTTATTAAATTTATAAAGAAATTTAAACCAAATTGCAGAATAATTAGATTTATTAACAATTGTGTATACAATATGTGTATTATTTATGTGTATATATACAATGTGTGTACATAATTATACAATGATTGTAACAATATGTAACAATTTAAGTTATTATTCCACTCGTTTACTGTTCCGTATTAGTTTAGTTTACTTTTGGTACTAAATGTTCTCACTGAAGTTAAGTTTAAGTTCAAAATTTATAAATTTACGAATTTTCACGTTAGACTAGGCTTACGGACCTATCGCAATATTTGTCTACTATATAGGTTAATATTAGCACAAATCGCGTTCAAGTGTTCCCGACAGGGTCCAATAATTAACTGTTCTCATTTTCTTCGTCTCCTGAATGTCTTAGCCAATTTAATATTAGTAATACATTGTTTTAAAATCGGTTTGGCTTCCGCTACATGTAGCAAATCTACATATATCACTGAATATATTTTTGCTATTATTTAATTTTATGAAATACTAAATACATAATCTCTTTCTTTAGTTCATTCTGTTTGATTTGATACCAAATAAGATAGTTTTACAAAGTTTTTTATCTAAAATGCTATATTTCTTTCATTCTGAAAAAGTAGGCTTTTTATTTTTACTTCCTGTCCTTCTCCAAAATGTTTGCCATTTTATATGTTATATTTATGATTGTACTAAATCTCAGATTGATATAAGATGTTTATCTTTCCTTAATTTCTTGTAATTTTATTAATTGATTATCCTTTTAAATATTATTCAATAATTTATGACTCCCCACTCTGAATTTTCAGTTATTACATTTGAAATTTTAACAATAATTCTTCCTATCTTTTTACAATATCTTTATAAAGTATAATTTACATTATATTATTTTGTGACTGATTTACCTTACATAAATTTCATCAGTTTAACTACCGTAGTTTAATGGATTTGATTCTTTAATTATAATGTAGTTGGAATTTACCATTTGGCCTAGATTTTGTCTGGTTTTACATACAAAGTTTTTTAATAATGCAGCTCGTTTATACCCTTTCTGACCTCCTATTCTAATACAATGTTGATTAACAATTCCTTACTTTACTACAAGAACATTTAGTTCTTGAATAAAACTATAAACATTTAGTTTTGTTAGTGAATTTAAACTATTAATTCATAACAATTATTTAACATTAAAAAGTGGTATTTAATCTCAGACCATTTAGTCTTGATTAATCCTAGTAACTTATAATAAACATTTTATAATAAAAGAATGGTATCCACACTCAGACATTGCATTCTTGACTAAAACTATTAAACATAATAAACATTTTAGAATATTATAACATGACTCTCTGATTCAACATTTAGGTATAGAGTTCATTTATTTAACTAGAAACATAACATTTGTTTCTTCTATTTTTAAACCTTTCTTAAAATTACTGGTGTGCAGTCTTATCTGCTTTTAGTTTATTTTATTTTAGGGATGTATCCCTTGTCACTTTACTTATTACCCACCTGCTCTTTATTTATCTTAATCATTTCAGTAAATGTTATTAGAAAAAGAGTGGCACTTTATTAGAAACATTAGTCTTTGCCCTTCATAATACTATTTTATTAAATAGTATTCATGAAGTTAAATTAAAACTTGAAAGTTGTTTAAAGGTACACTTTCATTGAATGTTATTAAGTTTAAGCATTCAATGCACTTTCTTGAAGTTTATTTATTATAATATAATAACTTGCACTTGTCTCCTGCTAATTCTTGATACTATCACTAGTCAGTTTTATAGTTTTATATTATCAAGATATTTATTTATGAGGGACTGTTAAGATTTGTTTTTATTCATTATACAATAACTTTCCTGGGTGCACTTTTACTTATCACTTTAAACACTTTAGTTTACATTTGTTTTACATTATTTCTGTTTTTTGGGTGTTATACTTTCATTTTGTGACATTTAATTTCCCTTGGGGTTTTGGTTTTCTCCTTACTGGGTCTCCTTTGGGTATTTGTTATAGTCTTCTCCTCCTACTATCTTGTATCTTCAACCTCATTCCTGTTTATTAGGTATTTTGGTTTGTTCTGGGTATTTTCTTTATTCATTCTTCGTTTCTTCATTACCATATATATTATTATGTACGTTGGTTTGTTCGGGGTGTCTTCCTTACCTACTCCTATCCTACCTGGGTACTTTCCTTAATTCATTTTAGTTTTTTGGGGTTTATTTTTCTTTACTCATTTTTTTTTCATAATGGTTTTTTCTTTATTTTTACTTTTTCAAGTTATAATAGTATTTTATTTTGATGCTTATTTGTTTTCATTTGGATTTTTCTTTGATAGTTATTTATTTATGATCATATTTTATTCGTTCTTAAGTTGATAATCTGTCATGCTACTATATATATATAATAATAACATATTGTGCCACTGTTACATCGCCCTTCTTTTAGTAGTGCAGAAACCCGACCATTAAAAGATTTAAGTTGTCAAGCTGGGTTGAGAAAATCGAAACTTTGTTTGAATCTATAATTATTTGTTTATTATATAGAATGTGCAGTGGCGTATCTAGAATTTGGCCTTGCAGCATTAGCGTGGCGTTCATGTAACCGCTGTTGCCGGTGGCTGGAAATAAAAGAAAATAATGTTAATTATATCACAGAATAAATACTTTAGTTATAACGTGTCGGCTACGTTATAATCCAGGGAACCTGTAATAATTGACTCTAGCCAATTATACAGGCTGCCTACGTTGTAACAAACTGAAAAATCAAACACAACACAAAGAATAATTATAATTACTCTAATTACAGGAAACAAGGGGAGGGAATTTAGCTGATTTATGCACTCACTTTAGTATGTAACAAGATGACGTCTCTTTATTAACATATGATATATAACACATTACATATAAAAATTTACTCATACAGAAATTGTAAAGGGGTTTTCTGTCAAAACAAATGATCACACAGATCATGTATTTTACCTCGGATCCGAGTCTCTTTTAATCTAGTTAAGAAGTTTCAAATTTACTTTACTTATTAAGAAGGTTGCATTGTTACTTAAACACCATTTGAAGAATGGTTTTATTTAGTTAAGCGATTCAAAGTTATATCTCAAGAGCAATGTTACAACGTATGATTTCAGAAATTACTGGTTACATCATTCTAAAACTTAATACTTGGAGATTGTCTTTTAAAAGTCTTTGGCATTTATAAATACTTATATTTTAAATATACATAATTCACGGAAGACGAGCTTCCGAGTCACCTCTTAGATAAGCTTTATCTGTCCATGTCCTGTATTAAATTTTGTGTATGTGGAATTTATAGCTCCACGTTCTGGTGACAAACATAAAATTTTGTTGCTGGGCGCCAGAGATAATTAGGAATCTCAGGGGGTTGTTAATAACAACTCTTATGTTCAGATGCTAATTAATAGATATTATATTTACCCTTTTTAATACATTTAAATATATATAACATATGATATTATCCGCATTTCAATTTGACAGGCTAGTTACTTCTCAATTACTACTAACTTCTTATCCTTAGTTAATCATTATAAGAAATTCGTGAATACAGTTAATATCATTTACTGTTTATGACCACTTAATTAGTCCATTGACTATGGTTTCAGATTATGATCTTAATTACACACTAAATATTATTAATCATCAATAAAAGATTAATAAACAAATGTGAAATATTATTTATCATTAACAAGATATTAATGAAACTAGAAAATCTCCTTCTTTCTCAACATAAATAAACATTAATCAATAAAATGACTTAATATCTAACATTTCAGAACTATCCAACTAACATTCAAAATTTATATTAAATATTTATACTTCGTACTCCTATTCTAAGTCGTAAGATATAAAACTCTACAGCATCTGAACAATTCGTCAGTTCTTTTAGAATGAAACGGGTTAACTGAGTAGACAAATATATGACATGCAATTATTTGATTATAACGTTTAATGTGACACAGTTACTTGAAATCGCTTATCCATTCCTCCGTCTCGCTCGTTCCACACTTTACACATCACAACACAATTTATATTACTCTGCTTTTTATCGTATCCACCACACTCGCGAGGATCATTCGTCTCCACGTCCTCCGAAACTCTGACTTTTCATACGGTCGCGCACATAATAAATAAAACTTCTTCGCACTTGATGCCGCGCACAGAATAAATAATACTACTTGGCGGTTGATTGACGATTGGCTAATTTACTGTACGACTGAGTAATTAACTAACTAACTGATTGATTTCAAGGACTGCCTTACTTGAATTCACTGACTGACTGCCTTGATTTCACTGACTGACTCTCTTTACGTTCCTGCATCAGTTACTTTTATAGTTTCACCGAAACTTCCCTTACTGCCGCTACTCTTAAAATTACCATCATTGGCTGAGATTCGAACTTGTTGCCGGTAAGTTTGAAATTGACCAGTAACCACTCGAAATAACTTCGCGCGCAGAGGTGACGCTTTTTGTAATTGGTGAGTTCTTATAGACGCGAACTTTTTGCCGCGAGACCGTTTTCTCGTTAAAAAAGGAAATCTGCTTTCTCCACCACCCTCGTTTATGACGTTTCACTCGTTGTATTTTGAAGGCCGTAAACACCCTAAATCTAACGGTACTGCCTATTTTTTTTTTTTTTTTTTGCTGTTTTTTTTCTTTTAGCAAATAAAGAGTTTTATATCTTTACGACATAGAAAGTTGTACTTACAATACAATTTTACTTTGGGTCGGCGCCAATGTGTCGCCTCGCCCATACACACCTCTCACTTATATACCGACTATGCAGTATAATTCTTATCTGTATGTTTATTTATTAACGATACTAATATTAATATTAATAAATTACATCGAAATATGTAATTGATCTATGTGTGTTTTACTATACAACTAGCTGTAACCGATAGTGTTATGTTACATTGTCCCCCAAAAAGATTTATCCACAATTGTACAACAAAATTTGGGAAAATCATTTTGTATGCCTCTACATATAGATTTATATTGTCACCGGACAAAAGGCATGCCGCATGACAAATGGCGCCAATCGTACACACTATCGTTTTTGGTGGCCCTAAAAAGGACCGAGTGGCGAGAACGGTGATGTTGGTAGTGCCGCGCTGAGATGTTCGGCGGCTGCGCCCGCTGTTCGTGGCGTACTGCAGTCCTCCTCTTCTTCCGGCACCGGTTGTAGAGTCGGCTGCCGGCCCAGCGAAATCCATCGCTGGCGCGGAACGGGAGTGCGAAGACGCAAGAACGGCGGCGGTTCTATTCTTCGGCAGTTCCTTCCGGCTGACTCCGCCTCGATGTCGTCCGAGAGAGGAGAGGAGATGAGCCGGCCCGGGTTTTATGCACTAACCGGGATCGCTGATTCGCTAGCTCCGAACACGAAGTTGGTCACGTCTCGGCGGCTGCTGATGCCGGATTGGCTCGTCTCGTCCACCGCTTGTACCGGAGAGCAGATGTTCGCATACCGCTGCCGTCACAATATATATATAGTCATTTAAACGAGGGTTTGTTTATGGTTGGCAACTGTCAACTGTTCGTTGGTTCACACTTCACTCGAAGCACTGGAACTGGACGGACCTCTTCTGGACTGCTCTCTCCAGCTGGAGTTTTCGCTGCTATCAGCCACTGCCCTGCTGCCTGCTGCTTCGCCGCTGGACAGCCAACATCTTGGCCCGCTTGCTGCCTTTGTCAACAAGAAGACAGAAGACCAGAACTCAGCTGGCTGGTGAATTGAGTAGCCAGCACAAGCACAGCTGAGTGCGTCGGACCTTCTAAGGGCCACCAGCCAAGTGACCCTTTTCAGGACCACCATCGAAGAGGAAGCTTATAGCCTGCCAGAGCTGTTGTAAGTTGCGCAGCGCATCTAGCCCGCTGACGCTCAGGCTCTTAGGTAGCGCTGCCTAGGACGATCCTTGCGAGCCCCCACCAGTGGTAAGCGAGCTTGGATATCGCCTAGGTAAAGAGGCCGGTGGACACCTCTCTTGGTAAGGAGAGGTATCTAACGAAGCCGGTCATTTGCCCAGCTCGTAGTAAGCCTGAGCGTTCCAGAAATCCCTCAAGCGATCCGGCTCGGGCCGGACCCTAGGTCCCTGGTTACCGCCGGAGGCAGCCTGGCTGCCTCTGGTCGGCGAACCTCCCGCTCGATGGCGGAAATGCCCGCTTCGGGCGCGTCATCGAGCTCGCAGTTGCTCGCCACTGCCCCGCCCCACACGAGCGACTCGCCGTGTTCTCCGCTTATGGAAGCGGACCAAGTCGATCCCCGGTCGGTTCCGCTGCCCGGTGACGAGACCGACGCTTTCGTGGCGGTTGGGCCACGGGGGCGGCCGGTTAAGAAACCGAGGCGGAATCGATCGTCCTCAACCTCTTCCTCGGCGTCCGCCATGGAAGTTGTCCCCGCCGATGGCGAATCCGGCCCGGGGCCGACTGTGTCCGGCGGTGCCCAAGCACCGCCGGCCCCTGGTCGCATCCCGCCCGTATACGTTCACGGCGTGAACAACGTCACCGGTTTTTACCGGCGGTTGATAGTGGCTCCCGGACTTTCCCCGGCCAACGTTGACCTGAAGCTCCTTGGGGGCGACACAGTCAAGATCGTTGTCCGCGGAATGGACGTGTACCGCAGTGTCGTGGCATACGTTGAATCCCAGCGTTTCCAGTACCATACCTTTTCGCCCAAACACGTGAAGCCTCTGTCGCTTGTCCTCAGAGGCTTGGACGTGGAATCCCCTCTAGAGGAAATACTCGATGAGCTGCGCGAGCTGGGCTATCCTGTTCGCGCGGTCCATCGGGTGTTTACTCCTGCCGGACCAAGGCGTCCAATTCCTCTGGTCCGCATCCTGGTGGAGAATAGCGAGGCAGGCACTAGCCTACTCTCACTTACGCGGCTTTTTGGTTTCCGCGTAAAAGTGGAAAGAAGCCGCGCTCCCGGGGTTCTGCCTCAGTGTCACAGGTGCCAACGCTTCGGGCACCACTCTGACTCTTGTTCCAACGCTCCGGCGTGCGTGAGGTGTTCTCTCCCTCACGCCTCCAAACTTTGTGATGCACCTGCATTCAAAAGATGCATCAACTGCGGCGGGAGTCACCCCGCCAACTACCGGGCATGTCCGGTGTTTCAGCAGGAGCTCGAGCGGCGAAAGCCAAAAGGGCGCCTGCCACCACCGAGGCATCCGGTAGCTGGTTCAAGACCTGCAACCGAGCAGCCAGGCCCTGCGCCTCCTGCTACGGCTGCCGTGTCTTCCGCCCCAGTCACTACCAGGCAACAAAAACGTTCTAAAGGCCCGAAGCAAACACCTGCAGCACAGGCAACTCCAACTCAGGCTCCTTCACAGGCCCCTGTCCCGCCTATGGCGAAAAAGCGCCGTAACCTCGTGGCATCTAAAAGTGAGACCGCCCAGCCAAAAGAAAACATCTCGGTTGTGGAGCCTGAGACTTCTCAATCCCCCCCAGCAACGGAGAATCCTGCCCCTGCTTTAGAAGCAGCCTCGCCTGACCTCCCGCCCCCGCGGTTTCCCAACGCAGGCAAAAAGAAGCGGCATAGAAAGCCCCGTGGCGCTAGATCCCGGGCTCCTGCCAACCCGGCCGCACAGTCCAGACAGCCTGCACAGCGCGCGAAGTCCGACGCAATCGCATCTGTCCCTCTTCCTAGCACCTCCGCTAGAGGTGCTACACCTGGCCCCAAGAAACCCCTGGCTTCCACCAATCCCCCGATTGATAAGCCTCGGCGCTCTTATGCGCACGCAGTCTCCGGGCAATCTGCCTCAAGAACCGTTCCTGACGACTACCAGGTCGTCAAAGACTTCCTTGCTGAGTTCGACCTCAGCAAAGTCGCCCAGACCTTCAGGTCCATCCGCTCCCGCTTGGAGACTGCTGACATAACTGAGAGATTCATGCTCTTGGTGGAAGCCGCCACTTGTGTAGGTCTTCTATGAGTCGGGTCCTCAAACGAGATCTCTCGATTCTTTCCTGGAACGCCAACGGGTTGTCCAACAAGATCCAGGAACTCCAAGAATTACTGGCCCGACTCAAACCCGATGTAGTACTTCTCAATGAGACCCACTTGACTCCTGCGAGTCGGTTACGACTGGCCAACTATGTGTGCTATCGAAACGACAGACCGGGCACTGCTGGTGGCGGTACTGCCGTCGCGGTGAGGCTCACTCTCGAGCATCACCGAGTCGTCTTGCCTGCAATGACTCACCTCGAAGGCACCGCTGTGGAGTTGTTAAACACTCTAGGCGGTGTACAGATGGTAGCGGCGTATAAACCGCCGCAAAAAGAGCTCCTTCACCCCGATCTAGCTGTCGCGTTCGATGCACACAGGAGGGTCATCATGGCCGGCGATCTGAACTGTAAACATCGCGATTGGAACAGTCGCTTGACTGCCCCAAACGGGAAACGTTTACGCAGGTTTGCCGATTCTCGCAGGATACAAGTGATTGGGCCTACCCAACCTACGTTCTACCCCTCACAACGCAACGCGGCTCCCGATGTCTTGGACATAGCGGTGATTCAAGGAATTGACTGTCCGGTCCATGTGTCCGCGCTAACGGAACTATCGTCCGATCATCTCCCCATCCTGATACACGTCGCTACCCAGCACGTCGTACGCAGAGATGTCAGGAAGGTGGTAGAATGGGATCGCTATGGCCCGGCGTTAAGTCGCCGATTGCCAGACGCGGGACCACTCGAAACCTTCCGCCAAGTCGACGAGGCAGTTGCCGCGTTTGACGAGGCAGTCGTATCTGCGATCGACGCGTCTTCCAGAATGAAGCCTGGCGTCACGCCCCACTGGCAGCGGATCCCAGAGGAGACGAGTGCTCTCGCTTGCGAGAGAAATCGCCTCCGGAGACGCTGGCAGCGGACCCGTGATCCGGCCGACAAGGCAGCGTACAACCGGGCGACCGGCATTTTACGTCGTGAAATGCAGGCCTACCGGAGACGCTGTTGGGAACTCGCCGTGGCCCAGGCAGGGGACGGATCGGACGAAAGTAGCCCTTACCGGATACCTTCGGCGTTGGTAGGGAAGAGGCGCCGGCCTCGCATCCCGGCCATTGCTGGACCTTTCGGTCAAATCCTGGCTCGCCCGGAGGCGAAGGCCGAGTACTTGGGCGCGTGTTTTGAGCGACAGTTCGCACCTAACCCGCCCATGGACTGGGACTTCGACGAAGAAGTCGAGAACGAAGTGGAAGACTTTCTGTCTCTTCCGATCACTACGGAGCCCGAACCCATTACTAGGGAGGAGGTCACAGATCGGCTCGTTGAACTCGTGCCAAGAAAAGCTCCTGGCCCGGACGGCGTCTCGAACGCCGCTCTTACTCGACTCCCGGAGCGAGGAGTACTTTTCTTGGTCGCGCTGTTCAACGCGTGTCTTCGACTGGCCTATTTTCCCCAGAAATGGCGTAAGGCGACGGTTATAGTGATCCCGAAGCAGGGAAAGGACGCTTCCCGTCCCGGCAACCTCCGGCCAATTAGTCTACTGTCAGCCACGTCAAAGGTCCTCGAACGTCTCGTACAACGGAGAGTACTAGATCATCTACGAAATTTCGATGTACTGGTCCCCGAACAGTTCGGCTTCCGTGTGGGGCATTCCACCACTCATCAACTGATGAGACTGGTGGAATACATCACGGACGCCGGGTGTCGGAAAGAGCAGACTGTCGCCTGTTTCCTAGATGTGGAAAAGGCCTTTGATAGTGTCTGGCACGACGGGCTCTTGTTCAAGCTCCGGGAAATCCAGCTCCCAGATTGCTACCTTCGCTTGATTGCTAGCTTTCTGACGGAGAGGACTTTCTGCGTGCGAATAGACGACCACGTCTCTTCCGAGAGACGTATCACAGCCGGGGTACCTCAAGGTAGCGTGCTAGGGCCTCTCCTGTTCTCAGTGTATGTCAACGACGCACCCAGAGAGCCTGGAGTCCAGATGGCTTTGTTTGCCGACGACACGGCGGTCTATACCGCCGATCGGAACGCAGACTTTGCTATCCCACGACTTCAGCGCGCACTCGATGCGTATTCGACGTGGACGGAAAGCTGGAAAGTTGCCGTCAACGAAACCAAGAGCTCAGCGGTGCTATTCACAAAGCGCCGGAAAGAACCACGAGGCCGAGTGAGACTCGGTAGAACGTACCTGCCCTGGTCGAGGGAAGTTAAGTACCTCGGTGTCCACCTTGATCGTCGGCTCACCTGGCGTACCCACGCTGAGACGATGCGAAGGAAAGCGTCCGCTCGTCTCGCGCAACTGTTTCCGATACTTGCCAACAAGGCTATGACCCGCAAGCTGGGTAAGTTGATTGTCAACGCGTATCTGTTGCCGATCATTACCTACGCTCTTCCCGTCTGGGGTTACCTCGCAACCGTTCATAAAAGAAGGTTGCAAAGCGTTCTCGATAGAGGGCTTCGGCTAGCGGCCAAAGTCCCCTATCGGTTTTCTTCTCGTCTCCTGAGAAGAGGACTCGGTGTCCGCTCCTTGGATGACACCGCAAGGCGACTTGCACGTAAATTTTACGTCCGAGCTGCGAGGACCCAGACAAACCCTCTCATAGCTGGCCTTGGCAAGTACCGAATACGTCCAGGTGAATCTTGGAAACGGCCTCGACAAATACTGTACTAGTCGACCTAGTACGAGCATGTCGTTGTAACGACCAATAAAAATTAAATAATCAATATTCCGTCTGGACAGGACCACTAGGCAGGAGCCCCTCATAGGAGGCTCGGTACTAGGATACCATTGGGTCGTCTCACGACGCGCAACCCAACAGCTCTGACCACTTGGGTTTGTTTATGTCAACTGTCCTTTTGAGCGATCTTTTGATCGATCAATCAGCTTCTGCTCCAGACTTCAGACGGACAGGACTGCTCCTTGGACTGCTCTCTAATCTGGACGTTGCTTCAGCTTCTGGCTGCATCCGCCCACCTCGCAGGACGAGGAATTTCGCTGCTCTCTTCGTGGGACAAGACTCTCGCGCCAGCTGTTACCAGTGAATTGAGTAGCTGGTTGAAGCAACAGCTGGCCGAAGTTGCCCTGCTAAGGACCACCTTGCCGGATACCATCTGCTGGCGAAGAACTGAAGAGGATTGCTCTGGGCTCACCTGGTGAGTGCCGCATTTCCAGTGTGTAATTCCTAACTTGTTCACGACTGTTAGGTAGCGCTGCCCCGGACGATCCTTGCAAGCCCCCACCAGTGGTAAGCGAGCTAGGATATCGCCGGGGTAAAGGGGCCAGTGGACACCAGTCTTGGTAAGGACTGGTATTCAACGAAGCTGGTCGTTAGCCCAGCTCCTCCCGCATCGTCGTGAACAAGGAAGACGCGCGGGTAATCCGGCTTCGGCCGGACCCGAGATCCCTGGCGTCTGGCAGTGACTGCCTAGCAGTCTCTGCCCGGCAGCCGTCGCACCTGGCCAGCATGCCTTCTACAGGCAACGGCCCAAGTGCCGAGTCGCTCGGCCCCGCCTTGCTACCCCATCTGGGCGACTCGCCCGATTCGCCTCGGGCGATGGAGACGGACGATCCTCTCCCCAACCCGATTCCTCCTCTTCCGGCTGACGAGTCGGGCGAGTTCGCGACCGTTGGTCGGCGTAATCGCCCGGCTAAGAAGCCCAAGAGAACCCACCCAACCGCTTCCTCTAACACCTCGGCCATGGACATTGGACCTTCTCAGGGCCCACAGGCCGCGGTTCCGACTGCTTCGACAGCAGCTCCGGCTGCTGCCGCTGTTGGTCGTGCGCCGCCCCTGTACGTCCATAGCGTATCCAATGTCGCCGCCTTATACAGACGGCTGATCGCAGCCCACGGCCTGTCGGCCGACAAGCTTGACCTGAAGCTGCTTGGCGGTGATACGGTCAGGATTGTCGTCCGCCAGCTCGAGGACCATCGCTTGGTCGAGGCCTTCCTCCAAGCACACAACCTCCAATATCACACCTTCACTCCTAAGCGAGTCAAGCCCTTGTCTGTCATTTTGCGAGGGCTTGACGCGCACACCGATCCACAGGAGATCCTTATGGAACTCCGCGACCTCGGGTACCCGGTGCAGGCAATTTTCCGCCTGTTCACTCACTCAGAGACCCGAGTCCCTCTCCCGCTCGTCCGTCTCCAGCTCGAGAAGGGCGAGGCTGCAGACAAAATTTTCCACCTGACGCGGCTGTTTGGCTTCCGCGTCAGGGTGGAAACCAGTCGTCCCCAGGGCAAGCTCGCGCAGTGCCACCGGTGCCAGAGGTTCGGCCACCACACCGACGTCTGCCGCAATGCCCCGGCCTGTCTCCGATGTTCTCTGGGACATTCAACACAGGCCTGCACTGTGGCAGACAAAACCAAATTTCGCTGCATAAATTGTGGCCAAGGCCACGCAGCGTCTAACGTAAACTGCCCGGTCTATAAGGCGGAGCTCCTGCGGAAGCAAAAGCCGCAGGGGCCCCTCCCGAAGCCACGGCAGCCAGTTATGCAGCCCCAACCTAGACAGCCTAAAATGCAGGCTAGGCCTAAACCTCAGGCACAACCGGCACGGCGCGCGCCCTCTCCGGCTCCACCTCCAGCCCCTACAAAGGCAACTAAACGTACCGCGTCTC
The DNA here is from genome assembly GCA_034769895.1 of Magicicada septendecula. Classification (NCBI taxonomy): domain Eukaryota; kingdom Metazoa; phylum Arthropoda; class Insecta; order Hemiptera; family Cicadidae; genus Magicicada; species Magicicada septendecula. Next base: position 398,840,670 of record CM068375.1, on the reverse strand, counting down.
CTTCTACAGCAGAGACACGCCCAGTAGCTATTATCTCGGTTTTGGAGCCGGAGAATGAACCCTCCACCTCCGCGGAACCTCCTACTCCCGCCTCTGAACCAGAGGTAGCCTCGCCGCCCCTGCCACCTCCGCGATTTCCGCGAGCTGGCATGAAACCCAGGAACAAAGGGATACCCACACCGGATGCTCGGCCCCGAGCTCCTGCCGGCCCACAGCCCAAGAAAAGTCCTGCTTCCCGGTATAAGTCCGACGAAGCGCAACAGCGTACTTTTCCTGCCGCTGATCCAAAACCGTCTGGCCCTGGTCCTATGGCTTCCACCATGACCCGATCTGCCGTAACACCTGGTCGCTCTTATGCGGCCTCAGTTTCCAGGCAAACCACCCAGTCCGTCAGTTCCAATGACGCACAGTTCGTCCGCGGCTTTCTGTCTAGCTACGACCTCCCGAAAGTCGCATCTACCTTCAGGTCCATCCGAGCCCGCCTGGAAACTGCTGACCCAACTGAGAGATTCATGCTCTTGGTGGAAGCCTGCGAAGTCATAGGTCTTCTATGAACCGAGCCCTTAGACGAGATCTCTCGCTCGTAGCCTGGAATGCTAACAGCATCGGTCCCAAGCATTCCGACCTTCTTGAATTCCTGGCTCGGTTCAAACCCGACGTACTTCTCCTTACTGAAACCCACCTGACCCCGGCGAACCGGTTTCGATTACCAAATTACGTGGTCTATCGGGATGACCGAGTTGGCCGACGAGGAGGCGGCACGGCGATCGCGGTGAGGACCTCCATAGGTCATCATCGTGTCGCTTTGCCGCAGCTTACCAACCTAGAGGCCACCGCCATTGAGGTCCACGGAGCTCTTGGCGGCGTCCTCGTGGTCTCAGCTTATAAGCCCCCTCAAGCTGAACTCCTTGTCGGCGACCTGGACGTCATCTTCGATTCCCATCGAAGGGTAATTCTGGCCGGCGATCTGAATTGCAAGCATCGCGTTTGGAATAGTCGCCTGACTACTCCGAACGGGAGGCGCTTGCTCAGTTTTGTTGAATCGCGCCGGGCGATGGTGTTTGGTCCAGCGCAACCCACGTTCTTTCCGTCACAGCCTAACGCGGCTCCCGATGTTCTGGATATCGCGGTGACCCAAGGAGTTGTCTGTCCGGTCGAGGTATTCTCACTTACGGAGCTGACATCCGACCACAACCCTATCTTGGTCCACGTCGCTACCCAGCACGCCTATGCACGTTCTGACCAGAAGAAGGTTATCGATTGGGATCGCTACGGCCCGGCCTTGTGCCGTCGATTGCCGCCAGCGGCCCCAATCGATTCCGTTCGCCTCCTAGACGAAGCAGTTGCGGGAATCGAAGAGGCAATCATCTCGGCTATAGGCGTGTCTTCACGTACGCGAGCAGGTCTCACCCCTGGCTACCAACGCATCCCTGAGGAAGTCTCTCTTCTCGCTCGCGAGAGGAATTACTTCCGGAAACGTTGGCAGAGGACCCGTGATCCGGCCGATAAGGCAGCATACAATCGGCTCACCGGACGACTGCGTGGCAGTCTGAAGGCGTTCCGACGTAGCTGTTGGGAACTCGACGTGGCCCGAACGGGGGATGCGGACCCGCAATCTCACCCGTACAGAATACCTACCGCATTGACGGGACGGAGGCGCCGACCTCCACTTCCCGCCATTGTTGGACCGTTCGGTCGACCCCTGGGTCGCCCGGAGGAGAAGGCCGAGTACTTGGGCTTGTGTTTCGAGCGACAGTTCGCTCCCAACCCGCCCATGGACTGGGACTTCGACGAACAAGTCGAGATGGCCGTGGAAGACTTTCTGTCACTTCCGATCACGACGGAGCCCGAACCCATCTCTTTGGAAGAGGTCTCAGATCGGCTCGCTGAACTTCAGCCAAGAAAAGCTCCAGGCCCGGACGGTGTTACCAACACCGCTCTACGTCTTCTTCCCGAGCCTGGAGTTCAATTCTTGACTGATTTGTTCAACGCGTGTCTTAGACTGGCCTACTTTCCCAAGAAATGGAGAAAGGCGACGGTTATCGTGATCCCGAAGCCGGGAAAGGATACCACCCGCTCGGAAAACCTCCGGCCTATCAGCCTACTTTCCGCTACGTCCAAGGTTTTTGAGCGCCTCGTACAGCGTCGTGTACGAGAACATCTAACCAACTTTGACGTGCTGGTCCCCGAACAGTTCGGCTTTCGTGTGGGGCATTCGACCACTCATCAATTGATGAGACTGGTGGAAGGGATCACGGAAGCCGGGTGTCGGAGAGAACGGACCGTTGGCTGTTTCTTAGATGTTGAGAAAGCCTTCGACAGCGTATGGCATGATGGCCTGTTATTCAAACTTAGGGAAGTCCAGCTCCCGGACTGCTACCTCCATCTGGTTGCTAGCTTTCTGACGGAGAGGACCTTCTGCGTGAGAGTTGGCGATTCAGTCTCTTCCGAGAGGCGAATCACAGCCGGCGTCCCTCAAGGTAGTGTTCTAGGCCCCCTTCTGTTCTCGATCTACGTCAACGACGTGCCGAGACAGCCTGGAGTCCAGATGGCCCTCTTCGCTGACGACACGGCCGTATTTACGGCCGATCGTCATGAGGAAAGGGCCGTCCTACGACTGCAGCGCCAGCTCGACACGCTCGTGGACTGGACTGATAACTGGAGAGTGCTCCTCAACCCTACCAAGAGCGTAGCCGTCGAATTCTCTAAGCGACGGAAGAACCCCGTTAGGCAACTACGTATCGGCAGAACGTACTTGCGCTGGTCCAACGAGGTCAAGTACCTCGGCTTACACCTCGACCGTCGGCTCACCTGGCGTACCCACGCACAGACAGTTCTTAAGCGAGCATCCACTCGCGTGTGCGACTGTTTCCACTCCTGATCAGCCCAGCCATGACCAGGAAATTGGGTAGGATGATCGTCGGCGCGTATCTGCTGCCGGTTATTACCTACGCCTGCCCGGTCTGGGGTTACCTCGCCGCAATGCATAAAAAGAAGTTGCAGAGCGTCCTCGACAAGGGGCTTCGGCTAGCGGCCAAAGTCCCCCGTCGCTTCTCATCTCGCCTTCTAAGGAGAGGACTTGGCGTCCGCTCCTTAGACGACACTTTCAGGCGGCTTGCACGCAAATTTTATGCACGTGCGGCGAGGTTCCCAGACAATCCTCTAGTGACTGGGCTGGGAAGGTACCGTATACGCCCAGGTGATTCATGGAAACGCCCTCGGTGTATACTGCGCTAGCGTAGGCTAGCACAACAGCCGAGAAAGGCCTGCTATAGAGCACACGCCCTACTTGGGCAGGGCCACGAGGCAGGAGCTCCAGATGGTAGCTCGGAACTCAGTTCCCGTGCGGTTCGTCTCTGCGACGCACAACCGCAAAGCCCAGAGCAAAAAAAAAAAGGGTTTGTTTATCCTCCAATCGTGTCAGTTGACTCGAAGCACTGGAACTGAACGGATCTCTTCTGGACTGCTCTCTCCAGCTGGAGTTTTCGCTGCTATCAGCCACTGCCCTGCTGCCTGCTGCTTCGCCGCTGGACAGCCAACATCTTGGCCCGCTTGCTGCCTTTGTCAACAAGAAGACAGAAGACCACACCTCAGCTGGCTGGTGAATTGAGTAGCCAGCACAAGCACAGCTGAGTGCGTCGGACCTTCTCAGGGCCACCAGCCAAGTGACCCTTTTCAGGACCACCATTGAAGAGGAAGCTTATAGCCTGCCAGAGCTGTTGTAAGTTGCGCAGCGCATCTAGCCCGCTGACGCTCAGGCTCTTAGGTAGCGCTGCCTAGGACGATCCTTGCGAGCCCCCACCAGTGGTAAGCGAGCTTGGATATCGCCTAGGTAAAGAGGCCGGTGGACACCTCTCTTGGTAAGGAGAGGTATCTAACGAAGCCGGTCATTTGCCCAGCTCGTAGTAAGCCTGAGCGTTCCAGAAATCCCGCAAGCGATCCGGCTCGGGCCGGACCCTAGGTCCCTGGTTACCGCCGGAGGCAGCCTGGCTGCCTCTGGCTGCCTCTGGTCGGCGAACCTCCCGCTCGATGGCGGAAATGCCCGCTTCGGGCGCGTCATCGAGCACGCAGTCGCTCGCCACTGCCCCGCCCCACACGAGCGACTCGCCGTGTTCTCCGCTTATGGAAGCGGACCAAGACGATCCCCGGTCGGTTCCGCTGCCCGGTGACGAGACCGACGCTTTCGTGGCGGTTGGGCCACGGGGGCGGCCGGTTAAGAAACCGAGGCGGAATCGATCGTCCTCAACCTCTTCCTCGGCGTCCGCCATGGAAGTTGTCCCCGCCGATGGCGAATCCGGCCCGGGGCCGACTGTGTCCGGCGGTGCCCAAGCACCGCCGGCCTCTGGTCGCATCCCGCCCGTATACGTTCACGGCGTGAACAACGTCACCGGTTTTTACCGGCGATTGATAGTGGCTCCCGGACTTTCCCCGGCCAACGTTGACCTGAAGCTCCTTGGGGGCGACACAGTCAAGATCGTTGTCCGCGGAATGGACGTGTACCGCAGCGTCTTGGCGTACGTGGAATCCCAGCAATTCCAGTACCATACCTTCTCGCCCAAACACGTGAAGCCTCTGTCGCTTGTCCTCAGAGGCTTGGACGTGGAATCCCCTCTAGAGGAAATACTCGATGAGCTGCGCGAGCTGGGCTATCCTGTTCGCGCGGTCCATCGGGTGTTTACTCCTGCCGGACCAAGGCGTCCAATTCCTCTGGTCCGCATCCTGGTGGAGAATAGCGAGGCAGGCACTAGCCTACTCTCACTTACGCGGCTTTTTGGTTTCCGCGTAAAAGTGGAAAGAAGCCGCGCTCCCGGGGTTCTGCCTCAGTGTCACAGGTGCCAACGCTTCGGGCACCACTCCGACTCTTGTTCTAACGCTCCGGCGTGCGTGAGGTGTTCTCTCCCTCACGCCTCCAAACTTTGTGATGCACCTGCATTCAAAAGATGCATCAACTGCGGCGGGAGTCACCCCGCCAACTACCGGGCATGTCCGGTGTTTCAGCAGGAGCTCGAGCGGCGAAAGCCAAAAGGGCGCCTGCCACCACCGAGGCATCCGGTAGCTGGTTCAAGACCTGCAACCGAGCAGCCAGGCCCTGCGCCTCCTGCTACGGCTGCCGTGTCTTCCGTCCCAGTCACTAACAGGCAACAAAAACGCTCAAAAGGCCCGAAGCAAACACCTGCAGCACAGGCAACCCCAACTCAGGCTCCTTCTCAGGCCCCTGTCCCGCCTATGGCGAAAAAGCGCCGTAACCTCGTGGCATCTAAAAGTGAGACCACCCAGCCAACAGAAAACATCTCGGTTGTGGAGCCTGAGACTTCTCAATCCCCCCCAGCAACGGAAAATCCTGCCCCTGCTTTAGAAGCAGCCTCGACTGGCCTCCCGCCCCCGCGGTTTCCCAACGCAGGCAAAAAGAAGCGGCATAGAAAGCCCCGTGGCGCTAGATCCCGGGCTCCTGCCAACCCGGCCGCACAGTCCAGACAGCCTGCACAGCGCGCGAAGTCCGACGCAATCGCATCTGTCCCTCTTCCTAGCACCTCCGCTAGAGGTGCTACACCTGGCCCCAAGAAACCCCTGGCTTCCACCAATCCCCCGATTGATAAGCCTCGGCGCTCTTATGCGCACGCAGTCTCCGGGCAATCTGCCTCAAGAACCGTTCCTGACGACTACCAGGTCGTCAAAGACTTCCTTGCTGAGTTCGATCTCAGCAAAGTCGCCCAGACCTTCAGGTCCATCCGCTCCCGCTTGGAGACTGCTGACATAACTGAGAGATTCATGCTCTTGGTGGAAGCCGCCACTTGTGTAGGTCTTCTATGAGTCGGGTCCTCAAACGAGATCTCTCGATTCTTTCCTGGAACGCCAACGGGTTGTCCAACAAGATCCAGGAACTCCAAGAATTACTGGCCCGACTCAAACCCGATGTAGTGCTTCTCAATGAGACCCACTTGACTCCTGCGAGTCGGTTACGACTGGCCAACTATGTGTGCTATCGAAACGACAGACCGGGCACTGCTGGTGGCGGTACTGCCGTCGCGGTGAGGCTCACTCTCGAGCATCACCGAGTCGTCTTGCCTGCAATGACTAACCTCGAAGGCACCGCTGTGGAGTTGTTAAACACTCTAGGCGGTGTACAGATGGTAGCGGCGTATAAACCGCCGCAAAAAGAGCTCCTTCACCCCGATCTAGCTGTCGCGTTCGATGCACACAGGAGGGTCATCATGGCCGGCGATCTGAACTGTAAACATCGCGATTGGAACAGTCGCTTGACTGCCCCAAACGGGAAACGTTTACGCAGGTTTGCCGATTCTCGCAGGATACAAGTGATTGGGCCTACCCAACCTACGTTCTACCCCTCACAACGCAACGCGGCTCCCGATGTCTTGGACATAGCGGTGATTCAAGGAATTGACTGTCCGGTCCATGTGTCCGCGCTAACGGAACTATCGTCCGATCATCTCCCCATCCTGATACACGTCGCTACCCAGCACGTCGTACGCAGAGATGTCAGGAAGGTGGTAGAATGGGATCGCTATGGCCCGGCGTTAAGTCGCCGATTGCCAGACGCGGGACCACTCGAAACCTTCCGCCAAGTCGACGAGGCAGTTGCCGCGTTTGACGAGGCAGCCGTATCTGCGATCGACGCGTCTTCCAGAATGAAGCCTGGCGTCACGCCCCACTGGCAGCGGATCCCAGAGGAGACGAGTGCTCTCGCTTGCGAGAGATATCGCCTCCGGAGACGCTGGTAGCGGACCCGTGATCCGGCCGACAAGGCAGCGTACAACCGGGCGACCGGCATTTTACGTCGTGAAATGCAGGCCTACCGGAGACGCTGTTGGGAACTCGCCGTGGCCCAGGCAGGGGACGGATCGGACGAAAGTAACCCTTACCGGATACCTTCGGCGTTGGTAGGGAAGAGGCGCCGGCCTCGCATCCCGGCCATTGCTGGACTTTTCGGTCAAATCCTGGCTCGCCCGGAGGCGAAGGCCGAGTACTTGGGCGCGTGTTTTGAGCGACAGTTCGCACCTAACCCGCCCATGGACTGGGACTTCGACGAAGAAGTCGAGAACGAAGTGGAAGACTTTCTGTCTCTTCCGATCACTACGGAGCCCGAACCCATTACTAGGGAAGAGGTCACAGATCGGCTCGTTGAACTCGTGCCAAGAAAAGCTCCTGGCCCGGACGGCGTCTCGAACGCCGCTCTTACTCGACTCCCGGAGCGAGGAGTACTTTTCTTGGTCGCGCTGTTCAACGCGTGTCTTAGACTGGCCTATTTTCCCCAGAAATGGCGTAAGGCGACGGTTATAGTGATCCCGAAGCAGGGAAAGGACGCTTCCCGTCCCGGCAACCTCCGGCCAATTAGTCTACTGTCAGCCACGTCAAAGGTCCTCGAACGTCTCGTACAACGGAGAGTACTAGATCATCTACGAAACTTCGATGTACTGGTCCCCGAACAGTTCGGCTTTCGTGTGGGGCATTCCACCACTCATCAACTGATGAGACTGGTGGAATACATCACGGACGCCGGGTGTCGGAAAGAGCAGACTGTCGCCTGTTTCCTAGATGTGGAAAAGGCCTTTGATAGTGTCTGGCACGACGGGCTCTTGTTCAAGCTCCGGGAAATCCAGCTCCCAGATTGCTACCTTCGCTTGATTGCTAGCTTTCTGACGGAGAGGACTTTCTGCGTGCGAATAGACGACCACGTCTCTTCCGAGAGACGTATCACAGCCGGGGTACCTCAAGGTAGCGTGCTAGGGCCTCTCCTGTTCTCCGTGTATGTCAACGACGCACCCAGAGAGCCTGGAGTCCAGATGGCCTTGTTTGCCGACGACACGGCGGTCTATACCGCCGATCGGAACGCAGACTTTGCTATCCCACGACTTCAGCGCGCACTCGATGCGTATTCGACGTGGACGGAAAGCTGGAAAGTTGCCGTCAACGAAACCAAGAGCTCCGCGGTGCTATTCACAAAGCGCCGGAAAGAACCACGAGGCCGAGTGGGACTCGGTAGAACGTATTTGCCCTGGTCGAGAGAAGTTAAGTACCTCGGTGTCCACCTTGATCGTCGGCTCACCTGGCGTACCCACGCTGAGACGATGCGAAAGAAAGCGTCCGCTCGTCTCGCGCAACTGTTTCCAATACTTGCCAACAAGGCTATGACCCGCAAGCTGGGTAAGTTGATCGTCAACGCGTACCTGTTGCCGATCATTACCTACGCTCTTCCCGTCTGGGGTTACCTCGCAACCGTTCATAAAAGAAGGTTGCAAAGCGTTCTCGATAGAGGGCTTCGGCTAGCGGCCAAAGTCCCCTATCGGTTTTCTTCTCGTCTCCTGAGAAGAGGACTCGGTGTCCGCTCCTTGGATGACACCGCAAGGCGACTTGCACGTAAATTTTACGTCCGAGCTGCGAGGACCCAGACAAACCCACTCATAGCTGGCCTTGGCAAGTACCGAATACGTCCAGGTGAATCTTGGAAACGGCCTCGACAAATACTGTACTAGTCGACCTAGTACGAGCATGTCGTTGTAACGACCATTAAAAATTAAATTAGAATATTCCGTCTGGACAGGACCACTAGGCAGGAGCCCCTCATAGGAGGCTCGGTACTAGGATACCATTGGGTCGTCTCACGACGCGCAACCCAACAGCTCTGATCTTGGAGGGTTTGTTTATCGCAGAAAGGAGAACGAGAAGAGATTGACGACGGAACTTCACTTCAGCTGCTCGTACTGGAAGGACCTGCTCTCTTGAACCAGCTCTCTCTGGACGACTTCGGAAGATTGTCGCTGTTTACAGCTGCTGCCCTGCTGCCTTCGAACTGCCGAGGACAGACATTCTTTATCTGCTGCCCTGCTTGCTGGACAACACCTTGCCTTGAAGAAAGAAGACTGCAACTCAGCTGGCTGGTGAACTGAGTAGCCAGCACAACAGCTGAGTTCGTTCGTCGGACCTTCTTAGGGCCACCAGCCAAGTGACCCTTTTCAGGACCACCTTCTCGCCACAGAAGAGGAAGCGAATAGCCTGCCAGAGCTGTTGTAAGTTGCGCAGCGCATCTAGCCCGCTGACGCTCAGGCTCTTAGGTAGCGCTGCCTAGGACGATCCTTGCGAGCCCCCACCAGTGGTAAGCGAGCTTGGATATCGCCTAGGTAAAGAGGCCGGTGGACACCTCTCTTGGTAAGGGGAGGTATCTAACGAAGCCGGTCATTTGCCCAGCTCGTAGTAAGCCTGAGCGTTTCAGTCCCGCTTGCGATCCGGCTCGGGCCGGACCCTAGGTCCCTGGTTACCGCCGGAGGCAGCCTGGCTGCCTCTGGTCGGCAAACCTCCCGCTCGTTGGCGGAAATGCCCGCTCCGGGCGCGTCAACGAGCACGCAGTCGCTCGCCTCCTCCATACTCCACACGAGCGATTCGCCGTGTTCTCCGGCTATGGATGCGGACCAAGTAGTCGATCCCCGGACGGTTCCGCTGCCCGGTGACGAGACCGACGCTTTCGTGGCGGTTGGGCCACGGGGGCGCCCGGTTAAGAAACCGAGGCGGAACCGGTCCTCCTCAACCTCTTCCTCGGCGTCCGCCATGGAAGTTGTCCCCGCCGATGGCGAATCCGGCTCGGGGCCGACTGTGCCCGGCGCTGCCCAAGCACCGCCGGTCATTCGTCGCATCCCGCCTGTGTTCGTTAACGGCGTGAACAACGTCACCGGTTTCTACCGGCGACTCATAGTGGCTCCCGGACTTTCCCCGGCCAGCGTTGACCTGAAGCTCCTTGGGGGCGACACTGTCAAGATCGCTGTCCGCGGAATGGACGAGTACCGCAGCGTCATGGCGTTCGTCGAATCAGCCAACCTGCAATACCACACCTTTACCCCGAAACACGTGAAGCCTCTGTCCCTCGTGCTCAGAGGCTTAGACGTGGACTCTCCTCTCGAGGAAATCCTCGATGAGCTGCGCGAGATGGGTTATCCGGTTCGCGCGGTACATCGGGTATTTGCTCCCGCCGGACCAAGGCGTCCAATTCCCCTGGTTCGCATCATGGTCGAGAACAGCGAGGCAGGCGCATGCCTACTCTCTCTTACGCGGCTTTTTGGTTTCCGCGTAAAAGTGGAAAGAAGCCGCGCTCCCGGGGCTCTGCCTCAGTGCTACAAGTGCCAACGCTTCGGGCACCATTCAGAGACTTGTTCAAACGCTCCGGCGTGCGTGAGGTGCTCTCTACCTCACGCTAGTAAACACTGCGATGCCCCTGCTTTCAAAAGGTGCATCAACTGCGGCGGAAGTCACCCCGCCAACTACCGGGCATGTCCGGTGTTTCAGCGGGAGCTCGAGCGGCGAAAGCCGAAAGGGCGCCTGCCACCACCGAGGCATCCGGAAGCTGGTTCTAGACCTGCTACCGAGCAGCCAGGCCCTTCGCCTCCTGCTACGGCTACCGTGACTTTCGCTGCAGTTGCTAACAGGCAACGGAAACGTAGTAAAGGCCCGAAGCAGACACCTGTAGTTCAGGCATCTCCATCTCAGGCTCCTTCCCAGGCCCCTGTCCCGCCTCAGGCGAAAAAGCGCCGTAACCTCGCGGCATCTAAACAAAGTGAGACAGACCAGCCACTGCCAAACATCTCGGTTGTGGAGCCTGAGAATTCTCAACCCTCCCCAGCACCGGAGAATCCTGCCCCTGCTTTAGAAGCAGCCTCGCCTGACCTCCCGCCCCCGCGGTTCCCTAATGCAGGCAAAAAGAAGCGGCAACGTAAGCCCCGTGGCGCTAGATCCCGGGCTCCTGCCAACCCAGCCGCACAGTCCAGACAGCCTGCGCAGCGCGTGAAGACCGACGTTATCGCATCTGTCCCTCTTCCTAGCACCTCCGCTAGAGGCGCTACACCTGGCCCTAAGAAACCCCTGGCTTCCACCGCCCCAGATTGACAAGCCTCGGCGCTCTTATGCGCAAACAGTCTCCGGGCACTCTGCCTCAAAAACCGTTCCAGACGACTATCAGGTCGTCAAAGACTTCCTTGAGGAATTCGACCTCCGCAAAGTTGCCCAGACCTTCAGGTCCATCCGCTCCCGCTTGGAGACTGCCGATACAACCGAGAGATTCATGCTCTTGGTGGAAGCCGCCACTTGTGTAGGTTTTCTATGAGTCGGGTCCTCAAACGTGATCTCTCAATTCTTTCCTGGAACGCCAACGGGTTGTCCAACAAGATCCAGGAACTCCAAGAATTACTGGCCCGACTCAAACCCGATGTAGTGCTTCTCAATGAGACCCACTTGACTCCTGCGAGTCGGTTACGACTGGCCAACTATGTGTGCTATCGAAACGACAGGCCGGGCACTGCTGGTGGCGGCACTGCCGTCGCGGTGAGGCTCACTCTCGAGCATCACCGAGTCGTCTTGCCTGCAATGACTCACCTCGAAGGCACCGCTGTGGAGTTGTTGAACACTCTAGGCGGTGTACAGATGGTCGCGGCGTATAAACCGCCGCAAAAAGAGCTCCTTCACCCCGATCTAGCGGTCGCGTTCGATGCACACAGGAGGGTCATCATGGCCGGCGATCTGAACTGCAAACATCGCGATTGGAACAGTCGCTTGACTGCCCCAAACGGGAAACGTTTGCGCAGGTTTGCCGATTCTCGCAGGATTCAAGTGATTGGGCCTACCCAACCTACGTTCTACCCCTCACAACGCAACGCGGCTCCCGATGTCTTGGACATAGCGGTGATTCAAGGAATTGACTGTCCGGTCCATGTGTCCGCGCTAACGGAACTATCGTCCGATCATCTCCCCATCTTGATACACGTCGCTACCCAGCACGTCGTACGCAGAGATGTCAGGAAGGTGGTAGAATGGGACCGCTATGGCCCGGCGTTAAGTCGCCGATTGCCAGACGCGGGACCACTCGAAACCGTCCGCCAAGTCGACGAGGCAGTTGCCGCGTTTGACGAGGCTGTCGTATCTGCGATCGACGCGTCTTCCAGGATGAAGCCTGGCGTCACGCCTCACTGGCAGCGGATCCCTGAGGAGACGAGTGCTCTCGCTTGCGAGAGAAATCGCCTCCGGAGACGCTGGCAGCGGACCCGTGATCCGGCCGACAAGGCAGCGTACAACCGGGCGACCGGCATTTTACGTCGTGAAATGCAGGCCTACCGGAGACGCTGTTGGGAACTCGCCGTGGCCCAAGCAGGGGACGGATCGGACGAAAGTAGCCCTTACCGGATACCTTCGGCGTTGGTAGGGAAGAGGCGCCGGCCTCGCATCCCGGCCATTGCTGGACCTTTCGGTCAAATCCTGGCTCGCCCGGAGGCGAAGGCCGAGTACTTGGGCGCGTGTTTTGAGCGTCAGTTCGCACCTAACCCGCCCATGGACTGGGACTTCGACGAAGAAGTCGAGAACGAAGTGGAAGACTTTCTATCTCTTCCGATCACTTTGGAGCCCGAACCCATTACTAGGGAAGAGGTCACAGATCGGCTCGTTGAACTCGTGCCGAGAAAAGCTCCTGGCCCGGACGGCGTCTCGAACGCCGCTCTTACTCGACTCCCGGAGCGAGGAGTACTTTTCTTGGTCGCGCTGTTCAATGCGTGTCTTAGACTGGCCTATTTTCCCCAGAAATGGCGTAAGGCGACGGTCATAGTGATCCCGAAGCAGGGAAAGGACGCTTCCCGTCCCGGCAACCTCCGGCCCATTAGTCTACTGTCAGCCACGTCAAAGGTCCTCGAACGTCTCGTACAACGGAGAGTACTAGATCATCTACGAAACTTCGATGTACTGGTCCCCGAACAGTTCGGCTTTCGTGTGGGGCATTCCACCACTCATCAACTGATGAGACTGGTGGAATACATCACGGACGCCGGGTGTCGGAAAGAGCAGACTGTCGCCTGTTTCCTAGATGTGGAAAAGGCCTTTGATAGTGTCTGGCACGACGGGCTCTTGTTCAAGCTCCGGGAAATCCAGCTCCCAGATTGCTACCTTCGCTTGATTGCTAGCTTTCTGACGGAGAGGAGTTTCTGCGTGCGAATAGACGACCACGTCTCTTCCGAGAGACGTATAACAGCCGGGGTACCTCAAGGTAGCGTGCTAGGGCCTCTCCTGTTCTCCGTGTATGTCAACGACGCACCCAGAGAGCCTGGAGTCCAGATGGCTTTGTTTGCCGACGACACGGCGGTCTATACCGCCGATCGGAACGCAGACTTTGCTATCCCACGACTTCAGCGCGCACTCGATGCGTATTCGACGTGGACGGAAAGCTGGAAAGTTGCCGTCAACGAAACCAAGAGCTCCGCGGTGCTATTCACAAAGCGCCGGAAAGAACCACGAGGCCGAGTGGGACTCGGTAGAACGTATTTGCCCTGGTCGAGAGAAGTTAAGTACCTCGGTGTCCACCTTGATCGTTGGCTCACCTGGCGTGCCCACGCTGAGACGATGCGAAAGAAAGCGTCCGCTCGTCTCGCGCAACTGTTTCCGCTACTTGCCAACAAGGCTATGACCCGCAAGCTGGGTAAGTTGATTGTCAACGCGTACCTGTTGCCGATCATTACCTACGCTCTTCCCGTCTGGGGTTACCTCGCAACCGTTCATAAAAGAAGATTGCAAAGCGTTCTCGATAGAGGGCTTCGGCTAGCGGCCAAAGTCCCCTATCGGTTTTCTTCTCGTCTCCTGAGAAGAGGACTCGGTGTCCGCTCCTTGGATGACACCGCAAGGCGACTTGCACGTAAATTTTACGTCCGAGCTGCGAGGACCCAGACAAACCCACTCATAGCTGGCCTTGGCAAGTACCGAACACGTCCAGGTGATTCTTGGAAACGGCCTCGACAAATACTGTACTAGTCGACCTAGTACGAGCATGTCGTTGTAGCGACCACTGAAAATTAATTAAATATTCCGTCTGCACAGGACCACTAGGCAGGAGCCCCTACCGGAGGCTCGGTACTAGGATACCATTGGGTCGTCTCACGACGCTCAACCCAACAGCTCTGACCACTGAGGGTTTGTTTATTTGATCGATCGATGATCTTTTTGAGATCAGACTTCGCTTCAGCTTCTGGACAAGGAAGGATCTCTCCTTTGGACTGCTCTCTCCAGGTTGGACGCTGAAGTTTTCGCTGTTCTCAGCCGCTGCCCTACTGCCTTCTGCCGCCGTTGGACAGTAACATTTTGGCCCTCTTGCTGCTCGCCAACAAGAAGAAAGAAGACTACAACTCAGCTGGCTGGTGAACCGAGTAGCCAGCACACACAGCTGAGTTCGTCGGACCTTCTAAGGGCCACCAGCCAAGTGACCCTTTCCAGGACCACCGCTGAAGAGGAAGCACATAGCCTGCCAGAGCTGTAAGTTGCGCAGCGCATCTAGCCCGCTGACGCTCAGGCTCTTAGGCAGCGCTGCCTAGGACGATCCTTGCGAGCCCCCACCAGTGGTAAGCGAGCTTGGATATCGCCTAGGTAAAGAGGCCGGTGGACACCTCTCTTGGTAAGGAGAGGTATCTAACGAAGCCGGTCATTTGCCCAGCTCGTAGCAAGCCTGAGCGTTCCAGAAATCCCGCAAGCGATCCGGCTCGGGCCGGACCCTAGGTCCCTGGTTACCGCCGGAGGCAGCCTGGCTGCCTCTGGTCGGCGAACCTCCCGCTCGATGGCGGAAATGCCCGCTTCGGGCGCGTCATCGAGCACGCAGTCGGTCGCCACTGCCCCGCCCCACACGAGCGATTCGCCGTGTTCTCCGCTGATGGAAGCGGACCAAGTCGATCCCCGGTCGGTTCCGCTGCCCGGTGACGAGACCGACGCTTTCGTGGCGGTTAGGCCACGGGGGCGCCCGGTTAAGAAACCGAGGCGAAACCGATCCTCCTCAACCTCTTCCTCGGCGTCTGCCATGGAAGTTGTCCCCGCCGATGGCGAATCCGGCCCGGGGCCGACTGTGTCCGGCGGTGCCCAAGCACCGCCGGCCCCTGGTCGCATCCCGCCCGTATACGTTCACGGCGTGAACAACGTCACCGGTTTTTACCGGCGGTTGATAGTGGCTCCCGGACTTTCCCCGGCCAACGTTGACCTGAAGCTCCTTGGGGGCGACACAGTCAAGATCGTTGTCCGCGGAATGGACGTGTACCGCAGTGTCGTGGCATACGTTGAATCCCAGCGTTTCCAGTACCATACCTTTTCGCCCAAACACGTGAAGCCTCTGTCGCTTGTCCTCAGAGGCTTGGACGTGGAATCCCCTCTAGAGGAGATACTCGATGAGCTGCGCGAGCTGGGCTATCCTGTTCGCGCGGTCCATCGGGTGTTTACTCCTGCCGGACCAAGGCGTCCAATTCCTCTGGTCCGCATCCTGGCGGAGAATAGCGAGGCAGGCACTAGCCTACTCTCACCTACGCGGCTTTTTGGTTTCCGCGTAAAAGTGGAAAGAAGCCGCGCTCCCGGGGCTCTGCCTCAGTGCCACAGGTGCCAACGCTTCGGGCACCACTCTGACTCTTGCTCTAACGCTCCGGCGTGCGTGAGATGTTCTCTTCCTCACGCCAGCAAACTTTGCGATGCACCAGCATTCAAAAGATGCATCAACTGCGGCGGGAGTCACCCCGCCAACTACCGGGCATGTCCGGTGTTTCAGCAGGAGCTCGAGCGGCGAAAGCCGAAAGGGCGCCTGCCACCACCGAGGCATCCGGTAGCTGGTTCAAGACCTGCAACCGAGCAGCCAGGCCCTGCGCCTCCTGCTACGGCTGCCGTGTCTTCCGCCCCAGCTTCAAACAGGCAACAAAAGCGATCTAAAGGCCCGAAGCAAACACCTGTAGCACAGGCAACTCCACCTCAGGCTCCTTCACAGGCCCCTGTCCCGCCTATGGCGAAAAAGCGCCGTAACCTCGTGGTATCTAAAAGTGAGACAACCCAGCCTACAGAAAACACATCGGTTGTGGAGCCTGAGACTACTCAACCCCCCCCAGCACCGGAGAATCCCGCCCCTGCTTTAGAAGGAGCCTCGCCAGACCTCCCGCCCCCGCGTTTCCCCAACGCAGGCAAAAAGAAGCGGCATAGAAAGCCCCGTGGCGCTCGTTCCCGGGCTCCTGCCAACCCGGCCGCACAGTCCAGACAGCCTGCACAGCGCGCGAAGTCCGACGCACTCGCATCAGTCCCTCTTCCTAGCACCTCCGCTAGAGGCACTACACCTGGCCCTAAGAAACCCCTGGCTTCCACCAATCCCCCGATTGACAAGCCTCGGCGCTCTTATGCGCACGCAGTCTCCAGGCAAACTGCCTCAAAAACCGTACCTGACGACTACCATGTCGTCAAAGACATCCTTGCTGAGTTCGATCTCAACAAAGTCGCCCAAACCTTCAGGTCCATCCGCTCCCGCTTGGAGACTGCCGACATAACCGAGAGATTCATGCTCTTGGTGGAAGCCGCCACTTGTGTAGGTCTTCTATGAGTCGGGTCCTCAAACGAGATCTCTCGATTCTTTCCTGGAACGCCAACGGGTTGTCCAACAAGATCCAGGAACTCCAAGAATTACTGGCCCGACTCAAACCCGATGTAGTGCTTCTCAATGAGACCCACTTGACTCCTGCGAGTCGGTTACGACTGGCCAACTATGTGTGCTATCGAAACGACAGGCCGGGCACTGCTGGTGGCGGCACTGCCGTCGCGGTGAGGCTCACTCTCGAGCATCACCGAGTCGTCTTGCCTGCAATGACTCACCTCGAAGGCACCGCTGTGGAGTTGTTGAACACTCTAGGCGGTGTACAGATGGTCGCGGCGTATAAACCGCCGCAAAAAGAGCTCCTTCACCCCGATCTAGCGGTCGCGTTCGATGCACACAGGAGGGTCATCATGGCCGGCGACCTGAACTGCAAACATCGCGATTGGAACAGTCGCTTGACTGCCCCAAACAGGAAACGTTTGCGCAGGTTTGCCGATTCTCGCAGGATTCAAGTGATTGGGCCTACCCAACCTACGTTCTACCCCTCACAACGCAACGCGGCTCCCGATGTCTTGGACATAGCGGTGATCCAAGGAATTGACTGTCCGGTCCATGTGTCCGCGCTAACGGAACTATCGTCCGATCATCTCCCCATCTTGATACACGTTGCTACCCAGCACGTCGTACGCAGAGATGTCAAGAAGGTGGTAGAATGGGACCGCTATGGCCCGGCGTTAAGTCGCCGATTGCCAGACGCGGGACCACTCGAAACCGTCCACCAAGTCGACGAGGCAGTTGCCGCGTTTGATGAGGCTGTCGTATCTGCGATCGACGCGTCTTCCAGGATGAAGCCTGGCGTCACGCCTCACTGGCAGCGGATCCCTGAGGAGACGAGTGCTCTCGCTTGCGAGAGAAATCGCCTCCGGAGACGCTGGCAGCGGACCCGTGATCCGGCCGACAAGGCAGCGTACAACCGGGCGACCGGCATTTTACGTCGTGAAATGCAGGCCTACCGGAGACGCTGTTGGGAACTCGCCGTGGCCCAAGCAGGGGACGGATCGGACGAAAGTAGCCCTTACCGGATACCTTCGGCGTTGGTAGGGAAGAGGCGCCGGCCTCGCATCCCGGCCATTGCTGGACCTTTCGGTCAAATCCTGGCTCGCCCGGAGGCGAAGGCCGAGTACTTGGGCGCGTGTTTTGAGCGACAATTCGCACCTAACCCGCCCATGGACTGGGACTTCGACGAAGAAGTCGAGAACGAAGTGGAAGACTTTCTATCTCTTCCGATCACTTCGGAGCCCGAACCCATTACTAGGGAAGAGGTCACAGATCGGCTCGTTGAACTCGTGCCGAGAAAAGCTCCTGGCCCGGACGGCGTCTCGAACGCCGCTCTTACTCGACTCCCGGAGCGAGGAGTACTTTTCTTGGTCGCGCTGTTCAACGCGTGTCTTAGACTGGTCCCCAGAAATGGCGTAAGGCGACGGTCATAGTGATCCCGAAGCAGGGAAAGGACGCTTCCCGTCCCGGCAACCTCCGGCCCATTAGTCTACTGTCAGCCACGTCAAAGGTCCTCGAACGTCTCGTACAACGCAGAGTACTAGATCATCTAAGAAACTTCGATGTACTGGTCCCCGAACAGTTCGGCTTTCGTGTGGGGCATTCCACCACTCATCAACTGATGAGACTGGTGGAATACATCACGGCCGCCGGGTGTCGGAAAGAGCAGACTGTCGCCTGTTTCCTAGATGTGGAAAAGGCCTTTGATAGTGTCTGGCACGACGGGCTCTTGTTCAAGCTCCGGGAAATCCAGCTCCCAGATTGCTACCTTCGCTTGATTGCTAGCTTTCTGACGGAGAGGAGTTTCTGCGTGCGAATAGACGACCACGTCTCTTCCGAGAGACGTATAACAGCCGGGGTACCTCAAGGTAGCGTGCTAGGGCCTCTCCTGTTCTCCGTGTATGTCAACGACGCACCCAGAGAGCCTGGAGTCCAGATGGCCTTGTTTGCCGACGACACGGCGGTCTATACCGCCGATCGGAACGCAGACTTTGCTATCCCACGACTTCAGCGCGCACTCGATGCGTATTCGACGTGGACGGAAAGCTGGAAAGTTGCCGTCAACGAAACCAAGAGCTCCGCGGTGCTATTCACAAAGCGCCGGAAAGAACCACGAGGCCGAGTGGGACTCGGTAGAACGTATTTGCCCTGGTCGAGAGAAGTTAAGTACCTCGGTGTCCACCTTGATCGTCGGCTCACCTGGCGTACCCACGCTGAGACGATGCGAAAGAAAGCGTCCGCTCGTCTCGCGCAACTGTTTCCAATACTTGCCAACAAGGCTATGACCCGCAAGCTGGGTAAGTTGATCGTCAACGCGTACCTGTTGCCGATCATTACCTACGCTCTTCCCGTCTGGGGTTACCTCGCAACCGTTCATAAAAGAAGGTTGCAAAGTGTTCTCGATAGAGGGCTTCGGCTAGCGGCCAAAGTCCCCTATCGGTTTTCTTCTCGTCTCCTGAGAAGAGGACTCGGTGTCCGCTCCTTGGATGACATCGCAAGGCGACTTGCACGTAAATTTTACGTCCGAGCTGCGAGGACCCAGACAAACCCACTCATAGCTGGCCTTGGCAAGTACCGAATACGTCCAGGTGAAACTTGGAAACGGCCTCGACAAATACTGTACTAGTCGACCTAGTACGAGCATGTCGATGTAACGACCAATAAGAATTAATTAATCAATATTCCGTCTGGACAGGACCACTAGGCAGGAGCCCCTCATAGGAGGCTCGGTACTAGGATACCATTGGGTCGTCTCACGACGCGCAACCCAACAGCTCTGACCTGGGAGGGTTTGTTTATTTTACCCGCACTGACCCACTTTCATAGGTCTGTTTGAAGGTCCCCCTCATTGTCGACTTTCACTTTCCCCTCTTTATTTGCCGATGGTCGGTCATTCACATCTTACTACCCTAACTACTACTTATTGTTTACAAATTTCGCTTACTGACTATTGATATATGACTGACTCTATTATATTTACTTATTACTATTACATTAAAAAATTTTTTTTTCTTATCGCATTAAGGAATTTTAAATTTTTGTTGATTTATTACATTCCCAACTCCCCGGAACCCATGGTAGTATTGTTTTAATTGCCGAACATTAAATATACCTCGTACTGTGTTAGGTTTGTTGACCTCTGAGATCTCGTATGTAGCGGCTCCCTTAATGCTGGTTACCTCATATGGTCCTTGGTACAACTCACAAAATTTTGCTGTTATTTTATTTACTGCGTCTGAAATTGTGTTTGTCCTAACCAGGACTAAATCTCCTACCTTAAACTTTAATTTATTACTTTCTTCATTCTTCCTTTGTGCTCTTTGTTCACCCTTTCTTTTCATTTTTCGATATATTTCCTCTTGGTGATTCTTCATTTCTTCTTTCATCAGTTCCCGGTCAACGTATGATTCCCATACTCTTTTTGGTTTGGTGCCCCATTGCGCTTGATATGTCGTCATTTCAATGGTATCATGGTAGGTTTCATTGATACATTTTTCTACAGTCTTGACATACTTCGCCCACTTCGTATGGTGTCCTCCTACCATAACCCTAAATATATTTCCCAGTTGTTTATTAATCTTTTATTGATGATTAATAATATTTAGTGTGTAATTAAGATCATAATCTGAAACCATAGTCAATGGACTAATTAAGTGGTCATAAACAGTAAATGATATTAACTGTATTCACGAATGTCTTATAATGAGTAACTAAGGATAAGAAGTTAGTAGTAATTGAGAAGTAACTAGCCTGTCAAATTGAAATGCGGATAATATCATATGTTATATATATTTAAATGTATTAAAAAGGGTAAATATAATATCTATTAATTAGCATCTGAACATAAGAGTTGTTATTAACAACCCCCTGAGATTCCTAATTATCTCTGGCGCCCAGCAACAAAATTTTATGTTTGTCACCAGAACGTGGAGCTATAAATTCCACACACAAAAAATTTAATACCTGGGGCGTGAATCTTCGGTACTCTCTTAGTCGAGGGTTGTCATCGGGGTAGGGTTTCCAGTGGATTTCCTCGGAGTGACTTAATGAGGAGATGGATGTTAGGTAGCGTGAAGTCGTCCTGATCCTCGGCGGTAATGGTAAGTGTTGTTTAGGTCTTAGTCGTCACTATCCACAGTCATGCACATCGCATATTTAATGGCACCGTAGTACTGAAGTTTGCATCTTCTTTTCACATTATGTCGGAACTACTTTACTTGACCCATATTTGATCGTTAGTTTTAATTAACATGAGATGTCATCTTATACACTAGTTTTCCTTTTTCACATCTTTGTTTAACAAATTACTCACTACATCTTCTTTATTTATAACTAGCTCTCCACGCTTTTAGTGGAAGCTAACACTCAATTAAAAATAAAACATTTTGTGAAGAGCCCTCGCTTGGAGGTGTTTACAGTTTGAAAGCCGCATCATAAGTCCTGCATTGTTACAACAGGAAAATTGCAACGACGCGGAGTGAGTACTCCGCTATAATATAGTTCCAACTCTTTATTAATAATACAGTCTTACAGTTTGACAAAATAAACTATCGAGACTTATCTTGTCTACAGGAATTATTACAACTACTACTTGTGACTTTAAATTATTAATTATTTACATTATGATTTACAGGTATTTCTTATTTAATGCCGGGTCGGTATGCAAGTTGGATCCGGAATACACAGGTCATAGCATGATAAATTTACTAAAGGGTTAACAGTATTATTTTTAACTTTTACTTTCACAGTTTTAATTACTTATTTTAGTTAGATTTTCTGAATTGATTCTCATTACTATTATGAGTTAGTTCAGGGGTATTTGGTTTAATAGTGCGATTTAATGTTCTTACTTACTTCCCGTTTTATATTTTATTATTAATTTGTTTTTTTTTTTAATTTACAATTTAAATCGTCACATAGTTACTGAATAATTTGAAATCCGAAAAATATTAGTAGGGAAAGTTGAAGGAAAGTGTAGAACTGCTGGGCATTTGCACCGTCTTGTGTTGCCGGCACAGACATCGGCAATGTTTTATTGGGTACGGTCATTGGCCTCGTAGTAGTTGTCACTGTACAAACTGTGGAGGGGGGGACACATTCGTCCACCCAATGTGTTGCCGCTGTATAAATCGGCAAAACGCTCAGTTAGCAGTTATGTTTGTTTTCGGAACCGACGTGCAGCAGTTACTATACTATTATTAAAACTTGTTTGGTATTGACAGATTGAACTGTTGATTAAACAACTGACTGCTACGTGCCTCTCAACCAATCGCCGTACTCAAAACTGTAAACAGTAACCGTAGCAACGCACACTGTTGCCAATATGACCCACACGTGCTGTTATTAAAATCAGTGTGGAATGTCGCGCCACAGAGTGAACTGTTAGAGTACGTTCTATGTAACGAAGTCTGTTTGTTAAGAGTGCTGTGTTCTCGGTTACACTTGTTTGATTATTCGTGGGTGTACGTTAGTTTAATACTTAAATTGTTGTGTTGCAGATACAAGTTTATTGCTAACTAATTTCTAATTACTTAACTAATTTCTGACTATTAACTAAGTGTAGTGAAAACGTGTGAATCTATTATTAACTAAATAAGCATAAGCATGTTTAAATAACATGTTTACCTAAGTATAAATTTACTTTATTTTGTCATTTTACGGAACTTTGTGCGTGAGATTTTTATTTTAAAACAATTTGTATAAATATCTATATTCTTAAATTTTGAATTCTTTAAAATATGTAACAGCTTTAACCTATACGCGTTTACTTTCAAACAGAAGGTACGTCTGAAAGTGAGGAAACTGGGAAAAAGCGTGGTCGACCGCGAATACACCCGGTAAAAGAGAAAACACGTATTTCCGGTCGCGGAGTACCAATTAGAGGGCAGTCCAGAGAATTCGTTTGTTCTCTACGAGATTATTTCGAGAAAGAGAAGGAACATGGTGGGCCTCTGATTTCAGTTAGTCAAGTTGTTGATAGAACAGCAGCTGCACTCTCTATAAGTAAAAATACGGTCGTAACGATAGGTAAGGAGAAGTTTAAACAAAGCGAGGAAGCTGGCCCTTCTAAACCGGAAACACCAGGTAAAAAAAGACGGATAGAAAAACGTGTTACTAATCTGGATGCTTTTGCAGAAGATGGGATCCGTCGCCATGTATATAAGTATTACAGTCGTAAAAAGTATCCTACAATAAAAAAGCTACTAGTTACTCTTCATGATGCAGAGCTTTTCACTGGTAGCCACTCGTCTTTACGGTCCGTAATTAAAAATTTGGGATTTAAATTTACTATCGTTTCGGGTAGAAAAGTATTAATGGAGCAACAACACGTAGTTGCTTCTCGCTGTAGATTTCTTACGCGTGTAATAAATGAAAATTTTAATAACGTCGTCTGGGTTGACGAAACATGGGTGAACGCAGTAACCGACATTCTTTAAAAAAGTGTTGGTCGGATGATTCTACGGCGGGAACTATGCCAGTGCGAATTGGAAAAGGTGGAAGACTTATAATTATCCACGCCGGAAATTCTCAGGGGTTTATTCCCAATTGCCTCTACGTATTTAAATCGAAAAAGACTTCTGACTATCACGAAGAAATGAATCACAACAAATTAAAACATGTTTTGACGAATTTCTGTTAAAGAATATTCCTCCCAATTCAGTGATCGTGATGGACAACGCGCCATATCATTCAGTGATTAAAGACAAGGCTGCAACAATGGCTTAAAAAAAGAAGAGATGGTTTAATAGTTAAAACGTCGAAGCATTCCATTGACAGAGGATATGAAAAAGGCTGAGTTGATGGAATTAGTACTATTTAATAAACCAAAGTTTCCTGTGTATATTGTTGACGAGTTGGCTGAAAGTTACGGTCATAAAGTCATCCGGTTGCCTCCATATCATTGTCACTTTAACGCCATAGAACTGATATGGGCCAGGGTTAAAAAATACGTTGCCATAAATAATACAAAATTCACGATGACTGAAGTAGAAAAATTAACAAATGAAGCCGTGCAAATGATTACTGGAGAAGACTGGAAGAAGGTAGTCGAACACACCAAGTCAGTTATTGAAGAGGCTTGGAAAAATGAAGGTATAGTGGAACAGCAGGTAGAAAATTTGATCATTTCTGTGAATTATTCGAGTGACAGTGAATCAGTTGAATCTGAAGATAGTGATTCTACATTAAGCGGAGTTCACCCATTATAAACGTAAGTTTTTATTTTGTTTAATGTTAGAAGTAATATTAAATATAAAATTGCAATATAAAAGTATTTAATTTAATCTTTAACTAAACAAAAATTAACAAACGAAATATTATAGTCCAATATTACAATTTCTATCAATTATAAATTAATATTTCACTATTTATAGGCAATTCGCAAATATATATGCTTGCTTAATACCAAATTATCTGTATTTATTAAGTTCATGATATAATAATAGAGTAATTATTTATCACGTTTTTCGAGTAAATTATTTTGATATTAAATCCATACCAAAATATTAAGTAAGATCTCATATTACCAGAGTTGGACTTAACTAGAATTTGCGTAACACAGTTCATGTCATTTCACAAAATAAAAGATTTTTTACGCGATTGTGAACAGATTAGTGTGCACTGTGATTAAGGTAATGTACAATATAATACGTACATGTTATTGTAACCATACATTAAATAATCGTATTCACTACGATATAAGCTACGCGACTTCACTACAAAAGCATCTCTGGATCAGTGGCGGCTCGTGGATTCGAGGATTGGTGAAGCAGAATCGGTGGCAGTCCCCCCCCCCCCAATCATTTATGTGAATATGTTTCTTCCTGTTTTGGAATCATGAATAACATATGGAGACAAAAGAAAAGTATGTTAATAAAATTTACAAATAAAGTAGTTAAAAATAGTAAGTACTTACAGGCTTGCATTTTATTTCTTGAACACAAGGTCAATTCTCCTCTCTTTCAAATATGCAAACTTGTCGATAATGTCGTCATAAAATGGTTGTACATTATTTAATTCGTTTAACAGTTCCTTTTCTATGGAAATTTTTGATAAGTTAGTAAGTCTGTCCTCTGTCATTGTATTGCGCAGGTATGATTTTATTCTTTTTAAACAAGAAAAACTTCGTTCTACGGAAACGCTTTTGGATGGAATAGTTACTATTAAACAAAACAGTTTGTAAGCTTCTTTAAAGATGTTCCTGTTGACAGCTAAAAGTTCCATCAAGTTTAGTGTTTCCATTTGTCTGTATTGCTTATCCTCATAAATAAGCTGTAATTCGTTTTTCAGTCTTTGGAAATCGGTAAACAGATTAGGGTAGCACACCTTTAAGTTACTTAATGCATCCGTGGGAAAGTTTTCAAAATACGTTACGAACTTTGAAGTATCCATTAATGTAAAAAACTGAAGCTTTTCCATATCATTAAAACGTGTTGGCTATTTGTACTGAAAGGTTATCTAAAATTTCATAATACAGAATTTTGTATTTTTCAAAAAGTTGATCTCGTGTGAGTGTAATTCTTTTCTGCCATTCATGGTATTCAGTTGGAACTGTTGTTTTTGAAGCAGCTAAATCGAAAATTTTCATAAATGCATCATCAGTTCTTTTGCTATTTATGAGTGTTTGCGTATTTTTAACTTGCGAGATACAGAAATTAATGTCAAATGATTCTTTTGTAGCACATCGAAGAGAGCATCCGTGGCTCCAAAAATATCGTTAAAAACGACAATCAAAAGCGTAAATTCAAAATCATTAAATTTATTTAAGAAGCCATCACTCTGCCTAATTGATGTTTGATCATAATTTGAATCGTTCACAATTTTAGTGAATACTTCTTTTAATGAATCCCATTCGTTATATATAGTAGGCTATTCACAATTTTGGAATTAGACTTCCATCGCGTAATAATGGAAGTAGGGATTCGTCTTCCAACGACTGTGTCTACTGCGTAAGTTCGCCTAGCAGAACTGTGGAAAAAAGACGGTAAACCGTTAACAGTTGCAAAAAATATCCGACATTGCGAAATGATGTTGCAGCTTTGTTGTAGCACTAGATTCAAACGATGCGCCATGCAGTGAACAAAAACCGCTTGTGGCACTACTTCTTTGATTTTTCCCCTGACCATCAAAACACTGGGGAATAAGTTTGATTTATAGTCAAATTTTTCGAGGGACTATAACACAACGTGAAACAGTGTGTCGGCAGTCCGACTGGAACTAACATCATAAAATCCCAAAAATCTTTCCACCAGCTTTCCTCCGGGAATAACGTATCTAATTATGATGCTACATTGAGATTTGTGGACATTGTCTGTGGAATCATCCACTTGAATTGAATAAAATGTACTATCTTCTATTTCCTTTGCGAAGTGCTCATCAATATATTGTGAAATGCAGTCAATTATTTCATTCCGAATAGTCTTAGAATTGCCGGCAAAGACGGGTAAGATTTTTTTATAGTGTTCTTGAATATTTACAGGGCTTATCGATACGAAGGTTTCTAGCAGTTCTTTAAAATTTCCGCTATTAATAGATGATAACTCTTCGTGGTGACCGCGAAATGCTAATTCTTGTTTACCCAAGTAAAGAACTGCACGAATAGGAAGATGCATGAAATGTCTGTTAAGCCGAACGTTGTCATTGAAGTGTTTAATATACAACCTAGAATTTTCTTTCAAAGCATCCTCGATAGTACTTAAATTTTTCTTTAGTTTTAAAAAACTCAATGCACAAAGCATGTCCTCAGAAGAACCTTCATGTTTGGAAAGAGCACGAGTAACGTTACCGAAATCATCAAAGCCGTTCTTATTCCACGCACTTGATTTAACACTAATAATTAAGCAGGGCATACAAAAAAGTTTATTTAAATAATAACTGCCACGCAACCACTCGAACGTTGAATACCAATTTTGTTTAAAGTTGCGATTGTACACCTTGCCCTTTATTTTTGCAACTTTATTTACTTTCAATATAGGCATAGGTTTTTAACAGCTTAAAAGTTCTTCTTATCATCATTATTCCATCTTGAAAATGGTGTTTCTAATAAAACACATACTGAGTCATATGAAGGAATCATTCTGTAAAAACTTCACACACGATCAAATACAACGAACAAAACAAACGCGCTGGATAGGTAAAGCACTGTATACGTACACAACTGAGAAACAGCACAGCGAGACTGCTTCACGTGGGTGGGGGAACGCTGAATACGGCTATACGTTGTCATGGCAACCGTCATAAACCAAGCATTGTTAGTGACGTATTAACTGATGCAGTATACAAGTTGCAGAAAGCTGCTTCTACGGTCTCAGCACTTTCCGCCACCAGTAGGCTTAGGATCGCAGCGATGTCCAGCTTCTGTAACCTATTTCCATAGCGTGTAAATGTTATTTTAATTATTATACAGACGAAATTTAATTTAAAAAAATATTTTTAAACACAAAATTGAAAATAATTTTGTGTAAAAAGAAACACACTGAACCAGTTATTTTAGGTGAAGCAGCGCTTCACCTGCGTCACCTGACGAGCCGCCACTGCTCTGGATGTCTTACTGTAATTAAAAGTACATTAAGAGATATCATATCATGTTTTAAAAGTAAACTGTTTTGTCTTGAAAAGCCGTATTAAATGACCTTGAGCGTGAATGTGTTGTAAGTTGTTTGTATGTGAATCATTGTTTCGTGTTTATCAACTTGTAGAAGTCACGTGGTCAGAGTTTGGCAACGTTGTTTCTCTTTCAGTACAAACGTCAGTGTCAGTACCAAAGAAGTTTTAATAATAGTATACGTACCTATTTGTGTTTTGTTCGTTTAGTCATGTGTTTCTCTGTTTGTCTTTCTTATTTTTAATTCGATTATTTGTACTCTGATTTATTCCGTGTAAGTATGATGGGAGTCAGATCCCGTTGAACCGGGACCCTCTTCTTCTCCCAGCGAATGATATAAAATGCTCCAAAAAAAAAAAATTTGGTACAAGAAAAAATTCGAATTAATTTTAGTGTTAAGTTTTAGGCCTATCACAACCGGCAACAAGTGATATGTACCCACGCCACGCCACTGCCTTGGGAGGGGGTCCGGAGCCCGGTCATCAAGTCGGCTTCATACAAAATAAAAAGCAAGTTAAGACTAATCAACATTACTATCTTTAAAGTGGTTGAACTTGTGATAACATTCTGAAATCAATCCCATTAAAGTAAAAGGTTATAACACAATCAAAATACAGGTTACTGGAATATTGTTGAGAAGATACTGACAGAACTGATTTTCCTATATTTCATATTTCAAACGTATACGCTAATGCTGTGTAATAAACCTGTTTGCATATTAATATATCGGTATGGAGAACCATACATGACTTCCATGTTCTAAGATTTATATTTAAAATCATTTTCGAAATGAAATATTTCCATAGAAACTACTTCTTTCTTCAGCCTTAACCACAGTACTGTGGTCACTAACGTATACCACCTCACGTTAGCGCACTCGATTTTCGCTGATGATGGTTGTCGATGGCACTGCAGAAACGTCTGGTTTTGCATATAACATTGGACCACGACCAAACAGACCGGGAAGAAATTTTAACAACAAACTACTTCTTTGTTGCTAATAACGTAGTACACATATAAAAAATTATCCCCTCCCCGTTCAACTATAATTTTCATTTATAGAAAATTACCCCCTCCCCCTTCATCTACCTTTCTACAGTGGATTATTATGACCTTCTTTTCAGGATACTTTATTTATCAAAATGAACTACTTTACTCTTGTTGAAACATAAAACGTTGAAGGTAAACTACCCCTCTTCCTTAACCAATTTTCACCAAAATCAACAGACCTTGAGTCCTCTACAACTCGGGCACATATGCAAATAATTATTTGATTCTGTTTGAATTTGCGGCAGTTATCGTTCGCCGTAGAAAACATTCTACACACAGACACTTTTCGGAAAATGACTTTTCTTCATGTTTTGAGGGTATTACTGACAGAATCAGCCGTTATCTCGAACACGTTTTTTCGGTATCACCATACTTCCATTTCCTTACGTAACATGGAAGTAAAAACGAGTTAATAGCTGAAAAAATAATAAAAGAGCCTAAAAGTTCAAAAAATAAGCAAATAACAAAATTCGTCAACTTTTTTCGACCCTCTAGGGAGGGGGTCCGGCTCCGTTTCAACCCCCATAAATACATCCCTGAGCATGTGTGTTATATTATGACGTTTTTTTGGTAAGACCAATAATAATCACACATACATAGAACTTTACTCGCAGATTTAAAAGTTTAATATTTTTTAATTTAATTTAATAATAAACTTATATCATTCAAAATAGTAAACGAGTTTTGCAACTCAGGCAGCCAATTTGAGGGTGTGCGTGTGTGCGCGTCTGCGTGCACTTGTATATTTTTGTACTTGATAGAAATAGAGAGTAAGCAACAAATAGTAAGGCTGCAACTTTATTTTTGACAAACACGTTAAAGTCTAAAATATTTGTTTAATTTTATACCTGCAGCGATGGTTGTTTAATATCGAATTTTTCGGTGAAGGGTTTGTGAGGATCGGTCAAAAAATATAACCCAAATTTTAACTTATTTGTGTCGACGTTTCGACAGTGTTTATTGTCATCATCAGGACCTGTGAATTCAACAGAAATGTCAAACACAACCGAACAATTATTTGAGTGAACGAGTTTGTGTATGTGAGTGTGTGTGCGTGCGTATGTGTGTATCCTTGTATATGTGAAGAAGTTGAGATAGTTTGTTTTACATCATCAAATGTTTTCTTTTAAGACAACGAGAAAATTATAATATCCCAGAACACAATTTACGAAATATTACAATTTAAATTTCTCATAAAGTAGGGCCTAATGGTATTTGTAATTAACTATAAAAGCAGTAATCAACAATTAAATATTAGTCCTAAGGCTTTCACGGGCGGTGTCAGTTGTGTAAGACGAGTTAGGCCGTAGAAACCAAACAGCCCGGATAACTCGTCTTACACAATTAAATATTTGAATTAATATTTTATAAATATTTTATAATTAATTACAAATACGATTACTTTATGAGTAATTTAAAATTGTAATATTGTATAAATTAAGTTCTGTGATATTATAATTTTCTTCAACTCCTTCACGCGCGCGCGCGCGCACAAACATTCACATACACAAACACGTTAACTCATATAATTGTTCTGTTGTGTTTGACATTTCTTTTGTATTCATACATAGGAGTCTTGATGATGACAATAAACATTGTTGAAACGTCGACACAAATAAGTTAAAATTTGTGTTATATTTTTTTACCAATCCTCACAAACCCTTCACCGGAAAAATTCATTGATTGACGGTCGCTACGAATTTAAGGATGTTTTTATAATAATAATAATATGGTGACTATATGCTGTTGTTTTCACGATACATGGTTACTGTTACATGCGCGGATCCACGGAGGGGAAAATGGGGGAAATTTCCCTCCCCAAATGGTCACTTCACAGGAAAGTTTTTATCCTTTTTGTGATTGTGAATATGATTTAAAAACCATACCACATTATGTAAATTCATGGTTTTACGCTACAATTACTTTAAATTGTAACTGCACCTTAACAGCGTGCTTAATTTTTGTGCTTAATTTAGATTTTGTGTTTATTTTTTAAACTGTAATACGTGAATATTGTTAAAATAACACTGTACTAACAAACACAAATGTGAATTAATTCTTATACAGTAATAAATCTATTACGTTGATAATAACAAACTGTATTTTATCTTCACTCGTTATTATCATTTATATTTTAGATTTTTAAAGAATTTTCTAACTTTTCAAAATACTCCCTGTAACGAGCAGAAAATTTTAAAATTTTTAAATTTTCACCTCGACAGAGTACGTTCACACGAGGCAGTGTCAACGACTTATAGTTGGCGCAATAAATAAGGAGTAATGAGAAGATGTCAGTGAGGCGTCGCTGACTTGACAATAGAAACACATTAAGTTCGATCCAACTATAGAAATTGGTGGCGCAAGATGACAGGGAAAGTTTCGTCCAGAATTATTGCTCTCTGCAGCTGTAACAATTGGGCGAGGACATTCACACTCGTACCGAGAATTGTAGCAGATGTTGACCATGTTACGTCAGTATACGATAAACGACAAAAACGAGTGTAACTACATATTACAATGGAACGGATGCACTGCACCTTAAGAAACAATACTGTAGGATAGATATGACAAAAACTAAAGTCATGTTACGCAGCTGGAGTTATCGTCTAATTGACAGACAGAATTTACGAGTGGAAAGTTGGGGTGACTTCACCAGCCAGCAGATGTTCAAAATTGTTAATAGCCAGAAAAAAAGGGGTATGACATAGAACAATACGCCAGGAAGACCGAAAGTGCAGATAATGGGAGTCTATAGAAACACAGAGTTTACTCAGACAATAGGCTAATAGACAAGTGTCTAATAGCCGTAGTTTCTTCGAAAAAGGTCAATGTTCGTCAGAGCAACATCGGGGGACATCCAAGAGCCTATCAGATGCCTTCAGCCAGGGAGAAATTTGGTGGTGAGGAGTGTTTCCATAGCAACAGAAACGAAGGACCTATCGGGAGAACTATGACGTAGGAACTTGACATGGTGGGACAGAATATTCCAAGAAAACTAAAAACTGACCAATCTCGAAATGAAGTTGGCGTGAACTGCGCCAGAGACAACATTTTGAGTAGGGACGAATTAATAAAACTATCTGTCCCAGACGGAGGAAAGAGAGTCTATATCTAAATTTGTGACAGTCTATACTCAATTTTTGAAATGGTTTTTACTTAAATCTTCAGCCAGTTTTCATACTAATTTTCCAGACAGTTTATATTCAAGTTTTCAGACAGTAAACATTCAAATTTTCAAGTAGTTTAACTTCAAGTGCGAGAGACGGTATATCATAAACTTTCTACAGTTTACTCTAATCATTCGGAGTTAGTATTATTCAACGTTCAGAAGAGTACGTTAATCGTGCGGAATGTTAACTCGAGTCCGGAAGTTAGAACGTTAACCAGTAACTTAAAAGACTTAGTAATATCTTCATGTCACGGTAGTGAGACTTAATAAACTTTTAAAGAGTGTAATCGAAGCGTGACGTAACGGATTTAGATAAAATTATACAAAGTGAACAATCAGACCGTTACACGAACAGATATCACCACATCAACGATATACTAAACAGTTGAACTTAATATAGTGTTACTACACCTTATTAACAACATAATGAACATGAAATATTAAACTAAATAATAAATTATACGAATATTTAATGAAGCAGCAATAAGTGGAAATAGACATGTACACTCACGTCAATACGAACACACAACATACACCGTAAGATGAAACATTTGATTGAACACTGAACCTCAATTATTCACATAAACAAACACCTACGCGAGTGATCGGAAAAGTGAGTGTTAAGTGATTGTGACAATACAGCATCCGACGGAATGTATCTACGAGCCATCTTCATCACCGGAACGAGACTTCGTCAACGACTAATGGATATTCAATAATCAAGTAACCATTATTTTAATCATTTCTAATTAGTAACTTCTACTGACCTGATTCTTTCAAAGAATTCACACCTGAGAAAATTATTAAGAAAAGTAATGAATAAATCTGAATAAAAGTAATTAATGAATGTATTAACAAAAGCTTATTTGGGATTTAATGAACGCATTAAATAAGTAGAATATAAATTGTTATATTATTTGATATATACGTATGTATGTTTTCTTTGTTTTCAGCATATATTGAAACATGTATTTGTTATTATAAAATATGTATGTATTTCAGGTACAGCGACGTATCATATGTACAATTATAATATATTATGAATGATAATTAAACTAGTACTTTAAGTTGATCATAAATATGCGTTCATTATTACCAAATACAACCCAAATATCAACCTGAAATTTGAAGGAATACAAATAGATTTTAAGAGTCTCATATGTGTAAATAAAGTAAATGAATAGATAACGTTAATCTATTAAATGATATCACGTATGTGTTGATGAGAATCAGAATAGTTATACATAATGTTAAATGGCTGTTTCACACACGGCATGAAAGTAATCAATTAAAGCAAGTAAATACATATTATCTATTGCACATGAATTATATAAAATTCATTATATAAACTGTGTTCCAACACGCGGGCATAGATAATCAGAGTAATAGATAAGATTCAATTACACACATACATGTGAGAGATCGATAAATTTATATATTTAATAGCAAACACAATTACATAATTAATTACCACAAGTGTAATTTTACATTTACATTTATTTGCATAAATTGACATTTATAAATGACGTCCAACTTCGAGGCTAGATACATGAGAGAAAGTGATAAATTCATATAATTTACCACTAATCAATTTATGCGAATAAAATTTATAAATTTACATTTATAAATGGCGCCCATTCGCACGGCATGATACGTGGTAACAAAGATTGTTAAAACGTACAGCTTTGGTAAAGAACAGGCAGTAGAAGTAGTAGATAAAGTAGTGTCATAGAAATAGAAGTAAGATAAATATTAGTGTTATAAGTCAGTTTGAATGATTACGCGTAGGAAGGCAAAAATGGCGAGCAATTCCGATAGCGTTGAATTCGACGTCAATAACCAATTAGGTACAGTAAATACAGAAGAGAATACTACACCTAGCGAACCAAGTAGCGTTGTAGAGAGTCCAGAAGATAGGGCGCGAGGACAGACATCAAAACCAGAAGATGTAAGTCTACAAATGTTGATGGAGTTCATCCGTCAACAGAGCGAGAAACAAGAAGAAAGTAGCAGAAAACAAGAAGAGAATATTAACAGAAAATTAGAGGAAAGTATTAAATTAATTAGTGAGAAATTAGATAAGCAGAAGGAAGAACAAGAAGAAAACAGCAGATTAATTAGTGACAAATTAGAAAAACAAAATGAAAAACTCGACCAGCATAAGGAAGAGATGATACAAATAAGGTCCGAGATACGTGAATACCAGCAGACCTGGGAAGGAAAAGTTCACGAATTACAGAAGAAACAAGATGATATCGTGAGAGACTTGAGAGAAGAAGCAAATAAGAAGTACGTAGAGATACAGGAAACACGAGAAAATGATCGTCAAGAATGGATGGCAGCGATGCACACTACCCAGACGACCGTTAAAAAGATCAATAATAAGTTCGATGCTCACGTTAAGGATTCTAATAAGAAGCACGAAGAACTCAAGGCCGAGATACACAACACTATACGGCAGAAACAACAGGAGCAAGACGGAACAAACAATAATATTATACAGAAGTTGGAAGAAGTTGATGGTAGACAACGTTCGACAGAACAAAAGTTGGACGAGACTACAAAAGAAAAGACGACGCGGATCGAAGAGTTAAAAGGACATTTAACTAAGGTAAGAGAAAACCAGGAAAGACTGCAGAGACAGTTAATGGAAGGTGAGTGTGGTATATTAAACCGAATTAATGGACCTAACCACAATGACCTTAAATATAATGGAACAGACAGATTCCCATGGAATTCCTTAAGGAGTTGTCTGAAATCCAAGAGTTATACTACCCTACTGACAATATCAAGTGGATTGGTAGACATTTGGAATTAGACGCAGGTATTTGGTGGCGGGTGATACGTAACCAAATATCAAATTTTGAAGAATTCAAGGAAGCGTTCTCATTGAAATATTGGGGACAGGAACGACAAGATAGTATACGGGACCATTTGGAGTATGGCAGGTTTGATTGGCGTGGACCAGTTACTGCTATTCAGTATATTGAACGTATCCTATTGGAGAGTCGGCAGTTAACACCCACTCTGACTGACAATCAACTTATACGTAAGATATCTCGTCACTTTAGGCGCGAGATTCAGCTCGCGGTGGTCACAAGAGGGATTGTGACGATCCCAAATTTCGAATCGTTAATATAGAGTATACACAGATTCAACCAAGAAATAATAAAGAGTCAAACTATGTGTCGGCGAACGAGAAGAGGAATCCCTACAGGGAAAGTGAAAGCGGTCCGAACAAAGTAAATGGAATGCAGAAGAAGGCTTGGGGTGACAGACCGGCCATAAATACCCAACAACACCGTAATGCGGACCGACGCGCAGTCAACACAATAGAGTTTACAAACACGGCTGCAGGGACATCGGGCACTCAACCCAAAAGGGTCCGTCAACAAGATGAAGAAGAAAAAAAAATCCCTTCACTCATTAACGGAGATAGCCGATAAAACGAATGGCTACCAGACGAACATAATCCTACCAGATTTACGAAGTGATTTATTATGTAATGACGATGAAGAGATTCCACAACGAATAATTAAGTGTCCAGAGATAAATATCATGTTCAACAATAATGTTAGTGTACAAGCGTTGCTCGATACTGGATCCGTAATTGCCGGATTGTCCGAGTCGTGGTTTAATCAAAACAAACATAACATAACCCCTTATGAAATATTACCGATGTCTAACACATTAATAATTAGCGCAGTTGGTAATAAATCAAAGTTAATCAGAAAACAAATATTATGTGATATCTATATTGAAGAAATTAAATATGAATGTGTTTTTCTCATCATACCAGATTTAATAAAACCTTGTATATTAGGAACCAATTTTCTTCAGGAAACAGGATGTCTCATTGACATGGGAAGAAGGATCGTCGAGTTAAGAAGAGAGGCTGACGAAGCGACGTACACGGTGCCAATGATGCATATAGAAGTGGTGGACATAGAAGAAGAAGAAGAGATCATCAGAAACATTGACAAGAAGGTAGAAAGTATTGAGTGCGGAGATAAAGGAACGTTGGAAAGATTAAGGGAGATTCTGGTAAGGAATAGAAGTTTATTCAGAGAATGCCCCGGAAGAATCGAAGGGTATGTACACGAGTTCCAAGTCACCGACCAGACACCGTACTTCCAGAGAGGATGGCCTGTCCCATTAGCGTATAAAGGGAAGGTAGATGATGAGATTAGGAAAATGTTGCGGTATGGGGTCATTGAGAGATGCAACAGCGCATATATCAACCCACTTGTTACTGTAATTAAGAAGGACGGTAGTATACGATTGTGTTTGGATGCGAGGAAGGTGAACAGCGTGACTATCCCAGACTACGAGGGTGCTCCTCCGATAAACGACATTTTGGCGAGATGTGGCGAGATGTGGCGAGATGAAATATTTATCTACCGTAGACTTAACTAGCAGTTTCTGGCAAGTACCACTGAAGCCGGAGTGCCGGAACTTCACCGCTTTTATGTACGGCGGCAAGTGTTATCGTTTTACAGTTACACCATTCGGACTGAGTACCAGTTCTGCTGCATTAACGAGGGGATTGGACACAGTATTGGAAGATGAAGTTAAAGAAAATACCATTATTTATGTCGACGATTGCCTATGTTATTCAGGAGATTTAGAAACGCATTTATTACATTTAGATCTATTATTATCCAACTTAAGAAGGGCGAATTTGACCATCAATTTGGAGAAGTCGCAATTCTTCAGACAAGAAAATCGCGTACCTTGGGTATCGATTAACGACACAAGGAATACGAGCAACGGACGAGAAGATCGAGGCCATTATGAAGTTCCCTACACCTCGGAACCAAAAGCAATTAAAGGGTTTCCTGGGTTTGACAAATTTCTACAACCGTTTTACAGATAAATACGCTGAAACCACTAAACCATTACTTGAATTGTTACGGAAAGGACAGAAATTTACCTGGACACAGGAATTAAATGAATGTTTTCAGCAAGTCAAAAGGTTATTCGTAGAAACAGTCATCTTAAAGTTTCCCCGAATAAACCAAAGATATTATACGCAGTGCGACGCCAGCAACTTTGCATATGGCGGGCAATTATATCAACTGGACGAGGAAGGAAAAATTGGAGTAATAGCTTTTACCAGCAAGACATTCAAGGGTGCAGAAATGAATTATTACACTACGGAAAAGGAGCTCTTGTGTATCGTACGATGTCTTGAAAGGTTCCGTATATACATACTAGGGCAACCTTTAACTATCATTACTGATAATAAGGCACTAACTTTTATGAATAAATGTCATTTAAACAACTCGCGAATTACACGCTGGATCTTATGTATCCAGGAGTACAAATTCGACATTGTCCATTGTAAGGGCAAGGACAATATTATTGCTGATCTTCTAAGCAGGAACCCGGAAGATGCCACGCTAGAAGAAATTAGTGACAATATTTCCGAATACTTAATTAACCACCTGACAATCAAAATGGATAAGAAGGTAGGCAAGATCATAATGGATATTGGAAAGTACCAAATTCAGGATACTAAGCTTAAGAATATTATTGATAAGATTAGGGAAAAGTGTATAGATAAGGAATTAAATAAATTTTATAGATTCGCCGATGAGAAATTGTACAGATTACGTAGGAGGGAATGGAAACTGTACATACCGAACAGTGTGTCCGGCGAAATAATTGCTGAAATACACCGTATGTATGGTCATCCCGGAGCTAAGAGATGTATTAAATTATTGCAGGAGTATTTTACCATAGACGGTATGCTGAAAAGGGTGAAAAATTACGTACGAACTTGCGATACTTGTCAAAGAAAGAAGGATTCTGGCAACAAAAACTTGTTCGGAGGAACGAAAGCCATTATACCATTACGTAAGGGTGACCTAGTGAGCGCCGACTATTACGGACCACTACCTGTTTCGTCCGTAGGAGTGAGATATTTGTTTGTTATGGTTGACAACTTTACCAAATACGTGCGGCTTTTCACACTTCGAAGGGCAACGACCGCAGCTACATTGAGAAGAATACACCAGTATTGTAAAGAACTGGGATCTCCTAGAATAATTATCACAGACAACGGAACGCAATTTACCTCTAAAAAATGGTTAGATGGGTTAACCGAATTAAATATGCAACCAAGATTTTCCGCAATAAGGAACCCTTGTGCGAATCTAGCTGAAAGAATCAACAGACAGCTTGGGAATTTATTTTGGATCTTTGTCGGTGATCAACATACAAAGTGGTCGCGTTACGTACCAATCATTGAGAGTTGTATTAACGAGACGTACCACGAGACGATAGAAGTAACACCGTACGAGGCACAGCTCGGGAAGAAACCTACCACAGCGTGGGAAAAATACATAAACAAGGACATACTTGTAGTTAAAGGAGTGGACCATAACCAAATATTCATCAAAATGAAAGAAAAGAGAGAAAAACAAGCGAAGTTATGTAATGAAACTAAGACCATTACAAAATTCAAAATTGGTGAGAAGGTGTTAATCAGAACGTATCATCAATCGGACGCGGTCCAGAAAAGGATTGAAAAATTTTGCGAACTGTACTGCGGACCATATAAAGTGCATCAAATTCTCGGAGAAGCTAGTTATCTACTCGTCGATTGCGACGATGACAGTAAACTCCGCGGGAAATTCAATGCCAGACAAATGAAAAAATACCATGAACCAGAAAATTGAAGATGAGGGAAGAGGAAGAAATTGAAGAAAATATCATAATAAGCTAGCTGATGCTGATGAGTCATCTGCGTTAGGGTAATTGACGCGCTGATCTCATTCAAGCTGGCTTAACCAAGAAAATTATGTACTCTAATTGTCAAACATAACATAAAAGTGTATTTAGTTAATTAAGCACTAATTAAATGTTAGATAATAAGATAAAGTAACATTTTGTGTGACATTTTGTAAAATATTGCAGTGAATGCAAAGGACATTTTAATTGCTATTACTTGATTCACATAGTAATAAGTTATTGGGACAGAGTGAAAGAGAAAAAAAAAGGGGACACTTAAAATCAAATAAGTGATATTATTCAAAGAACTATATTATAAATGAACTCTATTAAAGTGAGTGTATATAATTAATAGACTAGGATTGTAAATGATGCTAGAATGAAGTAGATAACTCATTAACAAAATGTATTACGTGTATGTAAATTATCAAAATAATTGTAACTAACGTAGCGAATATGTTAATTACTAATCTAATTTTAAATAACATTTTAAAAAGGGGAGGATTTTATTGGTAAGATCATTAGTAATGCACAAAATTGTATATGTATAGGAGATTTCTTTGATGTCAGGTAAAGTGATACATTAGACCAATTGGTTGTTGGATAATATCTTGTGGGTATGATATTTTCGAAAGTAAAAATTTATTCAATTGATTAAATTAATTAATTGCTCATTGAATTTATGATTTGTCTTATAATTATAAAGATAAGGTATTTATATGTAAATACGATAATGTGAAATGCGTTCAGCTATCCCAAATAGCTAGCAATAAATTCAGAGAACCGATTAAAACCAAAAGGGGGTGTACCACTTGTAATATAAGCCTTTAAGAGTAGGTTATCATGTATTACCTTCCCCTGAAGAAGATGAACACAGCGAGGCGACGTACAGGGCGCAGAATTTGGATTTGAGTTGTTCCCTGAGGTCACATCGTCAAATCAAAATTGAGGACACTGTAACAAGCAGAAAATTTAAAAATTTTTAAATTTTCACCTCGACAGAGTACGTTCACACGAGGCAGTGTCAACGACTTATAGTTGGCGCAATAAATAAGGAGTAATGAGAAGATGTCAGAGAGGCGTCGCTGACTTGACAATAGAAACACATTAAGTTCGATCCAACTATAGAAATTGGTGGCGCAAGATGACAGGGAAAGTTTCGTCCAGAATTATTGCTCTCTGCAGCTGTAACAATTGGGCGAGGACATTCACACTCGTACCGAGAATTGTAGCAGATGTTGACCATGTTACGTCAGTATACGATAAACGACAAAAACGAGTGTAACTACATATTACAATGGAACGGATGCACTGCACCTTAAGAAACAATACTGTAGGATAGATATGACAAAAACTAAAGTCATGTTACGCAGCTGGAGTTATCGTCTAATTGACAGACAGAATTTACGAGTGGAAAGTTGGGGTGACTTCACCAGCCAGCAGATGTTCAAAATTGTTAATAGCCAGAAAAAAAGGGGTATGACATAGAACAATACGCCAGGAAGACCGAAAGTGCAGATAATGGGAGTCTATAGAAACACAGAGTTTACTCAGACAATAGGCTAATAGACAAGTGTCTAATAGCCGTAGTTTCTTCGAAAAAGGTCAATGTTCGTCAGAGCAACATCGGGGGACATCCAAGAGCCTATCAGATGCCTTCAGCCAGGGAGAAATTTGGTGGTGAGGAGTGTTTCCATAGCAACAGAAACGAAGGACCTATCGGGAGAACTATGACGTAGGAACTTGACATGGTGGGACAGAATATTCCAAGAAAACTAAAAACTGACCAATCTCGAAATGAAGTTGGCGTGAACTGCGCCAGAGACAAAATTTTGAGTAGGGACGAATTAATAAAACTATCTGTCCCAGACGGAGGAAAGAGAGTCTATATCTAAATTTGTGACAGTCTATACTCAATTTTTGAAATGGTTTTTACTTAAATCTTCAGCCAGTTTTCATACTAATTTTCCAGACAGTTTATATTCAAGTTTTCAGACAGTAAACATTCAAATTTTCAAGTAGTTTAACTTCAAGTGCGAGAGACGGTATATCATAAACTTTCTACAGTTTACTCTAATCATTCGGAGTTAGTATTATTCAACGTTCAGAAGAGTACGTTAATCGTGCGGAATGTTAACTCGAGTCCGGAAGTTAGAACGTTAACCAGTAACTTAAAAGACTTAGTAATATCTTCATGTCACGGTAGTGAGACTTAATAAACTTTTAAAGAGTGTAATCGAAGCGTGACGTAACGGATTTAGATAAAATTATACAAAGTGAACAATCAGACCGTTACACGAACAGATATCACCACATCAACGATATACTAAACAGTTGAACTTAATATAGTGTTACTACACCTTATTAACAACATAATGAACATGAAATATTAAACTAAATAATAAATTATACGAATATTTAATGAAGCAGCAATAAGTGGAAATAGACATGTACACTCACGTCAATACGAACACACAACATACACCGTAAGATGAAACATTTGATTGAACACTGAACCTCAATTATTCACATAAACAAACACCTACGCGAGTGATCGGAAAAGTGAGTGTTAAGTGATTGTGACAATACAGCATCCGACGGAATGTATCTACGAGCCATCTTCATCACCGGAACGAGACTTCGTCAACGACTAATGGATATTCAATAATCAAGTAACCATTATTTTAATCATTTCTAATTAGTAACTTCTACTGACCTGATTCTTTCAAAGAATTCACACCTGAGAAAATTATTAAGAAAAGTAATGAATAAATCTGAATAAAAGTAATTAATGAATGTATTAACAAAAGCTTATTTGGGATTTAATGAACGCATTAAATAAGTAGAATATAAATTGTTATATTATTTGATATATACGTATGTATGTTTTCTTTGTTTTCAGCATATATTGAAACATGTATTTGTTATTATAAAATATGTATGTATTTCAGGTACAGCGACGTATCATATGTATAATTATAATATATTATGAATGATAATTAAACTAGTACTTTAAGTTGATCATAAATATGCGTTCATTATTACCAAATACAACCCAAATATCAACCTGAAATTTGAAGGAATACAAATAGATTTTAAGAGTCTCATATGTGTAAATAAAGTAAATGAATAGATAACGTTAATCTATTAAATGATATCACGTATGTGTTGATGAGAATCAGAATAGTTGTACATAATGTTAAATGGCTGTTTCACACACGGCATGAAAGTAATCAATTAAAGCAAGTAAATACATATTATCTATTGCACATGAATATATAAAATTCATTATATAAACTGTGTTCCAACACGCGGGCATAGATAATCAGAGTAATAGATAAGATTCAATTACACACATACATGTGAGAGATCGATAAATTTATATATTTAATAGCAAACACAATTACATAATTAATTACCACAAGTGTAATTTTACATTTACATTTATTTGCATAAATTGACATTTATAAATGACGTCCAACTTCGAGGCTAGATACATGAGAGAAAGTGATAAATTCATATAATTTACCACTAATCAATTTATGCGAATAAAATTTATAAATTTACATTTATATCCCCAAAGTCAACACTTTCCTCCCCCAAAACTGTTTGCTGGATCCGCCCCCCACTGTTATTAACAGAAAGAAAATAAACATTTGGTTACGTCACAGACATTGCTTGTAAAGTAAAGTTTTCTACCTGTAACTACACGTGGTATACCACTTTGGTAACTTTTATAATCAGAAACTGCTGATCGCAGCGCTGCTGAGAACGCCCATACTCTTCCCAACAAGGAATGTGTGATGTGAATGGAAATAAGTTTGCTAAATGATTCCTTCCCTCTCTCGCAAAACTGATATTTTTTCAATAAATCATTCATCCCTAGGAATTGTCTGTCCTCTTTTGGCACAAATTGATTGAAACAACGCTCAGTTTTGATAAGTTCTGAAAAATGAATTATGCAAATCCATACTTGACTTTTCTTTGAAATATAGATTTTGTAACAGTATTACTGTACATTAAATCAGCGTCTAATAAAATATTTTTAAAATTTTTGTTATGCAAAAGTAATTTATTTGTTACAAAGAATTTTGTAAGCTTCAACAAATTTAACAAATTATTCGCGGTGGTCTGTGAAATATTCGGAGGAAAAATTTTATATACTCTAAATACTGTCATTCAAAATACTGTTATATATTTTGGAGAGAGATGAATACTTTCCTCAGTATGAGAGAAAATTATGACAAAGGCTTTCAGCTTCGTTGAAATAAGTTTAATTCCTGACGTTGTTTTAAAATTAGATTTTTCAATTACAGTCGTGAAAATCATATTATAAGATATTATTTTGAATTGTGCTCATTAGAAGCAGAGAGAGGCTTGCTTATGTATTTCTAAGAAGGTAAATTGTTTCTCGTAATAAACATTCTGCGTGCCTATGAATAGCGTATAGTCCAAGTAGTTCCGTTGTCTTCCGAGAGAGCGCGCCGCGACAAACATTACGGCAACTGCATAATGCCATCGGTTTATCTTGATTTATTTATTAATTTCCCATTTGTATGAGTTGTTGGATTAATAATTTACGTGGCAAAAGTTACTATGTAGGTTGTCTGTGAAGCTGCAGTCTTAATGCCCCGTCAAATCGACACATTAACGTAACATGTACAAGTTCGCACTCTCCGACAGTCAACTCACTACAAACATATACTCGTGACATGTGTAGGTTTGTTACCCGCTGACGAATGTAGTCTGTGGGCCTCAGTGCCACGACGTCCTACCTTAA
This sequence comes from Magicicada septendecula, assembly GCA_034769895.1. NCBI lineage: Eukaryota > Metazoa > Arthropoda > Insecta > Hemiptera > Cicadidae > Magicicada > Magicicada septendecula. Next base: position 398,797,919 of record CM068375.1, on the reverse strand, counting down.
CTTGGACGACTGTTTGTGTATCACAAATAGAACTTCTATGATAAAAAAAAACAGTCCAGACTATGTTCACTTTTTTCGTTCTTCATCAATTCTGTTTTAACTCTATCACCTTATGTAGACTTGTTTGTTCTTCTACAAAGACCTATTTTTCAGATTTGTTTTGCTTATTTCCCTGTTACCTATTTAAAAACTATTTACGGTACGAAAAAGTTGTCTTAAAGAGATTTTGCTATTTTCCTAAGTTTTTGCAATCCAAACGTCTGTTATTATCATTTGAATTTCCATTGGAGATATGTTGATCCCTTAACTAGTACATAATTTGTTTTAAAAAGTCAACTCCGATTCATAATTCCTGTGAATCGGAGGAATTACATGTGAATGTGATGTTCTCATTTACCTATTTGGCAGGTACAGTATATTTAATAAAACCTGGTTGTAAACTGCTACATTATTAAGACCTCCATTTATTAAATCACTTTTCCTTGGCATATGGCAGGAACGGAATATTATGAGTATACTCGAGAGGATCGCCCAGTATCGGCTGAATTGATGGGAACATCTTTACTGAATGGATGACTGCCACATCCCCAAACAACTATGGAACTATAAGGCACGGGGACAGAGGTGTTTGGGACGTCCGAGGAAGTGCTGGAGTGACCATCTGTAATATTTGCCTGTATTTGAGACCAGAACAAACCATTCTTGGTTTAAACCTTGAGGATGATGATGACTTTTCCTTACATACCTTATGCAGTGTAGCTTGTATTGGGTGATGAGGCTAGTTGAGACACTACAGTGGAGAAAAAAGGCTACTTCTCTTAAAGTTGCTAAGAAATAAAATATTTGCACATTGCAAGTGAGGAACATGTAGGGTAAGAAATATCGTGAATTCCATTAATTGTTAGTTAATTTGTGTCATTGTTGAGCTGTTTCATTCTCCTTTCATTATTCTAACATTTTACACGTACTTTATATAATATTGAAAACTTTCTCAAGTGAAACTTACTTGTCTGTTTTGTATGTAGAACGCGTTTCGGCATCGTGTTCGCCTTCTTCAGCTTTGCAACAGACTGCCAGTACCTAGTAACGTTTGTTGGTTGGAAGGTATAGTGGGGGTGGTGTATAGAGGAAGGGGATTGGCGCGGGGATCCGAATTATTGTTTGTTTTGTGTATAACTGTGTCGAAAAGTGTATGTGATTTATATTGCAATTGGTCGTTTAATATGTTGTTTGGTTGTGTTGTGTGGTGTTCGTATATTTCATACTGTTCAGCTGTGTTGAGTTTTCGCCCTTTGGGTAAGAGGTGTAATATTTCAAGATTAGTATCTATGTTGGTGTAGCTATGGTTATGTGTGTGGCAAATGCAGAATGTATATTGTTGTTGGTTACACCTCTTACCCAAAGGGCGAAAACTCAACACAGCTGAACAGTATGAAATATACAAACACCACACAACACAGCCAAACAACATACTAAACGACCAATTGCAATATAAATCACATACACTTTTCAACACAGTTATGCACAAAACAAACAATAATTCGGATCCCCGCGCCAATCCCCTTCCTCTATACACCACCCCCACTATACCTTCCAACCAACAAACGTTACTAGGTACTGGCAGTCTGTCGCAAAGCTGAAGATGGCGAACACGACGCCGAAACGCGTTCTACATACAAAACAGACAAGTAAGTTTCACTTGAGAAAGTTTTCAATATTATATAAAGTGTAGTGCAGTGAAAGAAGATGATGAACAAACAAGACAACTATTTTACACATAATTTTAGTTTTGATTAGTTGTTGGGTATAATTAATTTAGTGACAGAATATACATGACTGCAAAATACAATTAATACCCAATGTACCCCTATTTTACTGATATAAGTACCAAGAGGGTCCAGGTCCCTCCCCCAGAAAATTTTGAAATATATGCCTACATCTTCCAGAAGTGCAAATGAAATCATTGTTAAGTGTATAAAGTAAATTGGGATACTGTTTTTATAAATTTTAAAAATTATGTTAAAAACACTAACTGTTTCAAGGTATCTCAATGTACAACGGCATTCTGGAATCTATGAAAATAATAATAAAAGATTGCACTCGCTTTGTATTACACTCAAAAGGTCATAAACAGAATACAAATTTAGGAAAAATAAAAACAACTGATTTCCAAAGGAAAGTAAAACAATGCCGTTGTAATTATTTCAAATTAAGCATATTTTTAAAAAGAACAAAAGTATTCGGGTATATTTATATTGTACAAATCTGTAAGTAAATCATAATTTTTCTGCATCATAAAAAGATTGTAGTATACTACTTTTGTTAGTATTTGGTTTGATTTATTGGCTCATAGTACCACCTTTTCCTCTAATAACTTCTACTATTCTCTGAAAAACGAACCAAATAATTTTTTTGCAAGTTGATTGTTCTTTTTTTTCTTCCATGTTCCATAAGGAAATGGAAGTATGGTGATGGCAAAAAAAAATCGTGTTCGAGATAAGGGCTGATTCTGATTGTACTATCCAACGTTCTGTAGGATATCAAACAGACTATTTTAACTTTCTGTACTGCTGTACGGAATTAAGTCAGTTGTATTCATGCCAAACCAGGTCCTTAAATTTCTCACTCATGAGATTGTGTGCGGAGCATCACGGTAGAGATTATGAGTAACCCAATTGCAAAACTCGTTATGTCCACCTGAGGTTGGTTTGAAGTTAAGGCCATCATCTTTTTCTAAGCTGAGACCATATACGCATGTTCTAATGAAGAGAAACTGTTGGGAAACACGTTGAAACCCTATTATTTTAAGGTGTAAAAAACTAGGAACTACTGCAAAACTAGTAGTTATGTCGCTTACCTGTACTGCAGTAAACTTCGTTATGTCCACTGTAGGAAAACAGCAGCAAAGCCCGTTATGTAAAATGGTAACTAAAGAACACTGCAGTAAAACGCGTTTTGTCTGTTGTGTGCAGAACTGTTTTTCTTTTGTAATATTTCATTACTATTGCTCGTAGTAAACATGTTTCTTTAATTTTTCAATTTTAGACAGTTGGTAACAAATCAGCAGTTGTTATTAGAATTAGCAGTCTCTATAATTTAAACTTTGTCGTGTTTACTTGCTGAACTGCTACTTGCCATGTTCTGGACCACTGAAACAGTGAAAGGCCTTGTCCGGAACATGACAAGTAGCAGATCAGCAAGTAAACACAACAAAGTTGAAATCCACTGAGATTTCACAGAAAAATGACCACATGATTTTATTCATGTTCATCACTCTTTCAATAAAACGTGTTTAGACAATGAATGCGATAAATGTTTTTCCAGTTCCTCTTGGTCGTGGAAGAAAGAAAAGACAGAATGTTGAAAATTGGAAGAGGATTATAGCTAAGAAAATGAGGCAGTGTAGATGACTAAACCTTACATAAAGTTTATGTTGCTTGGATCACAGTTGGTCAGGTATGATGTCATCTTCTCTGTTGCATACCTTTTGTATGACCTCTATTAACCTGTATATATCTTCACATTTGAAAAATTTAACTTCAAAATAATCTATTAAAGTGATACGTAACACTAACTTTGATATAACCTAACATTAACAAAACAGTATTTCCTGCTTAACGAAGGCTCCCATTCAATCTCACATGAGCTTTTGGAAAAATGTGAAACTAAACAAATTTGCACAGATTAAACACAGGCTAAACAGTAAGTTACCGTAGCCTGCTTAAAAAAAGGCTCACCCCTATTGTTGCATCTCTAAAAATAATTTTGACTGAACTTAGTGTATTCATAGCCTTCCCAACAAAGACTCAAGGTATCTCCTTCTCCCCTTTTAGGAACCACAACTGAAGCACTCAAGTAAATAATGTTTTTTTTTTCAGATATAGTTCTTTAGGATGCCCTCCTGCACCAATGTGCCAACATCGCTCATCAGATGCTTTCCAGTGTTCCAAGATGTCAGGCATTACCATCAAAATTTCTACACTACACCTGACAGACTACCCCAAGATAATTATATTCTTTGCCACATAACAGCAGAAAGTCCAAAGCATAAACGTTCTCAATCAGGAATGCAGATATTCACAACAAAATATTTCATGCCTATCTTACTGTGTGGCTCAGATGGAACACAAATTGTAACTAATATAACAGTATGTAAAAACTTATTCATATAAACTTCAGCTATATCCAGGGACAGAGTTCAGCTTCTTACAAAGAAATACATAGAGACTGGCAATACTCCCTTGAAGCAAGGGCATGTGATAAGAGATCTGCATTGAATGCTCACAAAAAAAACATGTGTAAAAGTTTATCGAATCAATCCCAGTATTAGAGTCCCATTACTGTTATAGAAAAAATATTAATAGACAGTATCTTTCCAGTGAGCTCAGAATTTAGAGACTGTGGGAGAAGTATGAACAGTCATGTGAGCCACATGAAAAAGTCGTGTATGAGTATTTCCACGCCATCTTTGTTACAAATTACAATATTGGTTTTGGTTCCCCAGCCACTAACTGCTGCTCAACATGTTTATCTCTCAAAGAAGAGATAAATTTTCTAAAGACCATGAAAAACAACATAACCTGAAAGTAAAGCTTACTGTCCATAAACAAAAGCTTAAGGTTTTTTATGACGAATTGGAAACATTTCACGAGGCTGAATTGTGAAATGTATTAAGTTTCAACTGTCAAAAGAACCAAAAAGAATGATTCCTAAGATCCCTGACCAGGCAGCCTACTATTCATGCCAGTAGGCAGAAAATCCTGGTTATGCCACTGTGTGGAAAATAACTTAAGGATGGTGGGTGTTAGGGGTATTTATATCCTCCTCCTCCTCCTATGGCGCTACAGCCCAAGTTGGGCCTTGGCCTCCACCAATCTACTCTATCCATTGCAGCCCTCCTCCAGTTTCTTATACCCATGTCCCTCGCGTCCTCTGCAATGCCATCTTCTCACCTCTTCCTCGGTCTGCCTCTAGGTCTCGTTCTCTCCCATGTACGCAGCAGAGCCCTTTTGGGGTTCCTGCCATCCTCCATTCTCATAACATGTCCGGCCCAACGCAATCTTTGCATTCTTATAAATTTTGAGACTGGTGTCTCTTTATATATTTGATACAATTCATTGTTGTATCTCAGTCTCCATGAGCCATTTTCTTGTATTGGGCCTATAATGCGTCTGAGGATTTTCCTTTGAAAGGTGTCTACTATGTCGGCTGTTTTCTGTGTGATTGTCCATGCCTCACACCCCTAGCATAACACCAGTCTGATGACAGTCCTATATATTTTAATTTTTGTTTCCCTGTGCACATCCCCAGACCTAAATGATGGCAGCAATGCGAAGTATGCCTTGTTAGCCATGGTGGTCTATCTTTGGATCTCCGGCTCCTCTGATCCAGTCTTTGCTAGGTTCACTCCGATATACGTGAAATTGTCCACTACTTCAATTGTGTCCTCCTCTATCTCAATGTTGTTATGAACCTGGTCCCTTCTTGTTAGGATAAGCATTTTTGTTTTATCTATATTTATGGCTAGCCCAACTTCCTTGGCTTTGTTTTTAAGCTCCACAAATATATCTTTAGCTGCCGCGATCCGTCTTGACATGAAGGGGGATTTATATAGATGAGAATATTAATAGAACAGATAAGATCGTGATTGAAACAATTAGAAACAGTCTAAAGGCATAAGCTGTGTCAGAAAACACTGAGACAAAACAGTTGAGAAGGTTAGGGCATGTGGTGGAAATGCAAGGAGAAAGAATAGTGAAAGTGATATGGGAATAGAAAACAAAGAATGTGTAGATGACCTACAGAAGAGTGGAAGAATGAACTACTGGGCTATAAAGTAAGGGCAGTGGCGGTTCTAGCATAGGTCCCATGGGTGGGCCTAACCTCGAGTTCGCTAGTATAAATTTGGAGTCTAAAATATAGTTTTATCAATGACAGAGAGCTAAATTTGTACTGTAATTCTGATTGAATTTATATGTATGTGTTGTGTGAATGTAATTACTGTATATATTTATGTATTTGTGTCTTTTATTTATACAAAATGACAATATCTTAACTGTACGTTTAAATCAGTGGTGACAAATAAAGATGATAATTGATACGGCAAAACTGAATAGCTGAAATATTAAGCAAAATAAAATACTATGAATGCAAAATAGTAAACAGGCTTTTACTTACTTTTAACTCTTCGATTGTTGTGATTAACGGCAAAATCATCAATGACTCTTTTCAAGTCAATATTCTTGGTGAAAGTCCTTTCTATTGCAAGCACAGACAAATAGCTAAGACGTTCATCAGACATTGAATTTCACAAATAACTCTTTACACGTTGCGTACACGAAAATGTTCTCTCACATGATGCACAAGAAGCTGGAATAGTCACTGCTGTTTGAGTCAATTGTACAAGTTGTTGAATGCTAGTTTGTATTGCTCTAACAACTTGAGCAATGCAAGCAGATTCACAGTGTCCACTCCGGTTTGTTGTTCATGCCTTAGGATGAGATTTTTTAATATTTTTATTTCTGCCTCCAACGAATCAGTGTTGCATGAATAATTTTGTGCCAACGGCATTAACATTTCTTTATCCAGAAGCATTTTACTTTTGGGATTCAGCCAAGTGATTCCTTTAATCAGTGCAAAGTTTGAAGTAAAACGTCTCTCAAATTCGCTATCTATGATATGTAGAATTTCATCAAATACCAGAGACTTGAAATCAGTTGGATGTACAGGTTTCAAGCTGTCTTTATTTGGCAAATCACAAACATATTCCATAAGATGTTTTGGTAACTTTCGAATTCTGCCAAGAGTAGAGGAATCTGTGGGAATATCAGCGCCTATTTTTGTTGCTATATCTGCAGTTCTTTCCACACAGAAGTGAAACCTGTATCAGATTCACACATTTGGATGAAAAGATCCCTTGTAGTTTCAAAGTTTCAACCAAATTGATTGTAGCAACTATTGATATTTCACAATCTTTGCTCTGGAGGAAATCAGATAGTGACTTGAATTCTTTCAACAAATGTGTGAACAGGCATAAATTAAAAATAAAAGAAAAGTTCAACTTAGCACTGAATCCTGACGCTTCTGCAGCTCGTTCTGAATTTTCACTCTACAAAATTTACTAGTGTTACAATAATAGCTTCAACTGTCTTCTTCACAGCCAAACATGAAGCGTACTGACAGGGCCATTGGGTGTCACTTAACTTTTTCAATTCCACTTTTCCTATCTTGATTTTCATTTGTGTACCTGTAAACATTTGATGGACTGCCGACTCACTCATGAAAACATACAGTCCCTGCAGTGTCATAAAAAAATCTGTAGCTGACTTGATCCCTCTACATGTTGCCACTATAACGGGATTCAATTTATGGTTCATACAATGTGTAGATGGCTTGTGGAACTTCCCTGCTTAAAAGAGCTTGAACACCTGAATAAGAACCACTCATAACTGCAGCTCCATCATACACTTGTGCAACACAGTAGTATAAATCAACTCCACAGTTTGCTAGTTTTTTTTTTAATACAAATTAATAAAGAAGAAACATCCAATTGTTTTGCAGGTATAAAGCCTAGAAATCTTTCATATATATTCCCATCTATATAGTAATGAATCACTATTGATAATTGCTCGGTTTTTGAACAATCTTTTTGACTCGTCAACCATTAGAGCAAAATACTGACCTTTTTTTTTACTTCATCTGTTATATGTTCTAGCACGATATTTCTCATGATGCTAAGAATTTCATTTTGAATACCATGATGAGTGTATTTTTCTCTTTTATATTTAAGTTTTTTTTTTGTTTTTTTAAATGCTTGGATCTTTTCTCCCTACAAGTTCCTTTAATTCTAAAAATTTTCTTTGTTTTCACTCTGTTTTGATTCATCATGACCTCTTTGAACTATTCCTTATAGGGCTGTGAATCGAAGTACATCGGCAATTGTTTCAATGTATCCTCTATTTTCTTGAACTTCAAGAGCATACGTTTCATCTAGCAGAGCAGCAATTGATGCATGCTCCCCAAACTTACTTTTTAAATTTTTGAAAGACTCTCAACCAACTAAAGAATGTTTGTGGGATGAGGTGTCCTCATGCTGCTTAAAACCGGAATTAGATTCTGTTGCCCTTTTTCAATTAGTGTAACCTTCATTTACAAAACTAAACAATTCACTTTTTGTGCCTTGAGTTTGGGGACAAAAAAAATCGACAGGCAAAACAAAATGCAGCATCATTTATAATACTGTATTCAAGCCATGGGTAGATTTTGTACCAACCTGGCTGGAAATTCTTTTTTCTGTCTCCAAACTGGTGAAAAGGAAAATGTTTTAATAGTGGTTGTTTTGGTTCATCAGTAGATTTCGTAGCTATATCACTAATTGAATCAGATGGATTAGTGCTGTTGGTGCTACTACTAGGAATAGAAAATGACTCAATACCTTTATTATTTTCATGGAGTTCTTCTTCATTTTCTGACAGTTTTCCTTCTTTCCCTACTTCCATATCATCATTGAACAAAATTTTTTCAGGTTCAGTTTCAGGATCCTGAAAAATAACCTCAGCAGTTACAGGTGTAGACGTTGTAAAGTCCTCTTTATTTGGTTTAACAATTTTTTGTTGCCGAATGAAGTAGTTCGAAATGCTAGGACATTTTGCCATTTTTATTGTCACTTCCACATTCACTTTCAATAAGACACACAATATTCTACACAAACGGTCAAACACAAAAGAAACACAGACCATTGTCATGATACCTTTTATTGTTTATATGCAAACTAACCTTAAACGTATTAAAAAATGCATAACATAAAAACCGAAATAATGAATCGAACATGAGAAAAACTGCTGTCCATATTAAAATAAAATAGTTAAACATGTTAACTCTCCTTATGCAAACCACAGACACAAAAATAAAATAGTTGACTTAACAAAAACGAAAGTACGACCGAAGGCCGAGAAACCAAGACTGACCGACCAATGGTTTGTGTACACTCTGACTGGTTGTTTATTTAATGTTTCCGCCCGCACTCGCCAAGATCTTTTAGTTTCGTTCTAAACACGTGGAAAACATATTTCTTGTTGAATTTTATAAAAGACAGTTTGCCTTTGACCTCTGAAATTTCTCTGTCTTATCTGGGTGGGCCCAGGCCCATCCATAGCGCCGCCACTGAGTAAGGGAAGTGAGTGTTAGGAAAGGAAGAGAATAACCCCTGCCTCGACACCTCAGATAGAAGAGGCCACGGTCAAGTAATTTTTAACTAAGATACTGGCAACTTAAATTTGTGTTCGCAATAAAAAAAGCTTTACTAATTATTATTTCCTATTGCATTTGTGCTACGTGTTATAGTACACACTTCAACACATTCACAGCCTTTACTCAATAATACGAGGCGTGTCCAGAAAGTAAGTCCGTTTCGTTATTACTCACGGTGGGATAGAAGAGTGTGGGGACGCGCATTCACTATAGTGTAATGTAACTCACACGCTTGCAGTTCATTGTTGTGTTTTGGTCATGCTGTTGTTTTTTGCTGAATACGCATGATTTATAATGAGTGCTGTAATACAAAATCCCACCAGTTGTGAGGTTGATGGTGTAATACGGCTTTTGCTTGCAAAAAACAATACTGGTGCAGAAATTCATAGACAACTCTGTGAGATTTATGGTCCCAAGATAATGAGTGACAGTAAGGTTTGACTTTGGTGTTGTTTGTTTAAAGAAGGGCGAACCAATGTTCATGATGACAAACACAGTGGCCGGCCAAGTGTAGTGACAGACGACTTAGTGAAAAAAGTGAATGGAAAGGTTCGCAAGAATCTCCGATTCAGAATTTCTGAACTTTCAATGCAATTTCCTGAAGTTTTATGCTTCACGAAATTGTAACTGCAAAGCTGGGCCATAAGAAACTGTGTGCAAGATGGGTACCCTAAAGGCTTACAGATGTCCACAAACAGCAACGTGTGGAAGCAGGACAAAACTTTTTGCAGGGTTTCGAAAATGAAGGAGGAATTTTTCTCCCATTTAGTGACTGGGATGAAACTTGGATATCCTATACAAATGTTGAATCAGAGCAAAAATCTATGCAGTGGTGCCACCCGTCATCCCCAAAAGCCAAGAAGTTTAAACAAGCACCTTCAGTAAGAAAATGATGGCTACAGTTTTCTTGGTCCAAAAAGGTGTGCTGCTTGTTGAGTTTCTCGATTGTGGTGTCACAATTAATGCCAATGCGTGCTATAAAACCTTAAATAAACTTAGACATGCCATTCAGAACAAAGGACGTGGAATGCTGTCATTTGGAATTGTGTTTTTGCATGACAATGCAACGCTTGCCCTCACACTGCTCGTTCAACTGTTCACCTTATCAAGAAATTTGGATGGAATGTTTTTGACCATCCACCCTACAGCCCAGACCTCGCACCACCTGTACTACCATCTGTTTCTTCACTTAAAGCAGTGGCTGCAATCTCACTGCTTTGAAAATGATGACGAACTTATAACAGGAGTGACAAATTGGTTGAAGTCACTGGCGGCAGATTATTTTGATGCAGTTTTAAAAAGCTGGTGCAACGGTATAAAAAGTGTGTGGAAGTCGGTGGTGATTATGTTGAAAAGTAATGTATGTATTTAGATATTGTTGGCCAAAATTACAATTTTCTACTTTCATTTGTGTTTAATTGCTCACTGGACCTAACTTTCTGGACACACCTCATATATCTTAAAATATATGAATCTGACTTCCCTGTGGAAGCTTAAAATTCCTCTCCTTAAAACTGTTTACAGTTATAGTTAGCCAATCTGTGGACAGCTTTAAGATAAACTAGTGTCAACCCCATTATCATAAAAGCTACACAAAATTTCTATAATAATTCACTATTGAGAATAAAAATAGGAAAGAGTGTGTCACCAGGGTTTCAAGTGACCAAAGGTTTATGCCAGGGATGTTGTCTATCACCCACGCTTTTCACAATTTATACGAAGAAAGCAATAGAGACTTGGAAAAAAATGTACAGGAACATGGGACTTCCACTTGATGGTGGCACAGTTTATTCATTACAGTTTGCTGATGACCAATTATTTTTGGCTCAAGATTTTGAAGTCATAGAATATATGACTAGAAATTGATATAGGAATATCAGAAATGGGGACTAAAGGTAAATATGAATAAAAGAAAATATGGTGACCTTCATCAAGACTTGGTATTGGAGGAAGACGTGGGGAAGATTTCATATACAGAGGAATACAAGTATTTAGGGGTGAAAATTATGGCCAGTGGGTAGCAAGACAAAGAAATACAATCCAGAATTAATTTGGGAAAGATGGCGTTTATCTACATTAAATGGAATCCTAAGGGATATGCAAATTACAGCAGAAACTGAAACTAAAATATTTAAAACCATTGTTAGAAGTATCATGACTTATGGCTCAGAAGTTTGGACTACTAATAAACACACAAGAACAAAATTAATGACAGCAGAGATGGACTTTTGGAGACGTTTGGCAAGAGTATCCAGACGTGAGAAAATCAGAAATGAAGTCATTGAGGACAGGATGAATGTAAAAAATTCAACTGTTGATTTTATTCAAAGAAAAAAATTACAATGGTAAGGACACATGAAAAGAATGGCACAGGAAAGATTGTCAAGGAGAGTTATGGAATGAATTCCACCAGGAAGAAGGAAAAGAGGAAGACCACCTATCACCTGGATAGAAGAAATTTAGACTGTATTGAAGGAACAAGAAATTGAAGCTCTTTGGATGGACAAGCAGCAGTGGAAGATGAGAATTCAATCACTTCTGTAATCTTTGGTTCTGGAAAATGTGTAAACATTGTACAGCCGGAAATAATAATAATAATAAATTTGTATTCACAATAAAAAAACTTTACTAACTATTATTTCCTATTGCATTTGTGTTTCTTGATATAATACACACTTCAACATATTCACAGCCTTTACTCAATAATATATCTTAAAGTATATTGTTACGACATCACGGTGTGTGTGCGTTCCAGGAAAGGTAGATGTACGTGTACGCCTGGGTCTTCTCGAGTTTAGCCACCAAATGCTCGTTGCAGACATTGTCGATGAAGCGATTCTTGGCACAGACATTATGAATGCCTATGGATTCGTTGTGGACTTAAGAGAGAATGTCCTGAAGTTTGGCCAAGAGAAGATAAAGCTTTGCATGGATAAAATGACAAGGTCTACCAACCATTTGATTAAGCGAGTGGCATTAGTCGAAGAAAAAGTCAACAGGTCTGGTCAAGAGGAACCCTCCCTATTGCAAGTGGAAATGGAGGAATAACTAGCAGAGGAAATACAAATAAGTGTAACGACAAAAGAAGTGATTGGAAAGCCAACTATGGGTGTCGAGACAAAACTTTTGCTTGTTCCTCAGGTGATAGAAGCGCCCGAGGGCAAAGTGGCTGAAGATGAGGTTACACAAGAGGTTGTTGACGAGAACCAAACTGACTTGGGTCAGCCAGTGGTGTTTAGGTCAACAGTACATGACGCAACAGGAGTGATTCCAGCAAAACTAGTGGTTGAGCGGAAGACTCGCATTCCTGGGAACGTGATGTTCGGATCACACGAGATTGAATTCGAAGAACCGGAGAATTATCTTTCGCAAAGACGTCCACTTAGATCACCTGGTTGAGTATTACTTCAGAGACGGTTTGCCAGTCCGGGATGAACAGGCTTAAGGAGGGGGAAGTGTTACATCACAGAACAATCTACATGTTTATTGAACGTTCCAGAGGGATCCAGAATGTAATGCGGTGGTCTACGTGACTCTCGACGCATTCGCGAGACTTTTCTCGAAGTTGCCAGCGGCGCGGACTGTGTCAAGGCCGGAATTAATTACGTCGTACACACTGGCGCTAAGATGCAGTTTGGAATCTTCTGGTCTGTGCGCGGATGTATAAATACAAGGCGGCAGTGGCCTTACTTTTCAGTATAGTTGCGATATATATACACAGTGCGGTTTAGTTAATTGTCGGGCGATTACAAGTGATTATTGGGTGATATTACTGTGTGCGTTCAAGTGGTTATTAGTGAAGTGTTTAATACTCGGGCGGGATAATTGTAAAACAATTGTGTTTAAAATTAGTGGACATTTTATTGTGTGTGAACAATTTTTATTTGATTTGTTATAAGAGACTGTGTTGTTAATTACGAACTGTTTAACTGTGAAAATTAAAGCTGGTGATTAGTGACTTAATCGATGTCTTGTATTTTCTTTCCACTGTACCTACGACAATCAATTAGACCGTCGTAACAATATGAATCTCACTTCCCCGTGGACGCTTAAAATTCCTTGCCTTAAAACTGTGTACGTGTGGTAATACAGTAGTTTCCGTACTGTTCCTCGGTGTAGTTTCACACACACACACACACACACACACACACACACAGAGGCAATTTCTACAATAGCCCTTCCATTTCCCTTGACAAACCTATTAAACAAATTGCTATCACTTGTTAATACTCGTTATTAATTGCTCTAAGGATTAATGAGTCATACCAGGGCTTGATTTAAGAGGGAATGCGCCAGAATTGCGTTCCGAAACCTCATGGATCCACAAATAAATTAGCAGAAAGAACATACGAAAAGAAAAACCAAATTATTATTACAAAAATTTACTACTACTTTTTAAATTGTGCCCCTCATCAGCCCCACTACCAAACTAAACATTTGTCAAAATCAAACGCCAGCATTAATCTTTATCTTAAATTACTATCGTTCATTTTTTTTAATATGTTCTACCTAAAATTCTCTTGTAGTAGAATGTATTTAAAAAAAATTCAAGTAATGGACCTCCTCTCCGTTTATTTGATCCATCAAAGAATGTGAATTCATGGCTGATTCCTGGCCATCATATAGCATTGGTCACAAAGAGTAAGGAAAGGTCAAGAAACAAACAATATGACGACACAATGATGAAACTATGGAAACTTTTAAAACGTCCAAACCACCGAAACCATCACTTAAAGCAGGCTCCGGGATGATGCCATCATGAGTAACATGTTTTCGATTTTCGTACGGCTAACCTGACGACAAAGCTCTTTAGAAATATCAGTAAACTTTATTATCTTTTTAGATACAAGTTTATACGTATGTTACATATTTTATAGGTTTTCAAAATTTTGACCTCCTTTGTAATAACCTGATGTAAACTTATACGCTTATATAAAATATAAGTATATTTGTGTCTGTACAACCTTTGAATTGATGCATTCCGGCACCCATAATTTGAGAAATCAACCACTGAGTCACACTGTAAGATTATATTATATTTACTGACACTGTGACAACAAAATATCCTGTATATTTTTAATAAACAATAAATTACAGAGTGTCTGAAATTATATAAACATAAAAAACTTTACATAACATAATAGCTCTAATTATTTACAAATAAATAGATTACATCATTGAAACACAAGATCTGGCCTGTCGCCATCAATGTTGCAGTACTTTACATAACATAACTCTAATTATTTACAAATAAATAGATTACTTCATTGAAACACAAGATCTGGCCTGTCGCCATCAATGTTGCAGTACTTTACATAACATAACTCTAATTATTTACAAATAAATAGATTACTTCATTGAAACACAAGATCTGGCCTGTCGCCATCAATGTTGCAGTACTTTACGTAACATAACTCTCATTACGAGGGTCATCTCAAAAGTAAGTTTCCCTGATTTAGGAAAAATAAAAAAAATTTAAAAACTAAAAGAAAACTATATTTTTATTTTGAAACATGTACTTATTTTTCAATATAATCTCCAGCCTTATCAATACACTTTCTGTAACATAAAACCAGTTTTTCAATTCCTTCTTTGAACCACAGAGTGCCCAGATTTCGGAGCCAGGCGTCAACCGCCTGTTTCATTTCTGTATCCGTTTCAAAACGTTATCCTCTCAGGTGTTCTTTGAGATGGGGGAACAAATAGAAATCACTCTGAGCCAAATCGGGTGAATATGAGTGATGGTCGAGAATCTCCCATTGACAGGTCTCTAACAAATTCTGTGTGACTCGCGAGAAATGAGGACGTGCATTGTTGTAGAGCAGAAGAACTTGTTGCTCAACAAACCTTTCCCTTTCAAGAACGATGTATGCCACCAGCGGACCATTTGAATGGTCATGCACTCAGGTCCGTACACAGAAACTAAGTGACGATGAATTTCAGCCGCTAATTCATTTTTTTGTAGCAAAATATTGAATCACACTATGCACTTTCCAATTGGACACATTGGTAAATGGAACAGGTGAGGTTTTGGCACTACTGCCACTACACACAAATAAAAGTTCTCCAACCTTCGTCAGCCTGGTTGCACCACTTCCCTCTCAAAGAAAAAATAGGGAAACTTACTTTTGAGATGACCTTTGTATTTACAAATAAATATATTACATCACTGAAACACAAGATCTGGCCTATCGCTGCCATCAACGTTGCAGTAGACTACTTGTAT
This sequence comes from Magicicada septendecula, assembly GCA_034769895.1. Classification (NCBI taxonomy): domain Eukaryota; kingdom Metazoa; phylum Arthropoda; class Insecta; order Hemiptera; family Cicadidae; genus Magicicada; species Magicicada septendecula. The sequence continues at coordinate 398,782,444 of CM068375.1, read as the reverse complement.
TGTAACTGGTGCTGTTGCATCGTTTGCTGTGTCTACCACAATATTTGGTATTATTAGCTTTGGAGCAATCTCTTTTGGCTTTGGAGCAATCTCTTGGACAGCGGTTTCCGTTTTAGTCCTACAATCAAATGGTTAATATTAGTATTTCAACTAGCAGTAAGGCACTTCCCCAAAGCATTACAATTGAATCCAATTACAACAAACTAGTAAAGTTGTGATGAACATTACTTTGGCATGCAATATATCAGTCAATTTTCTAGGAAAAACTATACACTTTGTTATATACATATTACTGGTAACACATGTACGTATTACTGGTAAGTTTCTACCTACAGAGTGAAAATTTTCTGCAATGGAACATGGTCTGAAAAATGAATAAAATGAAAAAACAAAGTTACAGGTCAGAATGAATTGCTAAAAACTTCTTTTATATAACATAAAGTAGTACAAAAATATAATACCTCAGATAAATGCCCGTTGTTAAAAATCTGGACATTTACAATTTATATTATCTATTATCCATAACCCTATTACCATTCAATGGTAGGGTAAATTATTATTATGCACATAAGCTGTCATTGTAGTTCTCAGCATTGTAGTTAATAATAATGACATACATTTCTGTTCATCAGGAACTTAAGTTATATATTTAAAGAGATTCTCAAGAATGTATCTCATCCATAACTTGGGATCTGCCTTATTCAACCCATTCAGTGCGGCGTGATGCACGCGCACGTCATGCCGTCTGGCACAAGGAGTTGGTGATGGCTCCGACACTTCTCACAAATCACTGTGAGTTCAGACAGACATTTTATTGCTGTTCCTGCTCTCTGGCAGTGTTGTGTTGTTTGCTTTACGTGCTTGGTTTTTGCTTCCCACGTTTTCGTTAGCCGTGCATGCGTTTTAAGTTTTATTGTATCTTTTTTGTTGTGTTTTAATACATTTTCATTATTTTAGTGTTTATTTTGTAATTTACTGTTGTAGTCGTGTTTATTATACATACACAAAGCAATTACCGGTACCCCTACTGCATTGTTTAACGCGTGACTCGTCGTGTGATGGCATGCATTCAGGTTTTGTAATTATTTTTACTTTAGCATCTGCACTGGTTTTTCATTATTTTAGACCCTACAATAGTATCTAATTTGTGTGGTGTTATTGACCAGCCTTCTACATCCCATGTCAATTATGATAACGATAATTATTTCGATAATGATCCTGATAGTGACAAAGATTTTACTAGAAAGATGAAGATGAAGAAAGTGACATTGAAATTAATCCTGTGCGGTGTAACACAACAGTGGGACTAAAAGATATTCCTTTTTACAGGAGAATCATGAATAAAATATAATTTTGCGCCCGATGCGAGACATATTGACTATTTAGTATTCAGTGTTTAAGATATTATATGAGAGGGAACGTTTCCTTAGTATCCTAATGATATATACGCAAACAGTTAAATATACACTACAAAGTGTTTAAAATGAGATATGATGTAGCGTAAGGGATTTTAAGTTGAACAGAGACTCACCCAATACGCTTATGACGTGCCAACGCGTCACAGGAAGTGATGTCACTTTTTCACCTAAATAAGTCTGGGAAAATAATATTGACTTTACCTATAGATATTATATAGACCTTGAACAAGCATTTGACAGAGTACAGTGTGGAAGAATATTAGATATTTTGAGGGACAAGGGGGTGGACTGGAAGGAGAGATGGTTAATTCGTAATATGTACCTTGGACAGAAAGTGACTGTGCAAATTGGAAAGGAGAGTTCAGAAGGAATTAAAATTGGAAGAGAAGTAAAGCAAGGCTGCTGTATGTCACCAAATTTATTTAACATATACAGTAAAGCCCCGATTATCCGTGAGTGCCGTGCCGCAAAAAATTTTTTTAATTACGAACCTCAAAAAAAGCAATTTTAATCCAAGCCAACAACAGGGAAAATACAATAGGCCCTACAGTGCGAAGGTCGAAAATTTCTGACAGGTTTATTGTGCATCGTAATCCTATAGGCCTTCTTGGAATTTTGTTTTGGCTCTTGCTCTTTTGTTTTGGTCAAGTTCACTAACCTTCCCCCTCTACGTACATATTCTCTCGGTCTGCCAGTGGTGTCAGTTGTCAGTAAGCGTGCTTAGTGATCAGTCGTGATCAGTTCGTTAGTTCCTGAAATTAATAATGGCTGAAAAACGAAAGAAGGTTGTGTTAATGATTGTACAAAAACTTGAAATGATTTCTAAAATAGAAAATGGCGCTTCAAGGAAGCAGATGTGTTTGAATTACGGGATCGGGGAAACAACAGTGCGAGAAGTTTTAAAGCAAAAAGACAAATGTTAGCCTTTGCATCAGTGTCAGACAGTGCTTCTGGGACGAAAAAATGAAAAACAATGAAGAAATCCACCTATAATGAACTTTACTTGGCATTAGCAGAATGGTTAGCTCAGGTGCGAAGTGAGGGCACCCCTGTGTCTGGTCCTACCATTGCAGCTAAAGCAAAAATCTTTTTTGATTTGTTAGGCCTGGAAGGAAATTTTGATGCGTCGTCCGGTTGGTTACATCGTTTTAAGAAACGTCATGGAATTAGAGAGATTGGTCTACACGGAGAGAAGCTGAGTGGTGATCAACAAGCAGCTGATGATTTTCAACGTGATTTTGAAGAGTTTGTGTTGTCTGAAGATCTGTCATATTTTAATATTCATGTTTAATATGGTAACCAAATCACTTGTACGAATTAATAAATTATTTACCTTAAATTATCCGCCATGTGATTTCTTGTGCTTCACAAGACGACGAAGCACAAGAAATCACACGGCGGATAATTTAAGGTAAATAATTTATTAATCTGTCATATGAACAAATTTATAACGCTGATGAATCAGGGCTTTTTTGGAAGTGTCTTCCCACTCATACTTTAGCATTTGAAAATCAAGCGGCAGGTCACAAAAGTAGCAAGGAAAGAATTACAAACTTGCCATGCAGCAACGCTGCGGGTAGTCACAAACTTAGGCTTCTTGTAATCGGTAAACCTAAGAAACCGAGGTTTTTTAAGGGGACAAGAGCAGAAAATTTACCAGTTGATTATTTCAACCAAAAAAAAGGTTGGATGAACCAGCAGATTTTTCAAGAATGGTTTGAAAACATTTTTATGCCTCAAGTACGTAAACATCTTGACTCAAAAAATTTGCCAAAGAAGGCTGTTTTGTTAATTGACAATGCGCCTTCACACCAAGGTACATGTGTGCTTAAATCTTCTGACAGGCAAATCTTCGCAAAGTTTTTGCCTCCAAATGTTACTGCGCTGATACAACCTATGGACCAGGGAGTCATTGCAACCATGAAGAGAACATACAGAACAAAGTTGTTACTGTCAAAAATCGAAGAAGGCTGCGATCTCAAAGAATTTTGGAAGAATTATACAATTTTGGATAGCATTTACGATATTGAGTCTGCATGGGATTACATCAAACCCTCAACCCTTGTTAAATCATAGAGAAAACTCTTTCCGAGTATCGAAACAAATGTCAACCAAAACATCTGTGAAGAAGAGAATGAAGTCATGCCGACCGCTACACTTGTTGACCTAGTGAGATCCGTTCCGGAGGTGAGAATGTCAACGAAGAGAACATAGAAGAGTGGCTGGAATGCGACGCAAGTGAGTTGGGGTTTGAACGACTGACTGATGTAGAGATAACGAACAAAGCAATGGGAGTGAACGAGAATGAAGAAGAACAAAGTGAAAGTGAAGATCCGCCTGCGCGGATGACACACGAAACTGCTTTGCAGCACGTAGACGGATTGCTTCAATATTTAGAGGAACAAGACGACGACGCATATCTGGCAGAAAAACTCATGTTAAGGAAAGTACAATCTAGAATAAAGAAAAGGTGTTTCCAACGCAAGAAGCAAAAACGAGTGACTGATTTTTTTAAAAAGGCGTAACAGAACACTTTTTGTTAAGAGTACAGTATTGTTTTTTGTTTACTGTTCTTTATTTTAGTGATTTAGACGTAGAGCAAAGGTTTCTGCTGTACTGTACATATTTTAAAAGTTTTACATATTATGTTTTTTGTACAATAAAACATAGTTTTTATGCTGAAATATTTTTTTCGTGTTTACACCTCATTTTTAGTCTTTTTTCGGGTTATCCACGATTTTCACTATCCGCGGTGCCCTTGCCACCCAATTCCGCAGATAATCGGGGCTTTACTGTATCTTGATGGCTTGATTATGAAGTGCTTTGACAAAACAAAAAGTGTGAATGTTGCTGGAAGAAGAATTGAATGTATAAGCTTTGCTGATGTCATGGCTGTTTTAGCAGAAAAGGAAGAGACAATGAATGAAATGATAAGAGAAATTTAGTATGTGAGGAATATGGAATGAGAATTAATACGGAAAAAACAAAGTGTATGGTGATTAGCAGAGGAGGAAAAAGGGCAAACATAAAGATAGGGCAAGACAAAATACAACAGGTTGAGTTGTTTAAACATCTTGGAAGCTTGATAAGTGAAGATATGTCCTGCACTCATGAAATTAGAGTAAGAATTGCTATAGTGAAAGAGGCATTTAATGGGAAGAAAAGACTGCTGTGTGGCAAAATTAATAATTTAAGAAATAGGTTGGCCAAATGTTATGTGTGGAGCGTTGCTTTATATGGTGCAGAGACATGGACACTGAGGAAGGAGGATGAGAAAAGATTAGAACTTAGAAGCATATGAGATGCGAGTTTGGGGAGCAATGGAAAAGTGAGGTGGGTTGATAAAGTAAGGAATGATGAAGTTTTAAGAAGAATAGGGGAAAAGAGAAGAATCCTGAAGGTAATCGAAAATAGGAAAAGGAATTGGTTAGGTCATTGTTTAAGAAGAGACTGCTTGCTTACAACTGCCATGGAGCGTGTCATAGTAGGAGAAAAAAGAAGAGGATGTAGAAGAATGAAGTTAATAGATAGCATAAAATCAGCGGGTGTTACGAAGAAACACAAAGATTGGCATGCAATAGGACAGCTTGGAGAGATTTTACCATTTGAAGACCTGCCTTAAGACCAAATAAAAAATATCGGTATGGAGAACCATACATGACTTCCATATTCTAAGATTTATATTTAAAATCATTTTCAGCCAAACAGCCAGGAAGGAATTTTAACAAAAAAATACTTCTTTCTTGCCAATAACGTAGTACACATAAAAAATATTATCCCCTCCCGCTTCAACTATAATTTTGATTTATAGAAAATTACCCCCAGCCCGTTCAACTAGCCTCTTCATTTATAGATATTTCATCTACGTTTCTACAGCGGATTATTAAGATCTTATCAGGATACTTTATCAAAATTAAGTACTTTACTCATGTTACAACAAAAAATGTTTCAGGTAAACTGCCCTTTCCCCGTAACCGATCTTCACCAAAATCAAGACATTGAGTTCTCTATAGCTCAGGCACATATGTAAAAAATTATTTGATTCTGTTTGAATTTACGGCAGTTATGGTTCGTCATATAAAAAATTACCCATGTTAAAACATAAAACATGAGATTTATAAAACATATCTAAGATTTATATTTAAAATCATTTTTGAAATAAAATATTTTCATAGAACCTACTAACGCTGGGGAAATCAGAGCCAATCAAGAGCCAATCATTGGGGGGGGGGGGGGGAAGCCAATCAGAGTTGGGCCTACCTGTCACTCTGCTGAATTTGGTGGAAAGCCCTGTCACTGTCGTCAAAGTATCAGCCTTGCCAGGGTCCTCTTTTTCTGCAAAATGGGAGAGGAGGCTTGAGATGGAGTGAGTGACATGGTCCCCACCTCAATGAAGAACCCATTGTTTTATAAAAATATATTTAAATTTTGAAAACTGAAAATTCTTTTCTTGTTGTAAATATTTATATTTTATAATCAAAATGACTTTATCAAAAAACAAACATTATTTTTTTATAATAAGTACTTACATATGTTTCTTAATATGCTTACTTTTTCTTCAATGTTGATGATCATTTCCAAACATTCTGACAAAATTGTATCTACAGAACAGTTAACATTCCCCAGGTTTCCATTTCTGCTAATTTCTCATTACACCTTCCACTGACGTATTATTAACCATTTCATAAACTATCGTATAATCTTTTCAGATTTTGTGGTACAAAATCTGAAATTTTCAGATTGCCTGGCAACAAAATTATTTTATTTTCAACAATTACCATTGTTTGAAAAAGTTTAAATGAATTTTCAAGTACTTTACTCGTGTTAAAACGTAAAAGGTTGCAGGTAAACTACCCCTTCCCCTTAACCGATCTTCACCAAAATCTAAAGGCCTTGAGTCCTCTACAATTCACTGACGTATGCAAAAAATTATTTGATTCCGTTTGAATTTGCGGCAGTTATCGTTTGCCATAGAAAATACGCTTGATAAAAAACGTTGCAGGTAAACTACCCCTTCCCCTCAACCGATCTTCACCAAAAACAATAGGTCTTGAGTACTCTACAAATCAGGGCTGTATACAGAAAATTATTTGATTCTGTTTGAATTTGCGGCTGTTATCGTTTGCCATAGAAAATACCCTTGTTAAAAAAACGTTGTAGGTAAACTATCCCTTTCCCTTAACCGATCTTCACCAAAAACAATAGTGTCTTGAGAACTCTACAATTTAGGGTTGTATGCAAATAATCTTTTGATTCTGTTTGAATTTGCGGCTGTTATCGTTTGCCATAGGAAATACCCTTGTTAAAACATAAAACGTTACAGGTAAACTACCCCTTTCCCTTAACCGATCTTTACCAAAATCAACAGATCTTGAGAACCCTACAATTCAGGGCTGTATGCGAAACATTATTTGATTCTGTTTGAATTTGCGGCTGTTATCGTTTGCCAAACAAACAAAATTACCCTTGATAAAAAAAAACCGTTGCAGGTAAACTACCCCCTTCCCTCAACCGATCTTCACCAAAAACAATAGGTCGCGAGTACTCTACAAATCAGGCCTGCATGCAAAAAATTATTTGATTCTGTTTGAATTTGCGGCTGTTATCGTTTGCCATAGAAAAAAATCTACAGACACACAGACACTTTTCGGAAAACGACTTTTTTTCACGTTCTGAGTGTAATAGAATCAGAATCTGCAATAATCTCGAACACGATTTTTTTTGCCATCACCATACTTCCATTCCTTAAGGAATATGGAAGTAAAATTACCCTTGATAAAAAACCGTTGCAGGTAAACTACCCCTTTCCCTTAACCGATCTTCACCAAAAACGACAGGTCTTGAGAACTCTACAATTTAGGGTTGTATGCAAAATATTATATGATTTTGTGTGAATTTGCGGCTGTTATCGTTTGCCATAAAAAATACCCTTGATAAAACAAAAAACGTGGCAGGTAAACTACCCCTTTCCCTTAAACGATCTTCACCAAAAACAATAGGTCTTTAGTACTCAAGAAATCAGGGCTGTATGCAAAAACGTATTTGATTCTGTTTGAATTTGCGGCTCTTATCGTTTGCCATAGAAAATACCCTTAAAAACATAAAAAGTTGCAGGTAAACTACCCCTTTCCCTTAACCGATCTTCACCAAAAACAAAAGGTCCTGAGAACTCTACAATTTAGGGCAGTATGCAAAACATTATTTGATTATGTTTGAATTTGCGGCTGTTATCATTTGCCATAGTAAATACCATTGTTAAAACACAAAACGGTACAGGTAAACTACCCCTTTCCCTTACCCGATCTTTACCAAAATCAACAGATCGTGAGAACTCTACAATTCAGGGCTGTATGGGAAACATTATTTGATTCTGTTTGAATTTGCGGCTGTTATCGTTTGCCCAAAAAAAAATTTCCCTTGATAAAAAAAAACCGTTGCAGGTAAACTACCCCTTTCCCTCAACCGATCTTCACCAAAAACAATAGGTCACGAGTACTCTACAAATCAGGGCTGTATGCAAAAAATTATTTGATTCTGTTTGAATTTGCGGCTGTTATCGTTTGCCATAGAAAAACACACACACACACACACACACACACACACACACACACACACACACACACACACACACACACACACACACACACACACACACACACACACACACACACACACACACACACACACTTTTCGGAAAACGACTTTTTTTCATGTTTTGAGTGTAGTAGAATCAGAATCTGCAATAATCTCGAACACGATTTTTTTTGCCATCACCATACTTCCATTCCTTAAGGAATATGGAAGTAAAAAAAATACCTATGGATATTCAGGGCATAAAGGAAAGTGTATCCACAAAAATATTTTTTAGTGACTTAGCATGTTGTATACATTAAGGCCCTGCAGTGAATAGGGTAACTATAAAATAAATTTAAAGATATTCGAAAAACAAAAACTGGGTGTATGCAATGAATATCAAGTTGGTACAGCACAACTGCTTCTAACTCAATGGCTGTACAATATCGTGCCAGTCTGGCAATCTTTTGGCAGATAGTATAATACGTTAAATGGCCATAACTTAAATATCACATATAGGTAGATTTACCAGCCATGAGTCAACTGTTCCTATCCCAACAGCAAATGTTACGTACTGTGCATGCATCATCATATAAACGAATCTCAGTTTTTTCCGCGAAGCTGTGGAGGTTATGTTTGTGCTTTTCAGAGGTTCTTAAAACTGTAGAATTTAGGATTTTTTAGTTTATTGCTCTATTTTCGAGGATTTACAAATAAACAATAAGTAGGAATTTACATATGTATTTAAATAAGCATTTACCTATTGTGAAATACGTACACCGTAAATGGATGTAAGCATTAACTGTGTTTTTTTAATGACTGATTTTTAATCCTTCTCTCACATAAAATACTATGGGGTTTGTGAACGTCTCTCTGTTTGTAATTAGGTTAGACATAATGGTAACTAGTTACATGAAATAAACTTTAACGTTACAAATAAAAAAAAAAGTAAAAAAATTTAAAAAAACCTTTTATTTAAAATTAACAAAATGATCAATGTACTAAAGAGGATAAAATAATTTATCTTATACCAAATACATTAACAACAAATGAAAATAACGTTTATTAATCAACAATTTTTGTAACATTAAGTATCACTGATAATAAAAGCGTGGGCGCCTAAGGAATGATTAAATCAATCTTCAATAAAAAAGATATATAACTGATACTATTTGTTCTACATTTATTTGATTATTGAGGAATTAAATTTTTTCAGAGTATGCATATATGTGTACATTTGTCTTACAAATACAATCGTGCGCAATTCCAAAATTTACATTCTATAAAGAGAATCATAGTATAACTAAATTTGGAAAAATAGCAGATATTTGAAGATTCCTTTCCATTGAATCAAGTTATAACATTATACTTCACATTACAATCTATTATTAAGAGGGGACGTTGAAATTAGGATTGTCAAGGATTAGGCTATATTTAAAAAAAAAAAAATACACAATGCACTGAATATAAATAAATAGTTTTTATAATATTTTTGAGATACAAAATTCATTTTGATATTGATTAATTATATTTTCGAATTCATGTTTAAGATCACATTGTCTAAATGAAGGCGCCCATGCTTTTATAGTGATAGTACATGTAGAACAAATAGTATCAGTTATAGATCTTTTTTATTGAAGACTGATTTAAACATGGTATAATATCATTCCTTAGGCGCCCACGCTTTTATTATCATTGATACTTAATGTTACAACAATTTTTGACATTTGTCCTTTTTAGTACATTGATCATTTTGTTCATTTTAAATAAAAGCGTTTTTAAAAAGAAATTTTACTTTTTTTTTATTTCACACTTTTTATATAGATAAATTACATAATGAAAAGAGAATCATACATAAACAATTTTAATTTTTATTGTTCCACTAACCCTAAAAGTATCCTGCCCCCCTTACAAAAATGTTTGACGGCCGCTGGTACAGATGACACAGTAAGTTTGTATTAACGTAGATACAGCAAGTCAAAAACCAACTGCCATTATTCAGTTTTCATTTCACATACATATTTCCAACGGTTGATACTGGAGGTTAAAGTCTTTAGTTATATGCATTGTTTACAATTAAGGACTCGGAATCGAACATCAGACGGGTTAGGTGTACAGTGAACCGGAGTTAAATTATAATCAAGTAATAAAACTATATAGTGAATTGTTAAAATAATAATAAATGAATTATATAGTGGAAACAACCAAAAAGGAATATAAAAGTGTGAATTTAAAAAAGAAAGTATTGTGATATTAATCAAATTTAAAAAATTTTTAACGGTTATTATAAACTAACCTGTGACACTATATATACTAGCGAACTATTTTTTCACAAACACTGAACTATCACACAATAACAGTGTTGTAATTTTTTTTTTTAGTTGTTAATCATTATTTTTGAGTGTTTAATTTTAAGAAGTATAGTATTAATTAACTTAAAAAAAAAAAGTATCTGAGATCGAAAACTTTCAATAGTGCCATATACCAAGCCAGGGTAATTCATATTAAGAATTATTTATTTATTTTAATTTTAAAAGAGAAAAATTCAAAGTGAAACGTTTTGTACAAAGTAAAATTACTTACCATTATTTGTAATCATGTAGACAGTTTTAACATTGAATATGTTTATAAGGACGTGTCGCACATTTGCGCGTGATCGAAAATGGGAACCGGTGAGTTTCCACAGATACTACTTCTTTGTTGTCAAGAATGTAGTACACATATAAAACTTCACTTATGAATGCGACTACATTTAACTTATAATCTGTACATTGGTAAATGTATGTATGTATTTTTTTCATAACATTGTATTGTCACGTGATTCAAGTGTGTATGCAAAATTTCAAGTCGCTATCACATCGGGAAGTATGAGAAAATTCGATTTGAAAAATCCACTTTAGACCGACGGGAAAAGCAAGTTAAATAAAAGTGTTTAATAAACTGTAATGATACATAACTAACCAAGTTAAAGGTTAGAAACGCTACATGTATTTAGTGTTGTGTAGTGTTATTGTTGGGTTAAGTAGCATTTATTACATAGATAACACTGAAAGATATCCATAAATTACTTTTTATAGATATGTTTGTAATTAATACTAAAACTAATTTTATGTAAAGGTTTTATTACATTCAGTTTATCCAATCAGTAAAATTCAGTATAAAACAGGATATTTACTTTCGCATTTATTTGATAGTGTGACTTAATACATTTTAATAAATATTGTCAAAATTTATGTAATACTAAAATAATTAGTTACTAGTGGTTGTTCTATTTTGCGCACTACTATAAATGACTTATAGTGTGTTATAATGACTTATGCTTTCAAACATAGATACAAGTTAGTATTCAAATTCAGAAGTATTAAACCAATTTTTGTATTAACAAAATAGGTATTAAATTAATTTGATACATTAAAAAATACTATATTAAATAGTTTCAGATAATTAGATCTTACTTTAAATGATGGATTTGATAATTATAATATGTTTTTCAATATAATGTTGTGTTACAGTTGTGCTTTTATTTTCTAAAGTTTTAGTGGTTAAATTTTTGGGTCTGAATTAACAATTATTACTGGATTTTTGATAATAGTTTGTCAAATAAAAAATAATGATGCTTTCTAAGTTGTTTTTATTTGTCACCCGACCCCGACCTAACCTGTACTCAGGGACTTGGTGGTTTCTTTCTTTTGGTAAGTAGTTTGGTTTGCATGGGAGGTTAATTTAATGGGGATGATGATACGGCTCTCACACGCCATCTGTCAAGTGTAAATGCCGGTCCTGCTTTTCCATTCCTTAACAACATCTATGACATTTCAGCCTTCCATGCTTTCTTTCTTTGTACTGTGGAGATCGTTGGGTCTCTGTTCTTTGTTTTTCCTCATTATTTGTGTCATCACAGTCTTTTAGTACATGCACTTTATGATTTGCCGAACCACATGTTGACTTTGCTGTCTCAAACTGTTGAGTATGGACAAGGGCACTGGCACTATTCTAATGTCTTGCCATTTGTATCACTTGCAGTTCATTATTCTGACACCATCAGTAAATGTCTGCATCACAAACCTTGTTCAAAAATCCTCTGGTACTTCAGGATAGGCCAGTCTAATTAGTCTGTCAAAGCTTGCTTAAAACTCTTGAAGATTCTCTCCAGTTTGCTCTCAACTGAATGCAGTACACACCTTGCAAATATTTATCACCATATTGTAATTCTAGAGCTTTAATCAATTCGGCATAGGTGTTCTGGCTATCAGGTAGCACTTTCTGCAGCAGGTCTTTTTAAAGCGAGAACAAGTGAAACTGCGTTCTCTTTCTCTATCCAATGGTTTACATATACAACAACTTCAAATTACCAAGATACACTGTCCAGTGAGTTCTTGCATCAATTGTTGGGGTCTTAAAATGAACTGGCCCGATTCCAGGCAAGTGACTCTCTCTATTAGTTTGTTTTGAAACCATGATTGTGTTTTCATTAACTATATGACTTCTAATTAAGAAAGTTGTGTTAGTAGTATAATAGATTGTTATAGATATTGATTTTTGATGTGTAGATGCTGTTGTGTAGATACTCAAGTCGAGTATATGTAGATATGATGTTATTGTTGATGATTATTAAAATTGGGTGATTGGAATTAATGTTCACGTTTAAAAGAATGTTAGATTTGCTATCACTTCACTGTGTCAACCTCCCCACTTACCATCCGTGGATATCTTCACTATTCTCGATGGCGACTTCTCTTACTGTAAACACACTTGACATACATACATAGATATTCCTTTTGAATATCGCAAAGAATGCACATGAACAATAAAATAAATCAAATGTTCAATTGTAAGTTGAATGATATCAGTAATTCAAATACTACCGCCACCTTATGAGATAACTGTTTATAAAAAAAATTAAACTACTGCTTCTATTGTATAGAAATTAAAACTCTGTTTCCACTGATAATAAACTGAGGATTTATTGACAATGATTAAATTCAGTAAACTCTTTTAAAACAATTAATAAGATATTTTTACAAACAATAACAAATTTAAACAAATATTGAGATCTCTGTATCTCAAGGCTGGTAACACTGTTGTGATGTACAATAGTATTGTGAACGAGGTTAGGTTCATTTTAGTTAATTATATTACCAATTTAGTGAGTTCTTTGAAGATACATGATACCAGATATAAAGATGTGAGTTTGAATGACAATATTTACTTATCTATTATTATAAAAAAAAACAAAAATTTAAAATTATTAAACTCGGTACGATAGCCGATAATATCGTACTATCGTATGTTATGCAGAGGTTTATAAAAACTAAGGTTAATACGTGCTTTGAACATTGCACTGTTAAAATATTGTTATTATTGATTCATTAGTTATCAGAACCATGTACTGGAAAGAGAAAAAATCTAAAGAAAAAAAACTCTTATTATTGCTTTCATTTCATTAGAATCATTCAAGAACAGAACTGTTTCTTTGTGACAAAAATATATGCTTCGGTTCTAGGTTAGTTTGCCTAGGAACACGTAAGTGGTTATTTAGAATAAGTAATGTTATTTATAAAATTCTTAATAATATAGTTACAAACATTTTATTTATAATTCATTTGATGTGTAATTATCAGTCATGAAAATATTCGCACAAGAAAATAATTATTTATTAATTCAAAAGTTATAGTCAAGTAAGCGACTATATTTACATACTGATGAGCGGTATCTAGGTTTAATTCCGCCGTTCTCAATTATTCTTCAAATATAATATAATAATATTTTAATTAATTATTGTCATTAGATTGTGCTACAACTTGTTTATTAAATTCTGATAATTGTCCATCATTACTCAGTAAAGCACTCAAGCGTTACTTGACTAGTGCAGTCAAAACAATAATTCTCGTTCGTCAACGAGAATTATTCCTTTCATTAATTTCTTTAAAATTATTAAAATATTGTACTCCCTGATTATACACACTGAACATGACCCTTATTATACACTGGTCATGTTAATTCACTATTTACTTAATTCACTTGACACTCGGTAATGTGATGTTGAGTAGAGGTTAATGTCTGTTTGTGTATTACTGTAGGTGACGCGCACATTTCAAAAAAATATCCTGCTGATTTTCAGCATAGACCTCTCGCCGTGAGTGTTGCAGAACGAATGTAACATTTCGCTAAAGCGTCTCTTTTCGTCTGGTCATTTGAAGCTATTTGATTGGTTCAAAAGGTCATACTCTCAACCCCAAAACACTTTGGTAAAATAAAACTTTTAATTTTTGGCAACTCTAAGCGTGGGTTCGAGATTATCTCTGACGTATACATGGATACTCAAAATGATTGAAAAACTTATAATGGTCATAAGTTTCTTATTTTTTGTCATAGCGTCATTTGGAAAGTGGCATTAAATCGCGGACACTTGTGGCTTTATTTTAAGTCTAAACAAGCACTAAATCCGTCCATTATTAATTCACTTGGTCATCTTGAAAACTCATATGGTGATTCTTAATGAATAAGTCTTTTTCACCATATTTCGTTATAATTACACTGTAATACTTATTACTAAACATTTTGAGTCCATTTCTCCTTCATGTTAGTACATAAAATGTTTATATTTATAGTTTAAACAAAATCTGTTAATGGCGTCCATACCAACCATGTTCGATTGTTTATATTTACTTGTAACGCCATTATTCCTTATTCTACTACATATGTTTGACATCCTAACACTAATATGTACATTTATTTACATTTGTTCATACTTTATTTTGCTAAAAATGTTATTTTGTATATACATATAGTATGATCAAAATACTTTCTGTTCTCATCTCTCCATTTTGTCACTTATTTAGTTATTTTAGTACACATGGGATATATTGTTAGTAATTAAAATAGTGTACAATTGTTGTACATTGTTGGTTCAATGTATTCATTAACTTTTCGTTATCTGAAAGCTCTCCAAGTTATAGTATGGTGTTTATTTACATCTGGTTTTACAATTGCAGTTAGTTAGTTTATAATATTTCAATTATTAAACTACTAGTATTACATTTGTGAGGTGTTCTCATAGCAGTATTAGACATTTCTCTAACTACTGGTAACATTTGTCACATTCTTTTGATAAGTTTTGATAATGTTTTTTGACTAACTCTCTTGTCACATTGGGGTTGTCTATTTAACTTTATGATATTATATTCAATCTGATTCATTTGCTGTGTCCTTCAGTACATATGGTATTCATTGGTTTGCAATTTTATTCTTAGCTAGTCTCTGTTTGAAACAATTGTGGATAATTGCTTGGTTTAACTAATGTACATGATTTTATGTTATAGGTTCAATTCTTGTGAGGTTATGTGTCAGTTGTCTGACAACAATGTGCTACATACTTTTATGCAGTATTTAACTCAACTATTGCCATCTCATTATGGCATTCTACTACAATGGTTTATTATTAAGCTATACACATTTTTACACTATTTGTTGAAACAATAATACAGGTATTCTTAGTCTAATAATGTCACATGTTTTGGTGGGTTGTACTTAATCTTAGGTACACTGATTAGTTTATACTCAACAAACTAGCGTATTTGCTACTATTTGTTCTGGTATTCATTTACATTTTGTCCTGTCTTGCTATGGCATTCAGGCACATTTGATATCAAGGCATGCAAAGCTTTTATTATTAATCCCTATGAACAATTAATTTACTGTTCTGTCTCATATTTTTTGGTGGTCTATTTTTTGGTGGTGATTATCTATGTGATTTTACAATCTTGATTAAACTTGTTACACTAATTGTCTGTGCATTTTACTAGTTAATCGTGGATTCTTTCACTTATGATGGTTAATCACTTTTCTCCGTTATAAACATTTTCACTGGTATTGTTTGTGCTGTTTACTTGGGGTAAAATGGTTATCATATCACATGTTGTTACACTTATATTAAGTATTCACTGTCATTGTTCGTGATCACTTAATGATGCTCAACACTGGTTTCTCTGTTATTGGTATTCGAATAATCATTATACTTCTTCTGTTCACTATATTGATTTTAATTCCTTGTATATCTTGTGAATGTTGATGTCTTGTACTGTTCATACATAATCTTCATTCTTCATGGTACATTTCTTTTCCTCTTCTTCTTCTTTTCTTCTTCTGGTTAGTTGTTTCTCACTGTCGGTGTTCTCCTTGGTTACACATTATTTGTAATAATCCATGTTCCCTTAATATTGTCATACTCTTCCATATTTTTATTCATGGTTATGGTAGTCATTGTCACATATTATTTCACACTAATAAGCAAATTCGTTTGTTTTATCAACATTGTGATTGTAATTATCTTGTTGTTGCATCCTCTTCGTTCACTTATTAATTTAATAATATATATAATACTTTCACTTATGAACTTACTGTTGTCACTTCCCAAACGTTTCAAGATGTTGTTTCTCTTCTTCAGTGGGTTGAGTACTAACTGTCGATTACAGAATAACCGTTACGGAATGGAGTGTGTGGTGGGGGTTGATGGTGGGAAGGGGTTGGCGCTGAGGTTCGAATTATGTGTGTGGATCAGTGTGTCAAATAGTGTATGTGATTTGTAATGTATCTGTTCATTTAATATGTTGTTTGGTTGTAGTGTGTGATATCTGTATATTTCAAATTGTTCAGCTGTGTTTAGTTTTCTACTTTTTGGTAAGTAGTGTAATATTTCCATGTTGTGTTCTATGTTTGTGTAGCTGTGGTTTTCGTTATGTAAATGTGTGGCAAATGTGGAATGTATGTAGTTTGTGGTGAGGGCTTTTAAATGTTCAGAAAACCTGGAAGAAAAAGATCTTCCCGTCTGGCCGATGTAGAATTGTTGACAATCATTGCAATTTAATTTGTAAACCCCTGTTTTGCTGTATGTGTCAATGTCTTTGTTAGTATTGTTTATGTGTTTTCTAATGGTGTTGTTGGTTCTGTAAGCTACTTTATAATTTTGTTTCCTAAATGTGTTTGCAATTTTATGTGTATTGGAATTGTAGTATGTAAGTGTTATGTATTTACTGGGTTGTGTGCTGTTGGTCAGTTAAGTGTTTTACTTTTTGTGTTGAGGATTCGTTTATGTAGTTTATTTATTAATTCAGGGTTGTATCCGTTTTTGACTGCTATGTATTTAATTGTGTTTAATTCATCTTGGTGGTCATGTGTGTTTAGGGGTATTGACGTGAGCCTATGGAGCATGTAGTTGAAAGCTGCATGTTTGTGTTGAGTTGGGTGGTTGGATGTGTTGTGTATGACCATGTCTGATGTGGTGGGTTTTCTGTATATTTTGTATGTGTGTGTGTTGTTTGTTTTGGTGATTGTAAGGTCTAAAAAGTTTATGCTGTTGTTTAATTCTATTTCAAGTGTGAATTTTAATTTATGGTGTAAAGTGTTAATGTATTTATGGAAATTTTCTATTTGTCTTTTGTTGCCGTTGTAAAGGAGTAAAATGTCGTCGACATACCTGTGCCAATATATTATTTTATCGGTGTATTTGTTGTTGTTCAGTATGTGTTTCTGTTCTATGGTGTGTATGAATATTTCTGCTAGTATACCTGATATAGGGGAGCCCATGGGTAGTCCATCTGTTTGTGTGTAATACATGCTATTGTGTGCGAAATAATTTTGATCTGTGATAATTTTAGTTAGATGGATGATCTCGTTTATGTGTGTTTCGGGTGTGTTATTTATTTTTAGTAATTGTTCTAATGTAATTATGGTTTCTTTTATGGCAACATTGGTGTATAGGTTTGTTATGTCGAATGAAGCAAGTGTGGAATTGTGGGGAATGTGTACATGTTGAGTTTTATTCACTAGATCTATATTATTTTTGACAGTGGTGTTGTTTGTTAAATTTATGCTATTTCTGATCAATTTATCTAAATGTCTAGCTATTTTGTGTGCAGGTGCTTGTGTGTTGTTTATAAGTGGTCTGATGGGAATATTGGGTTTGTGTAATTTCGGTAGTGCATTTAGTGTAGGGGCTTTTGGTTTAATTTGTTTTAGATATTTGATGTTGTCAGGTGATCCTATGTGTTTTGTGTTATTTAGGGTTTTGTTTATTTGCTTGTGATATTTAGGGGTGGGGTCTTTATTTAATTTAGTGATGTTGTTTTCCTTAAAACAATACGAAAATAAACAACACAATAATGAATTCCAAACACTAAAAAACATAAAACACAAATTACACGAACACAACCTAACCATACTTAAAGCAGACAAAGGTAATATAAATGTCATAATAGAAAAACAGGCTTTAAATAACAAAATTGAAACATTTTTTAAGGAAAACAACATCACTAAATTAAATAAAGACCCCACCCCTAAATATCACAAGCAAATAAACAAAACCCTAAATAACACAAAACACATAGTATCACCTGACAACATCAAATACCTAAAACAAATTAAACCAAAAGCCCTGCACTAAATGCACTACCGAAATTACACAAACCCAATATTCCCATCAGACCACTTATAAACAACACACAAGCACCTGCACACAAAATAGCTAGACATTTAGATAAATTGATCAGAAATAGCATAAATTTAATAAACAACACCACTGTCAAAAATAATATAGATCTAGTGAATAAAGCTCAACATGTACACATTCCCCACAATTCCACACTTGCTTCATTCGACATAACAAACCTATACACCAATGTTGCCATAAAAGAAACCATAATTACATTAGAACAATTACTAAAAATAAATAACACACCCGAAACACACATAAACGAGATCATCCATCTAACTAAAATTATCACAGATCAAAATTATTTCGCACACAATAGCATGTATTACACACAAACAGATGGACTACCCATGGGCTCCCCTATATCAGGTATACTAGCAGAAATATTCATACACACCATAGAACAGAAACACATACTGAACAACAACAAATACACCGATAAAATAATATATTGGCACAGGTATGTCGACGACATTTTACTCCTTTACAACGGCAACAAAAGACAAATAGAAAATTTCCATAAATACATTAACACTTTACACCATAAATTAAAATTCACACTTGAAATAGAATTAAACAACAGCATAAACTTTTTAGACCTTACAATCACCAAAACAAACAACACACACACATACAAAATATACAGAAAACCCACCACATCAGACATGGTCATACACAACACATCCAACCACCCAACTCAACACAAACATGCAGCTTTCAACTACATGCTCCATAGGCTCACGTCAATACCCCTAAACACACATGACCACCAAGATGAATTAAACACAATTAAATACATAGCAGTCAAAAACGGATACAACCCTGAATTAATAAATAAACTACATAAACGAATCCTCAACACAAAAAGTAAAACACTTCTGACCAACAGCACACAACCCAGTAAATACATAACACTTACATACTACAATTCCAATACACATAAAATTGCAAACACATTTAGGAAACAAAATTATAAAGTAGCTTACAGAACCAACAACACCATTAGAAAACACATAAACAATACTAACAAAGACATTGACACATACAGCAAAACAGGGGTTTACAAATTAAATTGCAATGATTGTCAACAATTCTACATCGGCCAGACGGGAAGATCTTTTTCTTCCAGGTTTTCTGAACATTTAAAAGCCCTCACCACAAACTACATACATTCCACATTTGCCACACATTAACATAACGAAAACCACAGCTACACAAACATAGAACACAACATGGAAATATTACACTACTTACCAAAAAGTAGAAAACTAAACACAGCTGAACAATTTGAAATATACAGATATCACACACTACAACCAAACAACATATTAAATGAACAGATACATTACAAATCACATACACTATTTGACACACTGATCCACACACATAATTCGAACCTCAGCGCCAACCCCTTCCCACCATCAACCCCCACCACACACTCCATTCCGTAACGGTTATTCTGTAATCGACAGTTAGTACTCAACCCACTGAAGAAGAGAAACAACATCTTGAAACGTTTGGGAAGTGACAACAGTAAGTTCATAAGTGAAAGTATTATATATATTATTAAATTGTGATTGTACTTGATTCTTCTCCTTTTTATGTTAATAATTATTTTCGGCATATCCCCTCACTATTTTGGATCTATTGGGCCTGGATGCTAACGTATTATATTGGCTCGTTGGTATTTTCTCTCTCTTTGTTATACTCGATGATATCCTTATTACTCTTCCTTCTTCTTCGTTGGGTTGTTTCAATATTATTCATTCGTAGATACACACTTTATTTATATTCTCCTGTCCCTTCTTTTATGCTCGATGAAATATTTTCATGATATCCTTTTATTTGACGTATTAGGTAGTTATTTTATGTAACTGCTAATTTGGTACGTTACAGTAGTTACATCACAAACAGAATTAACACTGCTGCATACCACTATAGAAAAATTATTCTGATTAGCGCTTTCAAGATTCAAGCTGACGATAAGCTGTAAAGCTTGAATGTGCTAATCGGAATAATTTTTCTATAGTGGTGTGCAACAGTGTTAATCCACTTCTTGTTTGTTGGAAACTGTCCGTCTGTTTGTATACCTGAGCTCTAGCCTGTGGATACTATCCTGTTTTCACTTACTCAATCACTTACCGTGTTTTAAAATCTTGTGTGTGTGTGCAACAGTGTTAATTCTTTACATGACTTCTGTTTTTATCTGTTCTTTTATATCTGAAATTGACTCTTCTTCTTCGTCTTCTTCTTCTGCACTACAAGGGTTAGGCATTTGCCTGTTCCGTCCTCACAAACTTACGACCACCGTTTTCGTGGTCTTCCTATATCTCTTTTCCCTCTTCGGTTGTAGTTAAGTATTTTTTGGGGTATTCTCCCATTTCCCATTCTATTTATGTGCTGTTTCCTTCTGTCTTTATATTCAGTTATTTTTCATTTATTGCATATACATTTAGTTCATTTCACACGTCTTCATTTCTTACTAAATCTCTTCTTGTGCAGCCTTTGACCCGTCTCAAAAATCCAATCTCTGCTGCCTGTATTTTGCTGTCTCCTTTTTTGGTATTTATCCAACTTTCACTCCCATACATACGTACAGGTACAGCCATCGTTTTATAAAATTTTATCCTTGTGTCTTTTCATGTTTTGCTATTTAATGTTCAATTTATTGTGCCACATATTGCCTGGAACTTATTTATTTTATTTCTTCTGAACATAAACTTACCTCTTGTCTATTGAAGTCACCAAGTAGGAGACCCAACTCTTATAACTGCTTTTGCTCCTGTACCAGTGGTTTCATGTCTTCCATTTCATACTTCCACTCCAGCGCTTCCGTTTCTAGTCTTGTCATTTCTCTGATTCTTCTTCTTACAGTCGTTCCTCTGTTTGTAGTAGCAATGCTTGGAAAGTTTCCATAATCTGAATAGTATCCATTTCCGTTGGCTGTTGACTAGTATGTGACTAGCATCACATACACAGACAATCGTTCAATGAGCATGCTAATATTTTCAATTGTGATAGTAGCAATTTTATTCTCACGTGGCTTCCACTGTTCCCGCCTCTACAACCTGCCTGACAACTTCATATCTGACTATTTTAACTATCCCTACCAGGCTATACCAGGGGTTCAGAATGTATTCAGACCCCTGAAATTCCCCTGAACACAATTTTATCTGTAGAAAATTTCCCCAAAACTAACGCAAGGGTTTATTATATTTTACCAACCAATTTATTGTATACGATGAATGATAAAAAAGAGAAGTAATAAAAGTACAGATAAAAATTTACTCAAAAAATTATCTTATGAACTACATTATAATCACAACTCAACAAACACAACAAACATAATACTGGCTGTAACGTGATGGCTGCAAGGGAAGATGATCACTGAAATAAAATAACTGTGTTAGTCTTAATCTAAGAGACATGCTAAAAATATTACTTACTAAATATGGTAATTAATAAAATACAAGTTTATCCTGTTTTATTTTGAGAACATACATAAATATTGTGCCTTATCGCTCCATTCCTTGCCTGTCACAACTTGATTCTATAAGTCATTGCTCGCGAGGAATGATGTTGGTATCTTTGTTCTCGTTAGGATAAATGTTTCTTTTCAAAACATATTTTGAAGATTAATTATTCTAGTTAATAATTGTAAAAATGATGTGAATATAACATCAGTTGATATTTTCATCGTGATTTCTATTTTTTGTCACTGATAAAATTTCCCCGGGCAGCCCAAATTTCCCCCGAACCATGTTCGGACAAATTCTACACCCCTGGGCTACACTTCAAATGTTACAAAAATGAGGGACTTTTCTATTTCATACTAAGACTTACCTGTGTGTCCTGAGATGTCGTAGAAGACTTTTGTTCGACTTGAAAGTCTGTTTGCACTGAGTACACGGAAATGGAGCCTCTGCAGAATGTAGTGTTCTTATGTGTTTCCTCTTATTGGATTGTGTTTTAAATGAAGCACCACACTGATCACAAATGTATGGCCTCAATACTGTGTGTACAGTCTGCAAACAGATTTTGACCCAGAATTATTATTATTATTATTATTTTTTGCTTAAACTGAAAATAACAAACAATGTACAGAATGCAATAATTTTTCACTGACCATGTGTTGTTTTAGCTGAGAAGCACAAGTAGACGTTTTCCCACACTGATCACATGTATGGATAGCACCAATCTCTCCGTGAGTAATTTTGTGCTGTTTTAGTGTGTCATGTCGTTTGAAACATTTGCCACAGTAATGGCACAGAAATGGTCTTCGTGAACTATGAACATCGTTAATGTGTCGCTGTAAATGTGACTTCAAACGTGAGTTGTACGGACACTGTATGAACAAAAACACAAAAAGTAAATAAATAAATAAGCGAGTGCGTTGCTTTTTAACTGCATTATGGAAAAAGTAATAAGAGAATTGAGAAAATCATTGGAGAAAAATCACATCAGCCAAGGAATTAGACTAGGCTATAGACTATATATAACCTGTCAATAGACTGCCTAGCATTTGCACATGATCTAGCAATCCTGTCAGATTCAGTAGAAACAGCCATCTGACATATGGAATTGCTGATAGAACAAGCCAAAAGAGTGGGTTTACAAATTTCTTTCGAAGAAACCAAGTTCATGACAAATATCAAGACAATATTAAAAAAATGAAAACTTGATATGGGCAAATCTATGGAACTGACAAATTCAAGTATCTTGGAGAACTTATTGAACAAAATGTCTCAGAGAAAGAAACCATTAAAGCACACATTAATAAGATGAAAGTTGCTTACCATGTAACCAAGGATACATATAACAAGAAATCAATATTGTAACGTAACAGAAATACGGTCCTCGACGTTACATAAATCAAATTATAAGATTTAGAATAGAGAAGAAAATTTATTAATTATCCACACTTGTAAAAGGTCAGAAACCCAACCCATGATTGTTTAAATAAAATAAGAATACAAGGTAAAAAGATAAGCAAGTGATAATGTTAATAATAATAAACCTCAAGGTTCAGTGAGAGGTAAAATAACAGACATTGACACATAATGTAAAAACTAATTTTGACTGTTTCATAATAATTGATGTTTTAAAGTAGATGAGAATGAGTAAATGGTGTATGACTTAAGTTACTCAAAGGTACTTGTTATTAATTGTATCATGTTATATTGTTATCATGATAGTGATGTTATATTTTGTGTTAGCAAGTGAAAGTTTTCTGTTAATAGAATACCAGGTAATTAAGTATTATGTGTTATCAATTTACCATTATAGAGCTGTTATTGAACTCAGTAATTGATTACTAATTAATTTCATTTTATGTGTTATCCATAGGTCACGATAAACCTTTTGTTAGATTTTATAGAGTTAATTATTTGTATACATGTACTTAGATAATAAGATGATTATAATTGTAAACTTGGCCAAAAAGGCTACAATTGTTAAAGAGATACAAAAGAGTTTAATACAACCATGTCATAAATAGATAAAAGATTCTATAATATTGCAGATAGTAACAAGTTAAATTCAGAAGTAGATCAAGGTATAATGATAGGCCTAACAACCAGTAACATTATATAGTAAGTCAGATCAGAAAGGTTAGGTAAAGAAATTAGTAACAAATACTAAATAAAATCTAATGAGTTAGTAGAAGTTAATAATAATTGATAATAACAAATAAATAAACTCAAATTAAATAAATTATTATAATGCCATAGTGCAATGATACCGATAGATAATGTTTGGTAACAGAAAAATAATATTTGTTAAAATAAACAGACTAAGAGAAAAAGACAGCAAGATATATAAGAATTAGTAAACAAGCCATAAGTAAAATTATATTCGGATATAATGGAAATTTAGAAAGGGATTATTTTGATGAGTGGAAGAACATTGTATGAAATGATTATAATATAACATAATATCGAATAAGAATAAAAAAGATGGTTGCTAGGGACGACATAAGTAGATAGAATTTGTTGATTTGATTATTGGATAAATTTACATGAACGAAGACGGTTTAGTTAAAAGACGATCAGGAAAGATTTGATTTAATTTAAATACAAAGTCCATAAAAATTTAAACAAACTGAATAATAAATCACAATAGTATGGTCCACTATCATTTAACCGTATTATATAATTGGACAATCTAAAAACTATACATGAAAGTAACAAAAGGGTTATCAAGACGAAAGGGTTATCTGTACACGGCCTTATCGAGTCACGATGCCGAGCGGACAGTAACTACAATTATTTTAAATATTATTTAATAAAAACTTAACTCTATATTGTAATACTTTGTATTCCTATTTATGCATTTTCTGATCTTACTAACAGTTGAAAGAACCTTCATGCCCTGTACTTAAAGAAATATAAAATCATAACTAAAATTAATATAAAACCTTGAATCCGATCGATAATCGATTACTTCTGACCTATAGCCTTTTGTATCTAACGTAAAAGAAACAACTTTGTTGGACAAGAAATATTAAATATTAATAAAGAATCCCTTCAGAATTCCGATATCTTCTCATTTATATAAGATTTAGTGTAGTGTGAACAAGAAATAAGATAAGTACAGAGTATAACCAATAATCACCGTACGCGGTGGGTTAACCTACAAATTTCCGTTGTATGGGAACCACAGCGCTATTCGCGGACTGCTTAGGTATTAAAGAGAGGAGAATACAATAAAAATTTCTGCTCTTCTCTCCAACGCAGAATAGGCTTAAGTGAAAAATTCGAATTACACACTATACACATAATTTTCACTCACAATAACCCAATTATATTAAATAGAGAGGAAAGGAGTTATATTTCACATTATTATAACACATATTAAAATAAGATACATAATAAATTGGCACATTAAATAAAACAGAAGAAGGAGATATATTATAAACTGGCTCATAACGTGGGGCTTAATTAGGCGAGAGTTTCGAATAAGTAACACATCTTATTGTTTATTATAAATTGGCGCTCAACTAGTGTAGGGCTTAAGTTAAGTAAAACTTTAATTTTATAAATATTACTTAACTCAGGCAGGCAACTGTTGGAGACAAAAAATGCAACCAGAGGGTTTTCTAAAAGGATGACGAAGGAACGAGAAACGGAAGAAGAAATAGAAGTAGTCACAAATAGTGAAATGGAACAACAGACAGGCGATACAGAAGAAACTGAAGTAATTAGTGACGCGGAAAAAGAAGTAGTTGAAGAGGATGCCCAAGGGGATCAACCAAATAAATCAGCCCAGAGAGAAGACATGAGCATGCAGGAGCTGCTGAGAATTATAATGGAAAACTCAAAGAAAACAAATGAGGAAAATAAGGAAAATTTAAAGAAAATAAATGAGGAAACTAAGGAAAATTTAAAGAAAATAAGTGAGGAAAATAAGGAAAGTTTAAAGAAAATAAATGAGGAAAACAAGGAGAATTTTAGGAAACAGGAGGAAACATCATAACTAATGAATGAGAAGTTCGATAAGAACAGTGAAAGCTTAATCCTAATTAATGAAAGGTTTGACAGCAATGATGAGGGTTTAAGGCAAATGAAGGAAGAGATCCTACAAATAAATGAAAAGAATTTAAGGCGAATGGATGAAAGAATTGAGAAAATAAACGAAGCAAGTTTAAAGCGGATTGAGGGTAAGATGGACATAAGAGGGTTCAATAAGGAGATGAGGGAAACTTTTGAGGGGAAGTTTGAAAATGCTAACACACTTAGCCAAAGAGTAGATAAATACAAGGAGGAGACAAATAAAAAAATGGATATGTGTTTAAAGAATATGAATGAAACACTAGACAGCACTTCCGAAGGTACTAAAGAAGACCAAAGTGCATTGTTATCTGAAGATAAACCCAACAGAGAGAAAGAAAAGATAATGACCATAGAAATTAAAATTAAGGGAGTAAAGAAACAAATAATTAAGAAAACGAAAGAAAGAGAATAATACGTCTTAACAAACGGAAAAATACACGGGAAGAAGTAGATATGATTAAGAATGGGCTGGTTAATGTACTTAATCTCCCAATCGTTCATTTCAGAGAATTGACTGTTTTGAAAAGTTATAGAAAAAACTTAACTAAATCTATATTTAAATTAAATATACCAGTAAATAAAGGGTCAATGACATCAACAGTAAATGATATATCATCAACATATTTGTGTAATAGACTACACCTAAATATGATAGAAATAGGTGTATTAGAAAAATTACAAGACATGGTAGTAGAAGAATATGTGGCAAAGAAAGAAAGAGTTCGGAAAACGATGGTAACCATTGGATCTAATAAAAATTCAATATCAGCAGAGTTACAATACCAGATGATAGAGAGTTATTCAATAAGGGCAAAAATCATTATGGACCCTGCAGTAATCCGAACGACGAATGAAGATGAGTTAATGGACCATGGTTAAAACAAGAAATAGTCAACCAGAAAAATGGGACTGATTTTCTGAAAACCGACCAGGCAACCATTTGGAAAGAAAGGAACTAAGTAAATAATATTAAATAAGTAATAAAAGATAATATGTTAATACAAACACTAAGACGAAAATATTAAGAATAAGAATAAAAACCCCAAACATTCAAAAAGGAAGTAAGAACATCTTACTATGTGTTTACCAAGAAATTATTTTAAATATTTAAGAATAAAACCCCAATGTTAAAAAACTATATAAAGAAAAACTTATACAAAATAATTAAAAACAATATGATTTAAGATACATGCCAAAATGCCAAGAGAATTGAAGAACAGATTACACAATTGTTTATAAGCAGTATGATTTTAAATGGAATAAGAAAAATATATGTCAACATAATTAGTGGTATTGTGATCAGACAAGATGGTAAAATAAGAAGAACAATGGGTAATTTAATAACTATAATTAAGCTGAAACTAAGTAATGATGATAATTAATGTAAATACAATTTAGAATTTCTTGGAAATGAAAATAATAAATGAAGAGATAGTACGTAGAATTTCTGTCACAAAAAAGAAGATCAAAAATAGTTACAAATAATGACTGTCAAAAATGTTATCTGAAAATAGCTAATGAAAATAAGATGGAATCAAGAAGGAAGGAATATATGAATCATTAAATATAAAACGCGACAGCGTAACAAATCCCCAAGATGTTTATTATTAATTAAATAAAGAGACTACTATGATATTATTGTATTTTTTATAGCTGACTGTAGATGAATTCCAGCAGTATTATATTGAAGTGTAGTGTGGCCAGCAGAGTATGAAGCCAAACAGTGCCTCTCTGAACTGTACCAGCTCACATGTTATGGAATGTTAGGGAAATTGAATATTTAAGGGATAATAGAACCACTGCGAAGATTGACATCAGATTCCAAAAGTATGAAGGAAGAAAACAGAAGGAAGATAGCTGACAGAAGGTCAATGGAGAAACACATTTGTAGAAGTAACTAGAAATAGGAGAAAATTCAAACTAAGTTTTACTGATTATTGTGACCAATCATTAACAAGTAACGTTTAAGAGAAACAAACCAAGAGTATTAATATAATTAATGAATTGTCATCAAATAGAGAAAGATGACTACAAGTCCAAAATGCTACATTAAGAATCCCATCAATTACCATAAAAACTTTACGATGAATATAAGGAGGATATTCAAAGGCATGAAAAAGATACAAGTTTATTTTGACCAAAATTATATTCAGGTAAACTAAACTTCTTTAGGAGGGGAAGCATATGTAACGTAACAGAAATACGGTCCTCGACGTTACATAAATCAAATTATAAGATTTAGAATAGAGAAGAAAATTTATTAATTATCCACACTTGTAAAAGGTCAGAAACCCAACCCATGATTGTTTAAATAAAATAAGAATACAAGGTAAAAAGATAAGCAAGTGATAATGTTAATAATAATAAACCTCAAGGTTCAGTGAGAGGTAAATAACAGACATTGACACATAATGTAAAAACTAATTCTGACTGTTTCATAATAATTGATGTTTTAAAGTAGATGAGAATGAGTAAATGGTGTATGACTTAAGTTACTCAAAGGTACTTGTTATTAATTGTATCATGTTATATTGTTATCATGATAGTGATGTTATATTTTGTGTTAGCAAGTGAAAGTTTTCTGTTAATAGAATACCAGGTAATTAAGTATTATGTGTTATCAATTTACCATTATAGAGCTGTTATTGAACTCAGTAATTGATTACTAATTAATTTCATTTTATGTGTTATCCATAGGTCACGATAAACCTTTTGTTAGATTTTATAGAGTTAATTATTTGTATACATGTACTTAGATAATAAGATGATTATAATTGTAAACTTGGCTAAAAAGGCTACAATTGTTAAAGAGATACAAAAGAGTTTAATACAACCATGTCATAAATAGATAAAAGATTCTATAATATTGCAGATAGTAACAAGTTAAATTCAGAAGTAGATCAAGGTATAATGATAGGCCTAACAACCAGTAACATTATATAGTAAGTCAGATCAGAAAGGTTAGGTAAAGAAATTAGTAACAAATACTAAATAAAATCTAATGAGTTAGTAGAAGTTAATAATAATTGATAATAACAAATAAATAAACTCAAATTAAATAAATTATTATAATGCCATAGTGCAATGATACCGATAGATAATGTTTGGTAACAGAAAAATAATATTTGTTAAAATAAACAGACTAAGAGAAAAAGACAGCAAGATATATAAGAATTAGTAAACAAGCCATAAGTAAAATTATATTCGGATATAATGGAAATTTAGAAAGGGATTATTTTGATGAGTGGAAGAACATTGTATGAAATGATTATAATATAACATAATATCGAATAAGAATAAAAAAGATGGTTGCTAGGGACGACAAAGTAGATAGAATTTGTTGATTTGATTATTGGATAAATTTACATGAACGAAGACGGTTTAGTTAAAAGACGATCAGGAAAGATTTGATTTAATTTAAATACAAAGTCCATAGAAATTTAAACAAACTGAATAATAAATCACAATAGTATGGTCCACTATCATTTAACTGTATTATATAATTGGACAATCTAAAAACTATACATGAAAGTAACAAAAAATATAAAGGAAGAACTCTGATTGCAAAAATCCAGGTAATGAACAAATGTTAACTTAATCAACTAACAAAACCAGAGAAATAACTACCTGCATAAAGTGTCATAATCCCATAACGCAAAAGGAATGAAACTAAACACCAAATTATATCGGAACTTCAGTTTACACAATTCAATAGAAAAAACGTAGTTGGATTCGAATTTCGTCGAAGCATGTAACCACAAAACTCGGACATTGGTGAACAAAAGGAGTGGTATTTCTGCATCATCCCAGGACCAAGAATTAAACTTTATTTTCAACTTGGAACGAAGACTGATGAGAGCAAATTCATCTGCATGCTGATCAGTTGCTGTCAAGGGTTATCTGTACACGGCCTTATCGAGTCACGATGCCGAGCGGACAGTAACTACAATTATTTTAAATATTATTTAATAAAAACTTAACTCTATATTGTAATACTTTGTATTCCTATTTATGCATTTTCTGATCTTACTAACAGTTGAAAGAACCTTCATGCCCTGTACTTAAAGAAATATAAAATCATAACTAAAATTAATATAAAACCTTGAATCCGATCGATAATCGATTACTTCTGACCTATAGCCTTTTGTATCTAACGTAAAAGAAACAACTTTGTTGGACAAGAAATATTAAATATTAATAAAGAATCCCTTCAGAATTCCGATATCTTCTCATTTATATAAGATTTAGTGTAGTGTGAACAAGAAATAAGATAAGTAAAGAGTATAACCAATAATCACCGTACGCGGTGGGTTAACCTACAAATTTCCGTTGTATGGGAACCACAGCGCTATTCGCGGACTGCTTAGGTATTAAAGAGAGGAGAATACAATAAAAATTTCTGCTCTTCTCTCCAACGCAGAATAGGCTTAAGTGAAAAATTCGAATTACACACTATACACATAATTTTCACTCACAATAACCCAATTATATTAAATAGAGAGGAAAGGAGTTATATTTCACATTATTATAACACATATTAAAATAAGATACATAATAAATTGGCACATTAAATAAAACAGAAGAAGGAGATATATTATAAACTGGCTAATAACGTGGGGCTTAATTAGGCGAGAGTTTCGAATAAGTAACACATCTTATTGTTTATTATAAATTGGCGCTCAACTAGTGTAGGGCTTAAGTTAAGTAAAACTTTAATTTTATAAATATTACTTAACTCAGGCAGGCAACTGTTGGAGACAAAAAATGCATACCAGAGGGTTTTCTAAAAGGATGACGAAGGAACGAGAAACGGAAGAAGAAATAGAAGTAGTCACAAATAGTGAAATGGAACAACAGACAGGCGATACAGAAGAAACTGAAGTAATTAGTGACGCGGAAAAAGAAGTAGTTGAAGAGGATGCCCAAGGGGATCAACCAAATAAATCAGCCCAGAGAGAAGACATGAGCATGCAGGAGCTGCTGAGAATTATAATGGAAAACTCAAAGAAAACAAATGAGGAAAATAAGGAAAATTTAAAGAAAATAAATGAGGAAACTAAGGAAAATTTAAAGAAAATAAGTGAGGAAAATAAGGAAAGTTTAAAGAAAATAAATGAGGAAAACAAGGAGAATTTTAGGAAACAGGAGGAAACATCATAACTAATGAATGAGAAGTTCGATAAGAACAGTGAAAGCTTAATCCTAATTAATGAAAGGTTTGACAGCAATGATGAGGGTTTAAGGCAAATGAAGGAAGAGATCCTACAAATAAATGAAGAGAATTTAAGGCGAATGGATGAAAGAATTGAGAAAATAAACGAAGCAAGTTTAAAGCGGATTGAGGGTAAGATGGACATAAGAGGGTTCAATAAGGAGATGAGGGAAACTTTTGAGGGGAAGTTTGAAAATGCTAACACACTTAGCCAAAGAGTAGATAAATACAAGGAGGAGACAAATAAAAAAATGGATATGTGTTTAAAGAATATGAATGAAACACTAGACAGCACTTCCGAAGGTACTAAAGAAGACCAAAGTGCATTGTTATCTGAAGATAAACCCAACAGAGAGAAAGAAAAGATAATGCCCATAGAAATTAAAATTAAGGGAGTAAAGAAACAAATAATTAAGAAAACGAAAGAAAGAGGAATAATACGTCTTAACAAACGGAAAAATACACGGGAAGAAGTAGACATGATTAAGAATGGGCTGGTTAATGTACTTAATCTCCCAATCGTTCATTACAGAGAATTGACTGTTTTGAAAAGTTATAGAAAAAACTTAACTAAATCTATATTTAAATTAAATATACCAGTAAATAAAGGGTCAATGACATCAACAGTAAATGATATATCATCAACATATTTGTGTAATAGACTACACCTAAATATGATAGAAATAGGTGTATTAGAAAAATTACAAGACATGGTAGTAGAAGAATATGTGACAAAGAAAGAAAGAGTTCGGAAAACGATGGTAACCATTGGATCTAATAAAAATTCAATATCAGCAGAGTTACAATACCAGATGATAGAGAGTTATTCAATAAGGGCAAAAATCATTATGGACCCTGCAGTAATCCGAACGACGAATGAAGATGAGTTAATGGACCATGGTTAAAACAAGAAATAGTCAACCAGAAAAATGGGACCGATTTTCTGAAAACCAACCAGGCAACCATTTGGAAAGAAAGGAACTAAGTAAATAATATTAAATAAGTAATAAAAGATAATATGTTAATACAAACACTAAGACGAAAATATTAAGAATAAGAATAAAAACCCCAAAATTCAAAAAGAAGTAAGAACGTCTTACTATGTGTTTACAAAGAAATTATTTTGAAGATTTAAGAATAAAACCCCAAACATTCAAAAAGGAAGTAAGAACATCTTACTATGTGTTTACCAAGAAATTATTTTAAATATTTAAGAATAAAACCCCAATGTTAAAAAACTATATAAAGAAAAACTTATACAAAATAATTAAAAACAATATGATTTAAGATACATGCCAAAATGCCAAGAGAATTGAAGAACAGATTACACAATTGTTTATAAGCAGTATGATTTTAAATGGAATAAGAAAAATATATGTCAACATAATTAGTGGTATTGTGATCAGACAAGATGGTAAAATAAGAAGAACAATGGGTAATTTAATAACTATAATTAAGCTGAAACTAAGTAATGATGATAATTAATGTAAATACAATTTAGAATTTCTTGGAAATGAAAATAATAAATGAAGAGATAGTACGTAGAATTTCTGTCACAAAAAAGAAGATCAAAAATAGTTACAAATAATTACTGTCAAAAATGTTATCTGAAAATAGCTAATGAAAATAAGATGGAATCAAGAAGGAAGGAATATATGAATCATTAAATATAAAACGCGACAGCGTAACAAATCCCCAAGATGTTTATTATTAATTAAATAAAGAGACTACTATGATATTATTGTATTTTTTATAGCTGACTGTAGATGAATTCCAGCAGTATTATATTGAAGTGTAGTGTGGCCAGCAGAGTATTAAGCCAAACAGTGCCTCTCTGAACTGTACCAGCTCACATGTTATGGAATGTTAGGGAAATTGAATATTTAAGGGATAATAGAACCACTGCGAAGATTGACATCAGATTCCAAAAGTATGAAGGAAGAAAACAGAAGGAAGATAGCTGACAGAAGGTCAATGGAGAAACACATTTGTAGAAGTAACTAGAAATAGGAGAAAATTCAAACTAAGTTTTACTGATTATTGTGACCAATCATTAACAAGTAACGTTTAAGAGAAACAAACCAAGAGTATTAATATAATTAATGAATTGTCATCAAATAGAGAAAGGTGACTACAAGTCCAAAATGCTACATTAAGAATCCCATCAATTACCATAAAAACTTTACGATGAATATAAGGAGGATATTCAAAGGCATGAAAAAGATACAAGTTTATTTTGACCAAAATTATATTCAGGTAAACTAAACTTCTTTAGGAGGGGAAGCATATGTAACGTAACAGAAATACGGTCCTCGACGTTACATAAATCAAATTATAAGATTTAGAATAGAGAAGAAAATTTATTAATTATCCACACTTGTAAAAGGTCAGAAACCCAACCCATGATTGTTTAAATAAAATAAGAATACAAGGTAAAAAGATAAGCAAGTGATAATGTTAATAATAATAAACCTCAAGGTTCAGTGAGAGGTAAATAACAGACATTGACACATAATGTAAAAACTAATTTTGACTGTTTCATAATAATTGATGTTTTAAAGTAGATGAGAATGAGTAAATGGTGTATGACTTAAGTTACTCAAAGGTACTTGTTATTAATTGTATCATGTTATATTGTTATCATGATAGTGATGTTATATTTTGTGTTAGCAAGTGAAAGTTTTCTGTTAATAGAATACCAGGTAATTAAGTATTATGTGTTATCAATTTACCATTATAGAGCTGTTATTGAACTCAGTAATTGATTACTAATTAATTTCATTTTATGTGTTATCCATAGGTCACGATAAACCTTTTGTTAGATTTTATAGAGTTAATTATTTGTATACATGTACTTAGATAATAAGATGATTATAATTGTAAACTTGGCCAAAAAGGCTACAATTGTTAAAGAGATACAACAGAGTTTAATATAACCATGTCATAAATAGATAAAAGATTCTATAATATTGCAGATAGTAACAAGTTAAATTCAGAAGTAGATCAAGGTATAATGATAGGCCTAACAACCAGTAACATTATATAGTAAGTCAGATCAGAAAGGTTAGGTAAAGAAATTAGTAACAAATACTAAATAAAATCTAATGAGTTAGTAGAAGTTAATAATAATTGATAATAACAAATAAATAAACTCAAATTAAATAAATTATTATAATGCCATAGTGCAATGATACCGATAGATAATGTTTGGTAACAGAAAAATAATATTTGTTAAAATAAACAGACTAAGAGAAAAAGACAGCAAGATATATAAGAATTAGTAAACAAGCCATAAGTAAAATTATATTCGGATATAATGGAAATTTAGAAAGGGATTATTTTGATGAGTGGAAGAACATTGTATGAAATGATTATAATATAACATAATATCGAATAAGAATAAAAAAGATGGTTGCTAGGGACGACAAAGTAGATAGAATTTGTTGATTTGATTATTGGATAAATTTACATGAACGAAGACGGTTTAGTTAAAAGACGATCAGGAAAGATTTGATTTAATTTAAATACAAAGTCCATAGAAATTTAAACAAACTGAATAATAAATCACAATAGTATGGTCCACTATCATTTAACCGTATTATATAATTGGACAATCTAAAAACTATACATGAAAGTAACAAAAAATATAAAGGAAGAACTCTGATGGCAAAAATCCAGGTAATGAACAAATGTTAACTTAATCAACTAACAAAACCAGAGAAATAACTACCTGCATAAAGTGTCATAATCCCATAACGCAAAAGGAATGAAACTAAACACCAAATTATATCGGAACTTCAGTTTACACAATTCAATAGAAAAAACGTAGTTGGATTCGAATTTCGTCGAAGCATGTAACCACAAAACTCGGACATTGGTGAACAAAAGGAGCGGTATTTCTGCATCATCCCAGGACCAAGAATTAAACATATTTTCAACTTGGAACGAAGACTGACGAGAGCAAATTCATCTGCATGCTGATCAGTTGCTGTCAAGACGAAAGGGTTATCTGTACACGGCCTTATCGAGTCACGATGCCGAGCGGACAGTAACTACAATTATTTTAAATATTATTTAATAAAAACTTAACTCTATATTGTAATACTTTGTATTCCTATTTATGCATTTTCTGATCTTACTAACAGTTGAAAGAACCTTCATGCCCTGTACTTAAAGAAATATAAAATCATAACTAAAATTAATATAAAACCTTGAATCCGATCGATAATCGATTACTTCTGACCTATAGCCTTTTGTATCTAACGTAAAAGAAACAACTTTGTTGGACAAGAAATATTAAATATTAATAAAGAATCCCTTCAGAATTCCGATATCTTCTCATTTATATAAGATTTAGTGTAGTGTGAACAAGAAATAAGATAAGTACAGAGTATAACCAATAATCACCGTACGCGGTGGGTTAACCTACAAATTTCCGTTGTATGGGAACCACAGCGCTATTCGCGGACTGCTTAGGTATTAAAGAGAGGAGAATACAATAAAAATTTCTGCTCTTCTCTCCAACGCAGAATAGGCTTAAGTGAAAAATTCGAATTACACACTATACACATAATTTTCACTCACAATAACCCAATTATATTAAATAGAGAGGAAAGGAGTTATATTTCACATTATTATAACACATATTAAAATAAGATACATAATAAATTGGCACATTAAATAAAACAGAAGAAGGAGATATATTATAAACTGGCTCATAACGTGGGGCTTAATTAGGCGAGAGTTTCGAATAAGTAACACATCTTATTGTTTATTATAAATTGGCGCTCAACTAGTGTAGGGCTTAAGTTAAGTAAAACTTAAATTTTATAAATATTACTTAACTCAGGCAGGCAACTGTTGGAGACAAAAAATGCATACCAGAGGGTTTTCTAAAAGGATGACGAAGGAACAAGAAACGGAAGAAGAAATAGAAGTAGTCACAAATAGTGAAATGGAACAACAGACAGGCGATACAGAAGAAACTGAAGTAATTAGTGACGCGGAAAAAGAAGTAGTTGAAGAGGATGCCCAAGGGGATCAACCAAATAAATCAGCCCAGAGAGAAGACATGAGCATGCAGGAGCTGCTGAGAATTATAATGGAAAACTCAAAGAAAACAAATGAGGAAAATAAGGAAAATTTAAAGAAAATAAATGAGGAAACTAAGGAAAATTTAAAGAAAATAAGTGAGGAAAATAAGGAAAGTTTAAAGAAAATAAATGAGGAAAACAAGGAGAATTTTAGGAAACAGGAGGAAACATCATAATTAATGAATGAGAAGTTCGATAAGAACAGTGAAAGCTTAATCCTAATTAATGAAAGGTTTGACAGCAATGATGAGGGTTTAAGGCAAATGAAGGAAGAGATCCTACAAATAAATGAAGAGAATTTAAGGCGAATGGATGAAAGAATTGAGAAAATAAACGAAGCAAGTTTAAAGCGGATTGAGGGTAAGATGGACATAAGAGGGTTCAATAAGGAGATGAGGGAAACTTTTGAGGGGAAGTTTGAAAATGCTAACACACTTAGCCAAAGAGTAGATAAATACAAGGAGGAGACAAATAAAAAAATGGATATGTGTTTAAAGAATATGAATGAAACACTAGACAGCACTTCCAAAGGTACTAAAGAAGACCAAAGTGCATTGTTATCTGAAGATAAACCCAACAGAGAGAAAGAAAAGATAATGCCCATAGAAATTAAAATTAAGGGAGTAAAGAAACAAATAATTAAGAAAACAAAAGAAAGAGGAATAATACGTCTTAACAAACGGAAAAATACACGGGAAGAAGTAGACATGATTAAGAATGGGCTGGTTAATGTACTTAATCTCCCAATCGTTCATTACAGAGAATTGACTGTTTTGAAAAGTTATAGAAAAAACTTAACTAAATCTATATTTAAATTAAATATACCAGTAAATAAAGGGTCAATGACATCAACAGTAAATGATATATCATCAACATATTTGTG
Source organism: Magicicada septendecula (assembly GCA_034769895.1). Lineage (NCBI taxonomy): Eukaryota > Metazoa > Arthropoda > Insecta > Hemiptera > Cicadidae > Magicicada > Magicicada septendecula. Next base: position 398,745,226 of record CM068375.1, on the reverse strand, counting down.
TAATAGACTACACCTAAATATGATAGAAATAGGTGTATTAGAAAAATTACAAGACATGGTAGTAGAAGAATATGTGACAAAGAAAGAAAGAGTTCGGAAAACGATGGTAACCATTGGATCTAATAAAAATTCAATATCAGCAGAGTTACAATACCAGATGATAGAGAGTTATTCAATAAGGGCAAAAATCATTATGGACCCTGCAGTAATCCGAACGACGAATGAAGATGAGTTAATGGACCATGGTTAAAACAAGAAATAGTCAACCGTACACGGTGGGTTAACCTACAAATTTCCGTTGTCTGGGAACCACAGCGCTATTCGCGGACTGCTTAGCTATTAAAGCGAGGAGAATACATTAAAAATTTCTGCTCTTCTCTCCAACGCAGAATAGGCTTAAGCGAAAAATTCGAATTACACACTATACACATAATTTTCACTCACAATAACCCAATTATATTAAATAGAGAGGACAGGAGATATACTTAACATTATTATAACACATATTAAAATAAGATACATAATAAATTGGCACATTAAATAAAACAGAAGGAGGAGATATATTATAATATCCATTAATGCCAAACTTAGGCATTGTTCATCAGTAATTCACCCAGAAGCACTTTATGCAGCTGAGTGTCCGACTCTGAACAAGAAAATGATGATGGAAGAACTGGAAGTCATAGAAACGAAAATATTAAGAAAAACCTTGGGATCACTAAAAGATGGAGAACAGTACAGAAGACGTCACAATAATGAGCTGTATACACACGTGTTAAGAAAATCACAGGCATAATTAGAAAAAGAAGAACTACTTTCTACGAACATGTTCAAAGAATGAATCCTGACAGACTAACAGGGAAGCCGTTTAACTATTTCAGAAAGCTCAAAACGTCCAATCGTGATTCAAAGAAACATAAAAAGACAGAAGAACTCCAGATTACTCAAGAAGACATTGAAGAATGCTTGTCACTCAAAAAGAAATTAAAAAATGTCCAACGTTTTCAGGAAAACCCCAAGAAGAGGACAGATGCCATCTGGACTGACGAAAGAAAGAACCAGTTGAACCAAACGTAATCCACAGTGGCTCATATACAAAAAAATAAATAAATAAACAAAATAAAATAAACACGTGAGTGATTATAAACTATAATATACTTAAAAGTTATAATACAGCTTATAGTGGAGGCCACACGTAAGTATCACATATACATATTATATATTTTATAATGACTTTACCTCAAGATGTTTTCTCCCTATTTGGAACATGTTTCAGGAACCCTTGTGTTCCCATCTTCAGCCTTCCTAATTTTGAGCCTTGTAAGGTATTTGTGTGTTGGCGGGTTGTTGCTGTGGTTTCTTGTTGGTCACTGGTGCTTTAAATTGGTATTATTGTGTGTGATTGTGGTGTATATATTAGTATTTTGTGTATTTTCTATGTTGAGTGCTTTGAAAATTGTGTCGTGTTTTGTATTGATTTGTATTTGTTCAGGTATTAGTTTGTTTTGTGTTTTACGTTTGTAAATTTGCAAATTTTCCCAAATGTTCATTTTGGTGCCATTGTGTGGTATGTGTTTTATTAGTGTCATGTTGGTTATGTCTGTGAATTCATGTCCAGTGTTTATTGCATGTGTGGCCAAATTAGATTTATATATTTCTGGTTTTTTGTATGCATTTAGGTGTTCAAAATAACATTTTTTTCAGCTGTTTTTTTGTTTGTCCTATGTAACATTTATTGCAATTTTGGGATTCAATTTTGTATATACCATTGGTTGTTGTATTACTTTGTTGTGTGGGTTATTTAGTTTTTGTAAATTATTTTTATTAGTTTTGTATGCTATTTTAATGTCTGTGTTTTTAAATAGTTTTGTTAGCTTTGTCATTTTATTATTTATGTATGTGAACGTGGCCCATTTTTTATTGTTGTTATTATTTATGTGTTGTTCATTTCAATTAATTCTTAATTGTTCAGTTTTTATTTTATATTTGATTTGATTTTCTATTTTGTTTACTGTATTTTTATTGTATCCATTTTATTTGTATCCATCCATATACATATTAAAAGATAAAAATGTCTGTTTTAATATGGGCTCATAAAATGTGCTGAATTTTTATTAAAAACAACTTGTTGGAGAGCTAGATACCAGGCTGCATTTGTTATTTGAATACACGTTACTGGAATAATCAGGTAATTCAGTATGTTTTAAGTTTTTAGTTTCTGCTTTCTGCACAATGTAAAGAAACATGTACTTCTGATTTTTAAAAGGAAATATTGATTTTTCCTGTAATTAAAATAACCCATTTTAAACGTCTGCCTATCTGAATGCTTTGACTACATGGAATGGAACGTTGTGCTTTTTTGTATTATATGCAAAACTGCAATTTTCTGGAATTTAAATATTTGTTCACCGATGTTTTTTATACTCTTTCTGTTCTTAGTTCAATCCTGATGTAAACAAACCCACGTGGCAAATCTGAAACGCTATTTGTCAGGGGCGTTGACACTGTTCACACAGTAATGTATTACGCGCATGTGCAGAATGTCTGTACAGTCATGTGAGAGTTATCTTGCCATGTCGTCATTTTGAGGCACGTTGTTTTAAGGCTTCCTCCTTATCACTGTATTCTGAATCATATTGAATTAATATGGAGCAGTTGAAAGGCTATGTTGCCCGTCACAACACAACATTAGCTGCTTGATGTATTGAGGTGGTAAATGAAACAACGGTGGTGGACAAGTGGAGTCATTGTATGCAGCATATAATCAAGGAAGATGATAAGCTATACCAACTTGCCCTCATTACCGACGTCACTGTGGACAATAACAATTGTAATGGTACAAACTGATGAGGGTATAAAATTTAAAGCTTTTATTTAACCAGAGTATATTTTTGGTAACCGACTGTAGCTCTGTGTAAGGCACAGCATGGTACAGGAATGCAGACTATCAGCAAGGGTGCGTATTCATGCGTACACGTGCACGTGTGGGCCAACTTTCCCAGCGTGAAAGACACGTACAAAAAATTCCACAGCCAAACATACGATTGAAACAACCAATCACAGAACAAGGTGAGGCCGTGCGGCCAACGCCTAACGCTTGGCAGGCATGCAACCAAGCGCGCACGAGATTCGCCCAGTTGGTCACCATTAGTCAAACAGTGCAGTTGATAATACAGGAACAGTCTCAGTAAATTAGTGACGGGAGGCCGTGCGTGTAAGCACGCGCGGCCTGCCCAAAAGTATTTAAAAATAACAGTAAACTGTGATTCTGCAATATTAACAGTTTTCGTTTTAAATGTAAATAGTGGAATAAAGAAGAGTTGGACAATACAGTGCGAAAGTGAAAGTATGGACGAACAATGGCGAACAGCACGTGCGGATGAGTAAAACAGGAAAGTAATTATGTTAGCTTGAAGTGAAATTAAAACTATTGGTAAAAAGAGCTATTAAATAAACGGGGGATAAAAGAAAATCTGTAATTAGCGTGTGAGTGTGTGTGTGAGGGAAGAAGGGATAATATTAAGAAATAAAGGTACTGGTTTGACGATAGAGGTTAGTATAAGACAATTTTATATAATAGAGATTAATCAAAAGAACAGATTAAAGAAGTAAGACTAAAAAAGAAATTTTAATTGCCTAAAAAATAAATAAGATTTGTTCAGTAACATAAAAATGTGTTAACCTAGTTATTACGTTACGCCCGTAACCTGAGTTCTGCATCGAGAATTCGTCTAAACGAAACCTGTGAATCTTCCGATATAAGGGCATTACATGATCAAAATTAAGTAAGTGTAAGTATTATGGTTTTGATGTATATCCTTAAAACATCGTGGCGACCTTGTTAGCGAGTTTGGAATCTTCTGGGGAGTTTTTATATAAAAGATAAGTTTAACGGAATATGGATAAGTGGAATATGGGGCGTATAAAAAGGTAGAAAGTTTGTTCCTTTACACAATCTTAACGCTAACTCAAGTGGTGATACAAGTTCAGACATAGATATGGAAGGCATAGAATCACTTTCTGACAGCAACTGATAGTATTCAGTACACTGGTAATTATCACAGCTTCTATTTTCGTTTTAAATAAACTTTACTTTTTTGTTTGTTGCGATACGTAAACAGTTAATTACAAAAGCCATTAACTAATGTTAAAAAATATTTCACTGTCAGTCTGACACAGGCACACAAATTTTACTTTGATCAGGACAAATTATTACAATTTACATGTGTTTATACAGTGTCAATATTATATGTACCCTTCTGTCAGTGACACGCCTGTTTGTTTACATCAGGATTAAGCTACGAACGGAAACAATACAGACAGACATTTGGAATTACAATTTTGTTCACCAATGCTTTTAGAAAGACATTTAGTATTTAATGATATATAGGTTTCTTCAACATACATTAATTCAGGAATTCAAACTAGTGGACACATATTTCACAAGGAGGTACAGCTTCTGGCATACGTCGATGACATTGACGTCATAAGTAGGTCTGAATCTGGCTTAAAGAAGCCTTTCAAGAACTGGAGTTGCCCGCTAAGGCTATGGGCTTGGTTATAAACCACAGCAAAACTAAATATATGGTTGTAGGTGCCAACACTCGCGCCCTGTCCTTGCGCATTAATGATTATGAATTTGAAAAAGTTTAAGGTTTTCCATATCTCGGGTCATATGTGGACTCTGGAAATGACTCGTCTAGAGACATTGAAAAACGAATATTATCTGCTAATAGATGTTACTATGGACTAGTGAAACATTTTAAATCAAAATTAATAAGTAAAGAGACAAAAGCCACGCTCTACAAGACCTTGATCAGAACAGTTCTGATGTATGGCTCGGACTGCTGGGTGCTACAAAAACTAGATGAGCAAAAACTAGCCATGTTTGAGAGGAAGGTACTGAGGAGAATCTATGGCCCTGTGAAGGAAAACGAGATTTGGAAGCGACTGAATAACTGAGAGTTGTACGAAAGGTTTAAAGATCTTCCAATCATGCAATTCATACAAATTAACAGATTGCATTGTGCCAGACATGTGCAGAGAATGGCGGAGGATAGAATCCCAAAAGAAATCATGAATTATTTGCCGATGGGAAAGAAAAGGAGGGGAAGACAACGTACAAGATGGCTGGACCAGGTTGGTAAGGAGGCAGCGAGGCTGGGTGCAGCAAACTGGTGGACATTGGCCGGGAGTAGAGACCAGTGGGGACGATTTCTTTTGGAGGCCAGGGCCCAGACTGGGCTGTAGCGCCGAGGATGTATGTATGTAACATACATTAATATATCTTAAATTTTTACTATACACTCAGCATATCAATACTTGTATAAATAATTCATTTTGCCATTAACTGAAAAAAAAAATTAATTGACTAACCATTCCCTATCAGAATGAACTTTGAATTTATGCACCAAAAACTTATAATCATTGCTCAACTATCATATTATCTGTTTTTCAATACGATGAATCGATTAATAAGTCGATTCTTTTTTCGTTAATAAGTCGATTTTGAATCCTGAAATACTAACATAACCAATAACAGCAAAAAAGTAAAAATTATTAAAATGAACATGTGTTAAGTTTTTATTTGTTACCACCCTCTGGTCTAACCTGTGCTTGTCAGGTTCGCTTAAATGTTCCTGGACTTAGAAGACTTCTATAAGGGTTTTGTGTTGATATTTTAGTATCTAGGTTGTTGTTTTTTTGTGAGTAAAGTCCAGACTGAATTACACTACGATTACATCTTACAATTTAAGGTTATTCGTCTCTCGTTCTAAATATAAGGGAAGAGTTACCGAGGTTCCATAGTATTTCAGGTAGCTAGCAGCCAATGTTTAGAAATCACTTCATAAAGTATGATGGTACAAATATCAGGCACCCACAAACTGAAAGGGTTAAAGAGTTAAAGAGAATAACTTTCTGAGCTATAGGTACAAAAAAGATTCTTACAAACGCAAAATTAGTGGCAACACTATTTACATGTTCACAAAAATTACTTATAAAACAACTATTGTTAAGAACAACAATTCACCTGTTCGCAATTCCATATGGTAGTTGGCTGGGTGGGTTTATGTGTCATTGTGTGGTTTCTTAATTCCCTCTGTGAGCCACTACTATAGCTGCACTGGGTGCACTTTAGTAACTTCTTCTGAAAAGTAAAGTACCACACAGGTATAAATTTAATTGTACAGTTTGTAACATCTGAATTATATGTTCTTCACTCAAGGCATTCATTTATACGTGATTTTATAAATCAGGAGTTCGGGAGTAGAAAGGGCGAATACAAAAATCATGGTGTAGGGAAATCGCGTTTAAAGTTTGTGAACACTCTCAGGATAGAAAGAGCGAATAAATATGTATTTCAGTATTAAAAAACATAGATTCTGATTATTTTATACTTTTATTTATAAATAATTAATGATAATTAAAATAAAAAACAATAATACGAGGATTGTTCAATAGAAACACGTTTGATCTGCGCAGCCTGTAAAGTTTAATTTTGTGTCTTACAATTTTACTTTACATTGTTTACTAATAATCATCCATGTTTTGCGACTACTTTGCGTCGCCATATTTTAATTATTGCCAACTGTGTCAAGTACTTACCCAAAGTTAAGCCAAGGTCCTTTCTAGGCGTATTCGGAAGACAGAATAGGATTATTTTAGTAAATGAATTAATTATTTGTTCACAAATACTATTACCTTTTATTACTTTCATCAACAATCATACATTAAACTTTCCCTTAAAACACAAAGAAAACATTATTTGTTCATTCATGAACCATCAATCTGACATGATTAATTACTTTTTGCCTTTTATATTATAAACGCAAATAGAATTGACAATTAAATCATTTATCAAAATCATCAACAATGAACCCACAAACCAGCACTTCTTAGATATTAATTAGGTACATCCACACACACTCACGCAGTTTCACACGGTACATTTTTTTTAAATTTTTTTATTCCCCTTTTTGAGCTCATATGTCTTTATAAATATACATAGATGTATTTTATATGACCATTTTTATTATTTATATAATTTGGATTTTATTTATATTTGTCTGTTACTTATCTGACCATCCTCCACACGACTCCCCTTATACCACGGACTCCTGTTTACTCCTTACATTTCACTTTCTTTCACTGTTTTTTTTTCTTTTAACAAAATAACAGTTACTCCAATCTAATTAACATTTAACTTTGTGAATTCACATTTTTACATTTTATACGTGCGGGCGCCCACGATTTCGTTCCGGAACTTTTTTAGTGACCGGCCAGCACAAGGTGTAATTTTAACTGGGACGAATTGTACTGCGTTGAGTTCTGAGATGGTGGGGGATCACATTGCATTGTTTTATGAATATGATAAAGCCAAATTCTGAGGCGGAGTTGACTGCGCCCTGCATACCAACGCTGACATAACTAAGGTTTGGTCCCTACGTCATGTGGCGTGACTGGTGATTTCATAGGTCAAAGTTCGTTTGGCTAAATGCAACTGTTTTCCTTCGCGTCCTGATGTTGATCTTGACACTATTCACTCATTTCATATTCCATCATTATAATTTTGTGAATAATATTTTACAATTATTATTTATACTTTTATATTTCCAATAAAATTTACTCTTATTATATATGTATGTTTATGTTTCCCAAAATATTACGTGGGCTGAATTGTCCCGTTACAAGCCGTGACTTCGTCGCCATGGCAACGGAATTCATTTGTTTACATTGTCTGTTTAAGTACTAGTGACACTTCTGTCCAATATATTGTAACGGTACAAACCGATGAGGGTTTGTGAATTAAAGCTTTTTCATTTTTATTTAACAAGAGTATATTTTTGGTCACGGGCTGTAGCTCCGTGTAAGGCACGGCATGTTACAAAAATGCAAGTTATCAGCAAGGGTGCGTATTCCCGTGTACGAGTCACGCATGGGCCAACTTTCACATGAAAAAGTCACGTCTCAAAATTCCTTCTCACCCGGTACTAGATGACGTAAACTCCTCGAGATGCGCTCCGCCAATCACGGGGCAAGTTGACACACCACGAGGGACGTCTGGCCATCTTGAAACAGGGCAGTCGACAACCAAACTCAAAACCGCGCAGTTGTGTGTGCACGCAGACCTTCTTAAAAACTTTACTTAGCGTCAGTCAGCTAAACCGGCCGGTTTACCGTAACAGGCTCTCGAGCTGAAAATTTATTAAAAGTATGAAAATGTGATTTAAACATGATATAAAACTGTGAAACGTCAAATAATCTTTAGTGGTCAAAATCAAACAGTGAGAACTCAATTCGGACAAACAAGTGACTTAAATGGACTGATTTCAACACGCGCTAGGCATTACTACAACAGGGAAGTAAAACTACTATTTCAATTAAAATAAAAAATAAAATTCGAAACTCGCATGGATAAAGAGATCGCTTGTTTTTAAATAAATGGAGTAAAAGTGTGAAAGAAGTGTGTGAGCAAATGCTGGGTTGCCTTATACAATATATAATCTAATTATAAAAAGTAGATATAATTTCCTCACATCTAAAGTGTTTTTAATGTATCCGATTTAAGTTTAATAATGTCCGAGAATGGACCATAATAGAGTTGCAAGTAAGAATACAAAATATGTAGAAAAAAGGGAATGAATTTTTATGTGAATGGGGGCGTAACAAGAATGTCATAGTAAAAGGTAATAAAGTAATGTTTTATATGAACTTATAAATATGTATTTGTTTATTTGCATTGCCTATTATTCTCTGCCGAGTACACTAGACGATAACTTGGTTAACTTCCACACAAATTTCAAGAGTTAAATATTCATTAACACTTCAGTTGACGTCCGAATAATGGTAAGGTAATGAACAATTTAATTATTAATTACTAAGTACCACTTCAATATTTGCAGTTTGCTCTCTTCTAAGCATTGTGACTGGGTTGAAAAATGGCATATATGATAGAAAATCCATCCAAAGATAATCTGCGTGCCGTTATTCAGTTTTTGGCTGCTAAGGGGTGTTAGCCAATGGAAATTTATATGAGAATGTGAAAGCTGAATATGGTGACTATAGTTATTCTCATATGGCAGTAGTTGAATGGTGCAACAAATTTCGACAAGGAAGAGAATCCACTAAAAATTTGGCCCGTCCTGGACCTGCACGTGTTGCAGCATCAGACAAAAATGTGAGACAGCTGGAAACTGCTTTATGCGCAAATAGGTGCATCAAAGTTAGAGAACTTTCTCAAATGTTGAACATCGACGTGCGAACTGTTCATTCCATCATTCATAGTCTTGGCTATCACAAAGTTGCTGCTCAGTGGATTCCACGATTGCTTACTGATGAGTAGAAAAATTTTGCATCATTACAGCATTTGATCCGCTATGAACAATAAGGTAATGCCTTTCTACACCAAACTGTTGCTGGTGATGAGTTTTGGTGTTATCACTACGAAACAGAATCCAAACGTCACAGTATGCAGTGGAAGCATGCACAATCTCCAAAGGCGAAAATGTTGGTCCCAACCTTTGGCAGGAAAAGTAATGGTGACCGTATTTTTTTATTATTAGGGTGTGCTGCTCTTAGATTTTAAAGAACCTGGTGTCAACATCAACGCTGAGCAATATGCAGACAGCTTAAAACACTTACGGGTCAGCATCAAGAATAAACGTCCCGCGAAGCTTACAAATGGTGTCATTCTTCTGCATGATAATGTAGACCCCATGTAGCCCAGACAATTCGAGATCTACTTGGTCGTATGAAGTGGGAAGTCTTACAACATCCACCTTACAGTCCCGACTTGTCCCCGTGTGATTATCATGTTTTTGGCCAATTAAAGAAATCACTAAAAGAACACTGAGGTAGAGTTCAAATCGGACATTGAGGTAGAGTTTACTGTTAGTGAATGGTTTTGCAAACAGCAGCAAGAATTTTACCACCAGGGAATCTACAGATTAGTGCAACAGTGGTACTTACGCCTTAATGTTAATGGAGACTTCTTTTAAAATCGTTGAATAAAAATGCTTTACAGTCTCTAAACGTGTTTCTATTGAACAATCCTCGTATAAAAAAAAAAAAATTTGTTTAAACAAAAAATGAGACTTAAAAGTTTATGGTCATTCAATTTTAGAGATAACTGTTCTGTAAATTATAGTCTGTGAGACCCCAAAAATTGGTTATAACTTCAACTAAATTAATTCCTAATTTTTCAAAACATTCCTGACTACAGTTACACGGCTGTTCGATTGATCATACAGGGACTACATGTTTTGCTTTTCTTGAAATATAACTCTTGCCAGAATTTCTTTGTTTCTTGCATTCATTAACAATCCAATTTTCTGTATGTTTCTGCATTTTCCTTGACATATTTTTACTTTCCATTTTAGAAAAAAAAACTACACTCACTGTTGTAATGGCTCTATTATAATATGACACTGTTGGAATAACAAAGAAATAATGTAGGCAGTATAAGAAAGAAAGTACTAATCACATCGAAATACTGACTCACAATGACCAAACTTTACACAGACATGTCTGGTCAAGTATAACTATGACCAAGCGCTGCGGACAAAGGGCGAACCTACGAAAAAAATCATGCTGACGTGTGGCACCATGCAGTATATTCGCCCTTACTCCTTCAATATTACAACAGTAAGCTCTCAGCTGGTTTTATGCAGTCCATACATTTCAATGCTATTTACAAAATACTAAGGGCGAATATAGACGTGATAATGGTATTACCGTGTTCTTAACATGTCAGAAAAAGGATTCCACAAAAAATTGATTATTTTGATTCGCTCTTTCTCCTCCGAGCTCCTGATATGCTAAAAAGCTCCCAACCATGGGTCTAGGATTCACCAGGATAATTTTCTGAAACACACACACACACACACACACACACACACACACACACACACACACACGATTCACCAGGATAATTTTCTGAACACACACACACACACACACACACACACACACACACACACACACACACACACACACACACACACACACACACACACACACACACACACACACACACACACACACACACACACACACACACACACACACACACACACACACACACTGTTTGAGAGCAGCAAATCTGGTAAATTTACTTGGTTTCCATGAAATAATTTTTAAATCCCTGTCATATTATACATCCCCTATAATAATATTTGAAAAAATTGTTTGAATTGAAATTTAGTGTTACGCTTTTTTGTGTACTTAATATTTACTGATTTTTACTAAAAAATTTTAGTAAGCCTCTGATGAAGCCTTCTATAGGTGAAAGCCGGTTTAGGCTGTAAGGTAAAACTTTACGTTTTTACTTATAAAAAACTTTGTGTTCCGAGTCGTCAATATTATAGTGATATTTAGTTAAGTAACGGACACGTCATGGACAACGAAATCCAAGAATTTAAAAAATTTTAGCTGAAAATTACAGTATGCTGTAATTAGATTTACTTAGCACTAAAAAAAATGCTGTTTTTCTTCTTTTCTAAGTCGCATTTTTGCTATATAATTAAAAAAATCTGAAAATCTTTATAATGTAGACGTCAGCTGCTTAAAATTATTATATTGGTTTTGTACATTCAAAACAGTGTAGTTCACAAAAAAAAAGTTGCGCTTTACATTCGGACTTTTATTCTAATCCTACCACATAAAATTAACTTCATCAACAGCACAGTCACCACCATGTTTTGTACAAACGTATTCACTACCGGTCGTAAGAGAATATCCCCCTCCTCCACACACACACACACACACACAATTCAATTTCAACCTTGTATATATGTTACCGTTAAAGTGTCGAATCCGTTATTTCATAAAATAACTAGGTATTTCATGAATTACCTAAATGAATCAGTTAAAAGTATATAAAATTACTGCATTCTACAATTTAACTAGTTATTTTATAGAATAACAAATGCCCTATCGTTAAAGTTTAAAATGGGAATTTCTGTTGCCTTTTCTTTTAAACAACACAATACTTTTGAACTAGATGGTACATGAACGCTCTTTGAACTGGTTATTGCTGGTTTGTAAGCAGTATGAATGCTGCATTTCCTGCCCCTCTTAGTCCGTTGCTAACCGTAAGTTGCAGGCCCTGTTTTGTGGATAGTTAATCTGTGTGCGCATAAATTTGTTAGTGGTGTATTTGTGTTAACTGTTTTTCATTTTGGATTATTAACAAAATTTTTTGCAAACTTTTTTTAAACAATGAATTCTATAGGAGTGAGTGATCAACTGGTAAATAAAAAAGATGTAATGCAAGAGAGTGGTTTGAATCTTTGTTAAATAAGCATGAGACGAAAGAAAACAGTGCTATGCTTACTCGTGAAAAGTTGTTAGGTTTGACAGCAGACGTAAAGAATGCTAAAATAGCAGACAAAAAAGTACCACGTAACTATTGGTTACTTCAGCGTTATGGTGTTCTTGAAGTTCAGGGAGTAGAAAACTTAACTATGCTGGTGACAGATGCAAAACCTGATGTTGTTTTTTGTTGCTCAAGCAACGCACTGTTCGATATTTTACATGAAACGCATACATCTATTGGACATGGCGGTAGAGACCATATGATAAAAGAACTCAATCGTCGATATAAAAACATTACTCAGAATGATATAAAGCTTTTTTTTGTGTTTGTGAACCTTATCAACAAAAAAGAAATTGGGAAAGAAAGGGACTGTAGTTAAACCGATGATGTTTTCGCATCTCAATTCAAGATGTCGAATAGACCTTCTTATAGATTTCCAGTCTCAACCTGATGGAAACTATAAATTTATACATAATTTATAAATATGAAACCAAGGTAATTCTAATATTTAATTATAAATTTATTTTAGTTTATTAAAACCACTTAACGAAGTTTGTGATTTTAAGGCCTCTTCGAACAAAGAGGGCAGAAGTCACCACACAGTTGCTCGATATATTTTTATTGTTTGGTGCTCAATGTATTTTGCAGTCTGACAATGGCAGGGAATCTGTAATAAACTTATAGACGACTTGAAAATAACTTGGTCGGAGCTTTAGATCGTACATGGTATAAGATTTGTGGTATTTTAAAAAATTTAAAGGATCATTATAAATTTAAAAATATTATAAATTAGCGAATCATTAGTAAAACATTATAAATCATTTATTTTACCTTTGATGTGATTTGTCTTGGGTAAAATAGTGATTTTTTATATAATCCTAAGTTGTAAAACATAAAAATTCAGTTAAACACGAACTATTACATTATACTGTGTAATTTTAACATTGAAAATGTTTATAAGGACGTGTCGCACATTTGCAGCCGATCACTAGTGCGTTATTGAAAATGGGAACCGGTGAGTTTCCATAGAACTTCTTTGTTGGCAATAACGTAGTACACATATAAAACTTCGCTTATGAATGCGACTACATTTGTAATGAGTCAAAAAGGGGACATTAATTTCTTTCAAGAAAAGTGAATATTCAAAATAAAATCAATTCCAGTGTCTAAATAAAGTTCAGCGGTGGCGACGGTGAGTCATTATTATTTCAGTACATTCCAGCAGTGACGCGACTTGGTGTCATTGTGTAATGAGTCTAAATTTACCTAAATATTATTGTGTAATTTCATAAATTTTATAATATGTAAAGATGAGGCCCCTTTGAGGTGACGCGATAGCCAGTAAATAATTTCCATGGCCATATATGGTTGAGATTATTTCGAAAGTCTATTTTTAGCCAGTGACCAACACATCAAGTATTTTGTTGATGAAAAACATTTCGCGACGAACTTAAAAAGGTGAAACTCAACTCAACGGAATGTTATAATACTGAGGACGAGACGTACGGCGGGGAGTGGAGAGAACCAGCTTCGAGACGCACCAAACGGAAATTTGTAACACTGAACGCCAGTCGACTTCCATCTTTTGCTGTCTGCAGCAGCAATCGCAGGCGCCCGCATAAACAGCAGAAAACGTAAATCAAACAATGTGAAATTCTAACTAATATTATAAATCATCATAATAATAATCAGTGAACAGTAAAAAATTTGGAGTGACAGTTTCGGCCATAAAAACGTTAAAAGTGAAAACAACAAACAGTGCACGCCACAAGGATAAAACCTACGCACCATTAAAGGAAAGTAAATATAATTAAATACTGGCATTTTTAAATTGAGCTCAATAAAAAAGAAATGTAGAAGTGTGAAAGTGTGCGTGATTGAGTAAATGAAAAAATATAGGCCTAACAAGAAGTGTTGAGTTGCATAATTTTGATATACGTAGTAGTATTTTGATGTCGTAGTTTGTTGATAATCAGTTTTACGCCTTAAGGCGGAATAAGTGTGTTCATGATCTTTTTTATGTTCCCAAAGGAAAATAAATAGGCCTGTTGCGGTTTGGAAGCTCTTGAAGAATCGCGAGTTATTCCAAAGACGCTAATAAGGAAAGCTGGATTGTTTGTTAGAAAGAAGTGGACTGTATTTGAGATATTGAACATGCGTTTATTGAATAATTTGGTTTGTTAGTTACGATCGGCACGTGCGGAAGCATTTGAGGCGAAAATGCCCGAGATTAATTTTGAATGAAATCGTGGTCCATTGCAGATGGACGCAGGTAGACGATTAAAGTGAAATGTTATAAATGCATGCTGTATAATAGCCAAAAGCCGCGGCTGTAAGAGAAGTGTTTAACGAGAGTTGCGCTCGGAGTCGTGTTATAAACTAAAACTAATACTGGCTTGCAGTCGGCTAGGCTGGCCGATTGCAAGGTTTGATAAAAGCGTGACGTCATCCGCGCGTGCCGTGCAATGTTAGTAGGCTGCTTACAACTGACAACACAGTACAAAGTTTAAACATACTGCCCGCCAAAATCGGGACGATTTTGTACATTAACGGTTAAATTGAACAATATAATAATTAGACTTACATGTCGTAAGCGATACAATAATTGGCGCACTGGCCAGAGAGCAATGACATAATGGACATAATATAAATTCAATTAACAACCACCAAGCATACAATAAATTGATAACACCATAAAAATACAATAATTTCCCCATGATATTGACATAACAACCCCAATGAATTTCATAATGTTTTGACCCTTAGAAAATACAATACATATATAGAATAATTGCCACTATAACTGACACTTGTGGTTCTCAGAATTTGAATCACACAAACATATTAACGATACACAACATTCACAATAATTGATAGTACATATGAGACACAGTCACTATTTCTGTAATAGCTAGCGACACTTAACAATGTTACAATGCTTATGATACAATTGACTTGTATGCTCGCCCCGGGGAATGTCCCGGGCGTGTTCCATGTAATGTGACACGCGCACACCCATGCATACACACACACACACACACACACACCGTAAGGCACGCAAACGACTAGCTTGTTGCCACCGGAAGGGGGCATAATTTGTGGATGGGTCGGCGTAAGATACCTAGCGCGGTGCGTACTTCTGCGACGCGTACTAAGGAATCTTGACCCGGAAAAACATTGGTAATTACCCCACGCTTCCATTCTAGAGGGGGGGAATTGTCATCCAAAATGAGGACAAGTTGTCCGACCTTCAAATTTTTAAATGGGGTGCGCCATTTGTTGCGCTGCTGCAGCTGGTGCAGATAATCCCTAGACCACCGTTTCCAGATGGTCTGCGTAAATTTTTGGAGCAGAAGCCATCTGCCCAAATGAGTATTATTGCCTTGTGTATAGTCGGGTTCCGGAAGTGCCGTCAGAGGAGCACCGACCAAAAAATGAGCGGGTGTTAAGGGTTCAGGGTCTCTAGCATCGTCGGACATGGCGCATAACGGGCGTGAGTTAAGGCAAGCCTCAATTTGAGAAAGAAGGGTAGAATATTCCTCAAAATTCAAGATCGTACCGCCAATTACGCGACGTAAATGGAATTTAACACTCCTTACACCACTTTCCCACAAACCACCGAAATGAGGGGCTGAAGGGGGGATAAAGGACCATTTGATGCCGTGGAGACCGCAAAACTCCAGAGAAGATTGTTCAACTTCCTTGGAGGTTAAAAATTTGTACCAATCATGCAACGTGTGGTTGGCACGACGAAAATTCGTGCCATTATCCGAAAATATTTGCGCGGGAATACCTCTGCGCGATATGAACCTTTTTAAAGCCGCTATAAAGGCGTTGGAAGTAAGATCCGACACCAATTCTAAATGGATGGCCCTAGTACACATGCATATAAATAGAGCGATATATGCCTTGGTCATGGACTTAGAGCGCTGCCCGCCATGGCGCAAAAACACCGGACCTGCGTAATCCACGGCCGACTGTGAGAATGGCCTTGACGGCGTGACCCTAGAAGAGGGTAATTGACCGAGTAATTGATTCGCGCCTTTAGCCCGGAAACGAAAACAAGTGACACACTTATGTATCACTGAGCGGATATAGGACTTATCGTGTATGATCCAATACTTACGCCTAAGCGAAGCTTGAGTTGATTGCACTCCAGCGTGCAACAAACGGATGTGTTCGTATTCAATTATTAATCTCGTGAGATGAGAGTGCGGGTGTAAAATTATTTGGTGTTTAGTCTCGTAGCTAAGTGGGGAGAATTGCAAGCGTCCACCCACTCTTAAAATGCCTGATTTATCCAGGAATGGGTTGAGAGCAAGAATTTTACTACTGCGTGGAAGGCACCGGTGTGCCTCAAGTTCCCTAACCTCTACGTCGAAATGCAACTTCTGAGATTGCCGGACAAAAACCAAGAGCGTGTCAGACAATTCTTGAGCCGACAAAAAGGACGTGTCTCTTTCAACCACCGCGAGCCTAGAATTGCGAAGAAATCGACGGCAGTATGCGAAGACGCGAATAAGCCTCGTAAGAGGTGAATAGTTTTCAATGTAACTATGTGTTGAGGACGCGACAATTAGTGAGGTTTGAGCCTGCTTGTGACGCTCCTCTTCAATGTCGGGAAAGGTACAGGGAGTATTAATGTCGAACGCGCTGACCGGCCATGAGGCCGCATCACGAGCCAACCAGGAGGGACCATGCCACCATTGAGCATGACAGTGCAGACTACGAGGGAGGCAACCGCGCGATAAAACGTCGGCAGGGTTGTCATTCGATACTACATGACGCCAAATTCCCCTGCTGCTAACAAGACGCTGTATTTCTGCGACACGGTTAGCCACAAATACCTTCCAGCGGGAAGATTGCTGATGTATCCAGTACAACGCTATCATCGAATCCGAATAAAGATATAATCCGTCAAAATTGTAATCGACGGCATTTAAAACCTTGGACGTTAATTGAGCCAACAATAAACAAGCACAAAGTTCAAGTCTAGGAAGCGTTATCTGTTTCAGCGGAGCGACCCTAGATTTAGCACACAACAAGTTTGATGATATGGCGCCGTTCGAATAGACCGCCCGCACATAAATGCAACACGCGTAACCTTTAACCGAAGCGTCGGCGAATCCGTGCAGCTGCAATGAACTAACTGGGCAACTGTTCGAACTCTTAACCGACCTCGTAATCTCAAAATGAGTGTCGGAGACTAATTGGGTGTATAATTCCGACCATTGATTGGCTAGTGACCCGGACAAGGGTTCGTCCCAATCAGTGCCCGCCAACCACAACTGCTGCACGAAATGCTTGCAGCAAAATGTGATGGGAGCAATTAGACCTAGTGGATCATAGATCCCGGCAATGATTGATAACACGCTTCTCTTGTTGAGAACGGTTAGATTGTCATCACCCCTAACGGTGTACAAAAAGTTATCCCCCTCAACAATCCACTGTATGCCCAAGGTACGCACGCTTTGACCCTTGCTGAAGTCACGGGTTACTTGGGCGCGAAGAGTCATAATCTTATGGTGGTTAGAGAACCATTTGTGTAACGAAAAACCATACCTCCTCAACAACTTCTCGATCTCGCCTTTCATTTCAGCTAAGCTGTTCGGATCATCCGAACCCGTTATGAGATCGTCTACGTAAAAGTCATTTGCTATGGCCTTAGCAGCGGTAGGGTAGTCGGCTTTGTTTTCATATGCTATTTGAGCCAGACAACGTGTAGCAAGGAAGGAGGCACTAGCAGTGCCATATGTAACCGTCCTTAACGCGTAATGTCGCAATTCCTTATGCGGTGCATCACGCCAAACAATGCGTTGCAAGTTTGAATCCTTAGGATTAACAATGATCTGGCGATACATCTTTTCAATGTCCGCAATAAGTACGTATCGGTGGGTGCGGAACCGAACCATTATCGAAAACAGATCCTGCTGGATCGTAGGACCGACCATTAAAGTGTCGTTAAGGGACAAATTATTGGTGGTTTTAGCGGATGCGTCAAATACCACGCGCAATTTAGTGGTTAAGCTAGAGTCTTTGAAGACTGCGTGATGGGGCAGATAAAAGATCTCTGACCTGTCAAGCGACAGATCGTATTCATTAAGCGGCGACATGTGGCCAAGTCTTAAGTAGTCATTCATGAACTCACTATAATCCTTGTAAAGGGTAGGGTTCTGCTTGAATTTGAATTCTAACGATTGGAATCTTCGTATTGCTCCGCGGAGAGAATCTCCCAAATACGATTTATCAGATCTGCGGGGCAGGGCTACCACGAATCTCCCGTCGCGATTGCGGCTAGTGTTTTTCACGAAATGCCTTTCACACGGTGAGTCCTCAGATCGGGTTTCGCGACTAGAGATTTCCTCCAACTTCCAAAATTCCTTTAGTTGCGAGGAAACCTGATTATCATCCTTACAGACCATAAATGAAGAAACCGTTCTAGTCATGTCGACGTTGAATGGTAAGTCACCAGCCAAAATAAATCCTAACTTGGTTTCCTGAATTATAGGAAAGTGTGGTCCGCGCGTATATTTCACAGGTTCAATTAATTGTAGAAAATATTGAGCGCCGATTAATATATCGACTTGCGATGAGCAATGTAGGTGAGGATCCGCCAAGAATATGCGCTTGGGTAAATTTAAAGAGGTAAGATTGAATGACTCCGCCGGTAAATTATTAGTTATACTGGGTAATACGGCACAATGTACGTTTAACGTGAAGGGTTTATAGCGTGAATGTAGCCTTACATTAGTGCTGAATTCAGCCTGGGAAAGCGAGTTGTTTATACCCGTGATGGGCAATTGTGATTTAACTAATTGGAGGCCCAACCTGCGGGCGAAATCCATTGTGCAAAAGTTCGCTTGAGAACCGGAATCCAGTAATATCCTAACGGGAAATTTTTTGCCGACCTTATTGTATGTCATACAGACGGCGGTAGATAACAATACCGATTTATTGGTCTGTGATTTCAGTGAGCACTGGTTGTTAACAGAAGTTACGTCCCTGTTGGGGACATGAATCATGGTGTGGTGACGCCTAGAACATTTTTTACACGAAAATTTGGAGGGACATTTTGAACCCTCGTGTCCCGAACGGAGACAGTTTAAGCAAAGTTTGTTTTTAAGTAACGCATTTTTTCTATCAGGGATAGACAGCGATATAAATTGTGGGCAATCGCTAAGTCTATGCTCACCGTTACATAGCCTGCATAACTTATTTCTGATATGTGAGTGGAATGCGCCCTTTGGATTGCTTATCTGTTTAACTGCCTTGCGATAAGGAGACTTATCGCTTTTGTTCAACCTGCTCGTTGGGCTAGTCGCGTTATCGATATTTTGCAGTAGTTTCCTACGTGAATTTAAAAAATTTATAAAATTATTAAAATCAGGGAGTTTATGCTCCGATAAACTCTCTTTCCACAAACGTAAAGTATAACTGTCAAGTTTTTTGGCTAGATAATTCACAACAATAATTTCAAACGTGTTGACTGGCAGTTTGAGATTATTTAAAGCGTTTATATTTGCAGAGATTTGATCAATAAATTGCGATATGCTACCTTGGGATTCCTGCTGAACTAATGGTACGTCTAGGACATTCCACACGTGGTGAGCGGAGACAATCAGCTTACTATCATATCTATTCCTCAACAGATCGATAGCCACCGCGTAATTTTCATGTGTTATGGGTAATGATTTTATTACGTTAAGCGCCTCGCCATGTAATGACGAGTGTAAATAATGAAGCTTCTGTATATCTGTCAGGTCTGTTCTGACATGAATTAGTTCCATAAAAATATGGTAATAATGTTGCCATTCCACAATACTACCCTCGAACCATGGTAATTTTATTGGTTCCAATTGAATGGGGGTTGTTTTAGGCTGTTTACCATCAGTATTAATTAGTGGTTTTTGGTTCAAGTGCTCAGATTGCTCCAACAAGTGTTGCAATTTACATTCTATAGCACAGAGATCGTCCTCCGTTTGCACTCTATCACTTGTTGACGCAACGTCTGCTTCCTCAGCCTCAATTTGTGACTGTATCTCGTCATATTTGGTGGATAATTCCATCAAATGACGCAGTTTTATTTTGAGCGCATGAGGATCGCTGTTTAACAAATCAAAATTATCCGCGAAGGTATTTATTCGGGATATTGAGGCCTTAATTGTACCTCGTTTTTTTTTATCAGAGCCCTTACATCGGCCATTATTACAGTTTGAGATAAAAAATGGAAAGATATTTAGAAACAATTGAGCATCGAGCATGTGAACCACAACTTAATTTTGAATGAGTTTAAATACGTTTGGTAGCTAGCGATCGTTGGTTTGAACCTAAACTTACTCTCTCTAACTAATCAAACTCGTTGGCAGTTAAATTATTGAAATTATAAATCTAAATGATTACAAAGTATAGCTTTATCTTTAAAGTTCTGACTGATAATGAGCTGCCAACCATCTATTAATTTATATTGTGTAATAAGTTAATTGTTTATATAAATATGTCAAAAATACACACTGGGTGAAATATTATTAAAAATAAATCAAATATAGGTAAAGTTTATAGTCACGTGGCCGTTGATCCATTCGTGATGAAGCTGGCTTCGATCCCGTTTGGAGCTGCTACACCTCCTGTCTCTGCCGGTTAGCCGTTGCCTCATGTTGTACCCCCCATCATTTAAAGCTGTGGAATCTCGAAAATGTTGTCCTGTTTCGTCCCGTCGTCTCTGGTCTACTGCTTGGCTGAATCTTGTCGAGATGACTGCGACGTGCTTCACGATAATGGTGTCGCTCAGGACGAAAATGATGCCCGTCTGTCGTGATTAACTTCAGATTGGTTTTTTTAGAAATGATGTATATAAATAAATGTTGTCGCCTGTGTACTCAGGTGTGAGGAATCTGTGCCGTTGGGACCAAAAATGATGTAGTTTGTTTTGGCCTGAAAATGTGAAATCCTGCCTGATTGGACCAAAAATGATGTCGTTTTTGGCCTGAAATGTGAAATCCGGTCCGGTGGGACCAAAAATGTTGCGGTTTGGAAGCTCTTGAAGAATCGCGAGTTATTCCAAAGACGCTAATAAGGAAAGCTGGATTGTTTGTTAGAAAGAAGTGGACTGTATTTGAGATATTGAACATGCGTTTATTGAATAATTTGGTTTGTTAGTTACGATCGGCACGTGCGGAAGCATTTGAGGCGAAAATGCCCGAGATTAATTTTGAATGAAATCGTGGTCCATTGCAGATGGACGCAGGTAGACGATTAAAGTGAAATGTTATAAATGCATGCTGTATAATAGCCAAAAGCCGCGGCTGTAAGAGAAGTGTTTAACGAGAGTTGCGCTCGGAGTCGTGTTATAAACTAAAACTAATACTGGCTTGCAGTCGGCTAGGCTGGCCGATTGCAAGGTTTGATAAAAGCGTGACGTCATCCGCGCGTGCCGTGCAATGTTAGTAGGCTGCTTACAACTGACAACACAGTACAAAGTTTAAACAAGGCCTATGTTATATTTTACTTGATTTACGCATTTTGTTATTTGTATTTGCCCACCGTTCTCTGCCTAAGTACACTAAACGATTCCCTGGACCAAACATTACATATAATCATATTCATTTTAATAAACAATTACTGAGTAACACTTCAGTTGACGCCCTCACAGGGACATTTTTAATAACTAATTTACCGATAACACTTCAGTTGGCGCCCGAGTAACAGTGACATTGTAAATTTACATTATTTAAATTAAAGTTGATTTACAATTTAGTCGAAAAATGGCAGAGAAAGACGCAAATACAAATTTAGATGAAAGTGCAGAGGTAGGATCAGTGTTGAATGTTACTCAAGATCATATGGTAACAACTAATGAAATTGTTAGTGAGAATGTTGTCGAAATAGTAGATGTAAATGAAACAGTAGTTGCTGGGGGTAGTAGAAATAGCGAGGTAAATATATTCAACCAATTAGCGTTGATGATGGAAATGATAAATAATAAGTTTGAACAACAAAATAAGAATAATCATAATTTGAAAACTGAAATCAAATCAGAGATAAATGCAAATAGCATAGAAATGAATAATAAGTTTGACCAACAAAACACGAGTTTAAATGAATTTAAAACTGAAATTAAATCAGAAAATAATAATTTAAACACGAGCTTGAATGAGTTTAAAATTGAAATCAAGTCGGAGATAAATGAAGTAAATAATAAACTTGACAAACAAGACGAGAAATTAGGAGACATGAATAACGAATTTGTAAGCATAAGAAGTGAAATAGAAATGAGTAAATTAAGTATGAATAACCAATTTAATAGTATAAGTGAGAATTTTGATGGAGTGAGTGATAAATTCATGGAAATAAATACTAAACTAGAGAAACAGAGTAAAACTATTGTGGGAGTGAAAGGTGAAATGACTATAAGTAAAATACAAACCGAGATGAAAAATGATATAAATATAATTAGCGAAAAGCAGGATAAGAAACTGCTAAAGACAGACAAAAAATTCGAGGCATTAACTAGTAGATTTAACGATAAATTTAAAAAACAAAATGACAAAATTGAAGGTAATGTTCAAGGTGTGATTGATGAATGTGAACAGATTAAAAAAGCAAATAAGCTACAAGAGAGTGTGAATAATGAACTCAAAAATAACATTGAACAACTGGATACAATTAAAACTAGTGTAACTAATTTGAAAAGTACACACACAGAACATGAGCAAGAAATAATTAAAGTTAGAGAAGAACTAAGCTTAGCAATTAATCAAAAACTAACCAATATGTGTGAACGAGTGAATGTTGATGTTGAATTAGGTTATTTCAGTGATGAGGGTAAGGGAGTGAACCCCATACAATTTTTAAATTCTATAAAGAGTTTTAATAAGTATAATAAAGAAAGCTGGGAAATAAAATTAGTACGAATTTTGAAATATTTTAAAGGGGATGCTAAAATCTGGGCGGACGCTCATAATGATAATTGGGCAGATTTTGATGAGTTTGAATGAGCATTTAAAAATAAATATTGGTCAGAGGAAAAACAAGAGGGTTTACGCAGCACAATAATGGGATGGGGTAGTTTCAATATTAAACATATGAGCATTACGTCGTATGTGACGCGACTATATAGCCAGGTTAAATATTTAGAACCACCAATGCCTCTTTCATCTTTTATAAGGTATGTCAGTAAACATTTACCTAAAGACGTACGATCCACAATTAGAACCCGGGAGTTTACTGATGTAGCTGAATTAGAGAAAATCTTAGAAGCTTACCAGAGTATGAAAGAAGAAGAAGACAATAAATATCAATCAATAAATATTAGAGATAGAGAATCGAGACCAATAAATACCGAATTAAGACAACCAGACTATCTTATTAGACATGATAATAATATGGGTAGGTCAGAGGGGGGTGCGTGGTTATGTCCACACCCTAATTGTAGAGCTAGCAACTATAATAGTTCTTGAAATCAGTGTTATAGGTGTCGGGGTCCTAGGGGTGGTGCCCAAGGGAGAGAAGATAATTACAATAGAGGGGAAAATTATAGTAATGAGTTTAGAGGTAATACTAGAGGGAGAGGTTTCACCAGTAATTGGGGAATGCCGGGAGGTTTGAACCACAGAGGGAGAGGGGGATATGTTGGTAACCTAAACGAGACTAGGGGCGTTGAAACACCTTCTAATAATCACAACAGTAGAGGGGATCACAGGGGGGTTTACAGCGAACCACCACCTCCAGTACAGTTAAACTAATATGGGCGGTTGAAAAGGAAAGTTCCCAGCCGTCTAGAAATCACATAACAATAGGGTCACTTATTACTAATATACATAATGAATTATCTGATGAAGAATCAGGTGAGAGTAGCAGTAATTTTAGCATGGCAGAATTCGAAGCCGAAGTGTTTAATTCCAAATACATTTTTCTAGTAGATTCAGGGAGTGAACTGACTGCTATAGATGATAAAGTTTTTGTAAAAAAAAAAATCAAACCACTGAGACAATTCCACAACTACCAGTATTGGGAATTAGTGTTGCAGGTGTAACAGGTGTTCAGAGTAAAAAAGTAACTAAGCAAATACTGTTACAGCTAAAAATAAATAAACACACAATAAATGTACCTTTTTTAGTCATTCCAGGTTGTTTGAATATGGGAGCAATAATGGATAATGATTTTTTAAACAATTTTAAAGTTGAGTTAAACTATTATACACAGACTATGAAATTAAACAGCGAAAATAAAATAATTGAAATACCATTTATATCAAAAAGAACTGTAGAAATGAAAGCATTAAAAATAATTAGTAAGGGAATTTTAATTTCTGATAATGACATAAATGAATGCAGGCCTTGATGATTAATTATTGTAATTTAAGGGTAAATAGTCATGAATTATTTGAAACTGAAGATAGTTGGGTTGAAAAAATGAATAAAATCCTATATCAAACTGGGGAGTTTAGTTATCAAGATAGGGAGAGAATAGTACAAGTAATAAATAAAAATAAATTCGTTTTTTCAGACAAACCAGGTTTAGTAAAAGGTTTTAAGGGTAGATTAATCGTTAAAGAAAAAAAACCTTTTGCGCCTAAAGCATATCTGGTACCATACTCTAAAAGGGGGTTAGAGTTAACTGCATGGAAGTAGTACCGTCAAGGTCACTCACTTTCACTGCTTCTCCCTGTCACCTCCACGCCCCTCAACCAGCGTTTTTGCCGGCTAGTACAGTGTTTAGCATTTTAGCAGTGTTACGAAAGCAAATTTCATAATCCACCTTATATTGCTCGTTTCAAATTTATTTATGCGTATCGCGTAAATGAATTTTTTTTATCAGGAATAATTAGTTGTGGGCAACATTACTCAGTTAAATTCTGGGCGCCAGTATTTGAGCTATAAAAATTTGTGTGAGTCGGCAACTTATTTTTTGTTGTCGCGTAAATATCTACAGAATTTCTATCTTTGCATTTCTTCTCTTTCTTTGGCTTCTTTTGTTACGATTTGCAGTTCTCTGAATCTACGATTTATACTGCGGTGGTTTTTCTTATGTTGGAATCTAAAGCTTTTAGCAATACACACCCTAACTTTACGAAGTACCATTAGGTCAGTTATTTTGTGTTTTCTGTACAGTGAACTTACTTATTTAAAGTTTTACTGTTTTCTTCATGGGTGGTTATCCTACAGACTGACAGTTGTCTGAGAACGCTGACCTTGCCTGCTGTTGTCGCTTTAATTTTTTCATACTCACGGTCTTTTCCCTTTTGTAAATGAATCTGTTTTGTTCTCTGCACGGTCGTTCCTAAGCCATATGGTTCGGAAGTTCTGTTAGGTATATGTACACATTTGGTATGCAAATTGCGTATACCCTGTCGGCATGTCTTTTCGGTAAATATTGCTGTCTGACACTTTTATGAATGCCTTTGTCATTTTACACTCCCCTCAAAAATGTGTATGTTTACTGGCCGCACTACTACCTTTCTTCTGTTGCACAAAGATAAATAGGACTGAGCAATTTCTGTAAACAAATTTGTCGCTGTTGCGGCAAAAGACAATCCCATTTCAGTTACAGTACTGACTATTATTTATAATACTCATAAGGAATTCTATAGTTTATAAAATAAGGAAAATTTTAATTATAAAATTTGTAAGGACAATTCATAAAATATAGAATTATAAATTTAATTTCTATATTTAAAGATTTATAATATATTAATATATGAATAAGGAATTTTAAATTTATTTCATGAGGCATTTGTATTTGTTGTTTATAAAATTATCCTTATTTTCTTAAGACATCCAACTCGTTTCACGTTTATACATACGATTATTTTTATGCTACCTGTGCATGTAACGTCTTATAGTATAGTTCTATTTTTTTTTACTTAATTATTAATAAGCAGTGCAGGAAATAAAAATAGAATATTTTTCAGAGTCACGAATAGTGTGGTGTCTCTTCAATAATTAAATGGGGCAAGCTTAAGACACAGGATGCGTATGAAAATTCGTTCAAACAAACTATAGCTGACGCATCGCATTGAATGTTATGTATAAGTTACGGAAATTCATTGTTAATTAATTATTAACAACGTATTAATTGTGATGTAATTATTATTAAGAATTATTGACAATGTATGTATTAGAAACTTTCTCCCTGTAAAATTTTACTTAAAAAAATACAGTAAAACGCCAGTTAACCTTACATTACACTATCTTACAAAACCAGAACAACTGTGTGATACTCGTAAGATTTTAAAATGTTTTTTACTTTAAATAGCATTAAATTTTATCTATACAATTTCTACAGGAGGCATCTATGAACCTTCAAAATGTATCGTTGTTTTTTCAGTCTTCTATTGTCATTGATTTTAGAATGTTCAACAGTTTAAAGCACAAAAAATGATTTTAATGGAAGCCATACTGATAACAACAAAGTAAATATTTCATTTAAAAATCACTTTGTTATATTCTTTACATTAAGTAGGCCTACTTACTAGTGTAGGATTTTTCGGAAGAAAGGGAAACTGTTGCTTAGTGGCAACGCTGTAAGTAAGCGGTGTGACCTTGACGATACTACTTCCATTCAGTTAACTATAGTACAAGAGGAAATAAACAAGATGTTAGCAGAAGGGATAATAGAAAAATCCACCTCACCATATTCCAGCCCTTTAGTAGTGGTTACAAAGAAAGACTTATCGATAAGACTATGCTTAGACGCGAGACAGGTAAACAAAATAATTATTCCAGACAGAGAGTCGCCAGAACCGGTGAGTGAAATTCTACAACATTTCAATGGGACAAAATATATTACGACATTGGATTTAACGGCTGGATATTGGCAAATAGAACTGGAGGAAGGGTCTCGCCAGTATGTAGCATTCCTATATAATGGAAGGAACTATCAATTTTGTAGATTGCCTTTTGGACTAAACGTAAGTGTTTCAATTTTTATTAAATGTTTAGACTACGTACTAGGGAGAGAGATTTTAGAGTTTACAACTGTTTATGTGGACGACATAGTAATAACTTCACCAGATATTAATACACATTGTGAAAGGTTAGATAGAGTATTAAATATTGTGATAGGTAAATTGCATGAGTATGGCATAACTGTCAAGTTTAAGAAGTCAGAATTTTTAAAAGAACAGGTTAATTTTTTAGGCCACATAATTTCAGCCAAGGGTATCAGTACAGACCCTAAGAAGGCAGAGATAATACAAAATTTTCCAGTACCTAAAAATGTGAAACAATTGCAAAGCTTTTTAGGCTTGTGTAATTATTATACGCAATTTGTAGACAAATATTCTTACTTAACGGTACAATTGGGGCATTTGTTAAATAAAGGTAATCGATGGCAATGGAGTTTAAAAGAACAAACTGTATTTGAGCAAATAAAAAATAAGTTCTTAAACACTGTCATATTAGCTCATCCTAATTTTATAGAACCATTTTACATACATACCGACGCATCAGACATAGCCTTGGGGGTAGAACTATTTCATTTAGATGGGGATGGTAACCATAAAGTGATAGCTTTTGCTAGTAGATCCTTAGTAGCTAGTGAGAAGAACTATACAATAACGGAAAAGGAGGTGCTATCAATAGTTTTCGCCTGTAGAAAATTCAGGACGTATTTGTTAGGAAACAAAGTAATAATAAGATCAGACCATCAAGCCTTAACATTTTTGAAAAATTGTAAACTAACGCATGGTAGGTTAGTGCGTTGGATGTTAATGCTACAAGAGTATGATTTAACCACAGAGTATTGTAGGGGTAAAGAAAACATAGTAGCTGATGTCCTATATAGAACTGATTTTGATAATAATACTGAAATAGATATGGCAAATACATATAACATATTTATAATCAAAGAAGTGGAGGGAGTAGATATGAAAAAATTAATAAATACCCTAGCAACAGAACAAGGAAGAGATACAGAACTTGGTAAAATAATAATAGCGTTAAATCAGATACCCAATATACCTAACAAATGGGAAAAACATTTTAGTTTGTATAATAAACATTTATTTCACCATACAAATGAACAAGGTGATGATTGGAAAGTATGCATTCCTAAAGTTATAATACCTGAAGTAGTGAAAGATTGTCATTTAAGGTATGGTCATATAGGTCCCAAGAAATGCAGTGACATATTAAAAGAGTCTGGTAAATTTAATAATATGGAAAAAACTGTACATAAACTGTTAAAAGCTTGTGAAATTTGTCAGAAAGCCAAAGTAAATAATCGTAAGCAGGAGGGTTTAATGCAACATGTAATACCAGACAGTCCTTTAGCAATAGTTGCCGTTGATTTATATGGCCCTCTACCCAAAAGTTGAGGAGGGGTGAATTATTTATTTGTTGTACTGGATGTTTTTACCAAATTTGTAAAATTGTATCCTATTAAAAAAGCTACATCCTTGGTATTAGCTAGAAAGATAGTCAGTGAATACATTACTGAAGTAGGTAGACCTAAAATAATATTATCAGATCATGGTTCTCAGTTTACCAGCAACACCTGGAGGGAAACATTACGTTGGGAAAACATTTTAGTTAAACATACATCAGTGTATCATCCCCAATCAAATCCTAGTGAGCGTGTTATGCGGGAATTAGGGCGTATGTTTAGAACCTTCTGCCACCAAAAACATTCATTGTGGGCCACATTTGTGAACAAAATAGAAGGGTACATTAACTGTAGCTTACATGAGTCCACTAGTTACAGTCCTCATGAGTTAATGTTTCAGAGAAGGCCATCACGCATAATAGAGGAACTGATAAAATTTCCGACGCGAACTGAGGTACCACATGGGAGGAAACTGGTGACTGCTAAGGAGCGGCTTTTGAGTAAAGCAGAACAACGGAAAATAAGACATGATAGGAATTCAACACCCATCCAATATGAGGTAGGGCAATTGGTATTAATAAAAACCCACGATCAATCATCAGCTTTGCACAAAGAGATTAAAAAATTCTTCTTATTATACAAGGGTCCCTATGAGGTTAGTGAAGTAAAAATGGAGAATGCTTATGTATTAATAGACCTGCAAACCCGAGAAATAAAGGGAACCTATAATGTAACACAGTTGAAAAGGTACTATTTACATGAGTAATGTTGATTATTCTTTTAATTCATTAAAATCATGGACGAATAAGTACAGATTATTTTATAATGAATTGGGGGGTACCTGAAAGCATAACTTTTAGTTTAAACAGTAAGGTAATGGGTGCATTGCACCGTTTGAGCTAAAAAAAAAAATTTGTGGCCTTGTCTGTAGTTGGCCATCATAATTAATTAGATTTAAGTAGTCAATGTATAAAGATAAACCATACAAGAGATATGGTAAATACGATTCCCCATTTTCGGGCGGTCACGGCTTCACCGCACCCTGACCGTGGATTTGGCTTAATATTCTAAATTGGTGAACTTAGAAATACAACTGGGGGGTTTAGATCCGGGGAATCTAAGATTGTAGAACTTTGGAACATGGCTATATACCTAAGTATGGGTGATCGACCGATTAAGGGAGTGTGAATATTAACGTAGTAGGATTACTGGTATCCGGGATATCAGTAATGCCGAATTTTGTAAGGATGGGGGAGAAAGAAAAGAAAAAAGTGTTCACCCCTTCCGCTTCAGTCCTTGTGGAGGCAACTGGGCGCTTAAGTCCGGGGGGGGGGGGGTAATAGCGTGTGTGGAAGGAGTAGTTTAAAATAAGATCAGAATTTAATAAATTATAATAAGTTATGTGATGATGGAGAAGGTGGATACTAGGTTGTCAGTAACGAAATATTAAATATTAAAATGAGTTACATCAATAATGTAGCGTATGTAATTAATTTTCTGATGTAAATGAATGATGTTGTGTTGGCGAGGAGTATTTTATTTTAATGTATTAAAGAGTAATATGAAGATACTTAACGATTGTTAAGTAAGTAATTTGTTCTAATGTAGTTGATTTAATGTGTTTTAATAAGGAGTTTGTTAATTTTGAAATGTGAATGGAATATTTATAGTGGAAGGTATTTACACGTTGTAACGGAAACGTTTATTTAAAAGTTGATGGGAATCAGAGCGATCATTTTGAATTTTGGGGTAAGAGTTAACTAGAGAAGGTTATACAGAATGTTGGTATGTAATTCTTATAAGGTATTATACTTAGACTAAGTATTCATCCATATGTAGGATCATAAAAAAAAACTCAGTACTTCTTAACGCAAACCAACACAGCTAAGGGGAACCAGATCAGTTAGGGATACCAGGCCACTATTTTTTTTGATTTCATGTTTCAGTGTCTGGTGATGCTGTGGCAGCGGTCCTGTGCTGGCCTGCGTGTCAGAACAGGAGTGTCAAGTGCAGGTCTGGCTTTGCGGTGTTGGGATCTTGAAAGAGAAGTCCAGTAAGGTCATTCAGGTACGGTCACAGTCACTGGACCAGGGGTAGGTTAACCATAATTTTGAATAAAACATAAGGGGGTTGTGGCGACATATCTTGGCTGATCCCTTTCGAAAGGACGAGAGTGTCAATGAGAGCTTTTATGCTTCGGCATAAATCCTCTCATTGGGGGGGGGTGGTATTGTAATGGGTCTAAATTTACCTAAATATTATTGTGTAATTTCATAAATTTTATAATATGTAAAGATGAGGCCCCTTTGAGGTGACGCGATAGCCAGTAAATAATTTCCATGGCCATATATGGTTATGAGATTATTTCGAAAGTCTATTTTTAGCCAGTGACAAACACATCAAGTATTTTGTTGATGAAAAACATTTCGTGACGAAGTTAAAAAGGTGAAACTCCACTCAACGGAACGTTATAATACTGAGGACAAGACGTATGGCGGAGAGCGGAGAGAACCAGCTTAGAGACGCACCAAACGGAAATTTGTAACACTGAACGCCAGTCGACTTCCATCTTTTGCTGTCTGCAGCAGCAATCGTGGGCACCCGCATAAACAGCAGAAAACGTAAATCAAACAATGTGAAATTCTAACTAATATTATAAATCATCATAATAATAATCAGTGAACAGTAAAAAATTTGGAGTGACAGTTTCAGCCATAAAAACGTTATAAGTGAAAACAACAAACAGTGCACGCCACAAGGATGAAACCTACGCACCATTAAAGGAAAGTAAATATAATTAAATACTGGCATTTTTAAATTGAGCTCAATAAAAAAGAAATGTAGAAGTGTGAAAGTGTGCGCGATTGAATGAATGAAAAAATATAGGCCTAGCAAGAAGTGTTGAGTTGCATAATTTTGATATACGTAGTAGTATTTTGATGTCGTAGTTTGTTGATAATCAGTTTTATGCCTTAAGGCGGAATAAGTGTGTTCATGATCTTTTTTATGTTCCCAAAGGAAAATAAATAGGCCTATGTTATATTTTACTTGATTTACGCAGTTTGTTATTTGTATTTGCCCACCGTTCTCTGCCTAAGTACACTAAACGATTCCATGGACCAAACATTACATATAATCATGTTCATTTTAATAAACAATTACTGAGTAACACTTCAGTTGACGCCCTCACAGGGACATTTTTAATTACTGATTGGCTGATAACACTTCAATTAGGAGGGGAACCAATCAAAGGACGTATTCACTAATATAACCATATACGGACGGCAATACGTCATAAACAATTAATTTTTTGTCATTATACGATGACATGAATGATCGAAAAACAAGGAAGCTGCATCATTGAGGCCGTGACATTATTCCGAAAAACGTAAGCAACGACGAAAATCTAGTGGGCAGCGCAGGACGTAAACGACAAAAAGTGAGACGCCACATTTCCGGCATCTTCCCAGTCTACGAGACGTCTTCAGCCCGGCCGGGCGTCATACTATCAAGTTCGCGAAAAAGACTCAAATTTAATGTTCCATACAGTATATAATGTAATGAAATAGAAGCTATTCAAATCTCAATCAAGGTAGACAGTGCGTGACCGATTAAATAAACATCGCAACCCAGTTTTGGACAGTTTGTCAAACACCAGAGGAAACTACGCAACAACATGGATGTGCCACGTGCTACGAAGAAAGACTGCTACGTATTTTGAAGACTTCGGCCAGGTACCTGGTGAAGTGTATCACCTAAAAATTTATTGTTTTTGATAAAACATTAGAGCTCTAATACAAGATTGGGGGAAAAGAAATTATTTTGGCCTTTGGCATTGGTTATTACATAATAACATATTATAATGGGAACTCAAAAATGTAACAGTATGAAAGTGTGTGTGATTGTGTGAACGGAGAATATATAAGTAAGAAGTGCTGAGTTTGCAAAATATATACGATATATATACGTAGATAAACTGATGATTCAGTACAATCTGTTTTTGATGTAATAATTACTTGTGACTTGTTTTACGCCTCAAGGCAGAATAGATGTTTTCATGTCATATTTCATGTCTTCAGAAAAATAAAATAATGTTATACTTTACTTGATAAATACGCATTTTGTTATTTGTATTTGCCTATTGTTCTCTGCCAAGTACACTAAAAGACATCCTTGGTTAACCTTAACACGTAAAATCAATATTTACATAATATCTAAATACTGAAAATACTACAGTTGACGTCCGAATAGGGCTGAATTTAATTATTAATTACCTAAATACTTCACATTTAACTTATAATCTGTACATTGGTAAATGAAGAATGAATTCATTAATTGGTGAATGAACATAAATATATATATTGTTTAGATTTATTGAAGCATTTTCAATGCCCTTCTCTGTGCATTGCATTTGTGCAATGCCTGTAAATTTTTTTATTACTGTTTGACTAATCTAGCCATAATATTAAATTTATTTGTTAAAGACTTTAACTACTTATTATCAGTTAATTTACAAAACAACCAGTTATTTTATGGAATAACTAGGTAAAGTTTGAAATAGTGTACTGTACTTATTTGACACTTTACCTAACGCTGTCAGGTAATTCATGAAATAACTGAATTATATACATTAACGGAAACATATACAACTTCTAATGATAATGTGATGTATTTATAATAATATACACACACTTATTGTTTACTAATGGTACCTATAATCTCCATTTTCTATTGCAGTGTATTCACTGTTCATAGCCTAAAGGTTGTAATGGTACAAATATTACCGTCCCTGGACATTGGGAATTTTAATAATTTTATTTATGAATTGTATGGGGAAGATAAACAATGTACGCAAATTAGAGTTAAGGTTGACTAGTTCATGGCGAGTATCAGTTATTTTTAGCCATCTGACATTTGAACTTTGCATGTAGACAAAGCAACATAAGACGTCATCAGCCAAACCCAATTGACGTCACAGGAATGTAAGGCGTGTCAGCAGTCTGTCAACAATTTGCGCTTGAGTTAACAAAGGCAGTCATCATACAACATCTCACGGCGACGGACGCGGGCAGCTTTTGCCCCAGTTTTAATATACCCAGTGCTACAGCCGAAAAAGTTCCGCGGAACAAAAATGATCGGGCACCCGAAAGTAAAAAATATAAAAATGTTGTAAAAGGAAGCAATTTGGTGTGTTGAATTAATAATAAAATGAAGTAACAGTGTTGTTTAACATAGAACAGTGAAGGAAGAAATGTGCGGAGTGACGGGAAATACCTAAGGAGACCGAACAGTTTTGGATTAAAATGTCAGATAAGTAACAAACGGGGAGAGTAAAATAAACCATTTAAAATTAAATACGAGCTCAAAGGGAAAATCTAAAATATGTACTGTGTGAGAGTGGGTGTGCATGTGTCATAATTATATAACAAAAGTAAGAGGCGCTGGTTTGCGTCAAAATGAATTTAACTATTTCTATGTTTTAAATATTTCTATTGTAATCATTGTATTTCTTATCGTTAAAAGATAGTATCAAAAATAACAGAGGAAGAAGGAATTTTTTATTCATGATGGGATTGAAAAGAATTTAAATGGGGTTTTCATTTGTTTATTTAAAATGAATTTAAATTGAATTGATGAATAAAAAGAAGATACGTATGAAGGTAATCAATCTGTTTTCTTTAAATAACCTGATTATGTTCTCCAGTACGTCTAACCGAACCCTGGTAAGTACAATTTTTTGTATAATTGGTAGTAAGGCAAGATGGCGTCCGAATGAAGTAGATGCTAACAAGTGATTATGTGAAAGTAAATAGTAAATAAATAATTAAAGTAATATTACATTGGCGCTTCCGAACAGGTACGTTTACATAAGATTTATGTAAATGTAGGCCTACTTGGGAGAGCAAAATGGTTGTTTAAAGTAACTAAATGAAATATATATAAATGTAAGTATGAAGGTTATGTTATAATATGATATATGTTTATGTGTACTGTAAGAATTAAATAATCAAAATGAGTACGAGTGAAAATATTAACAATGAAGTCATCTTCACTGACAGAAATACAGAAAGTCAATTAAATATGAAGTAAGCGAAACCGAGTTGATGACAATGGAAGGCGTAACGAATCAACCGACACCTATCCCAGTTAAGAAAGACGATTATAATGATATAATGAGTATTTACGAGCAATATCAAGGGATATTAATGAAGTAAAGAGTGATTCTGATGTAAAACTTAATGTAATAAATAGTCGTTTTGATGAAGTAAACACCAACATGAATGAACAAAAGAATGATTTCAATGAAAAGTTGAAAGAACAAAATAATGAAATAAAGAGTATTTCAATGAAAAGTTAAATGAGATTAGAGACGAAATAAAACAACAAAATGGCAATATTAATAAAAGTTTAGAAGAAGTTGATGAACATTTTAGTGCTATTGTAAAACAATTACAAGACGAAGTAAACGAAAGCAGAAAGAGAAAGGAGGGGGTAGAAAATGGTACATATAATAAGGTAAGTGGTTGTAATGGTGTTGATTATAATTATGAGAGTATAGTGGGGGTAGAAAATGGTGAAGAGACCGATCAATTAAACGAGAATAAAGACAATCAGGTAACATATAATAAGGTAAGTAGGGGTGAGAATAATGGCGATATAATTAAAAATGTGGTGTTAGAGAGTAAGGTTGTGAATAATGATAGTGGTGATGAAGTTTTAGTGGAAGTAGAATTTAATAATGGAGTGTTAGTGAGTGTTGATGGGTTACAGAAAGAATGGAAAGAGAGTTTACAGGTAGAGGGTGTAGCGTGTCAATTTTTGGGTATTTTTATTTTTAACAGTGTGGGGCATTTATATTTTTTATTTCCTTTATTTTGGGCGGGTTTGTCAAAAGTTGTGAAAATTATTGTGCAACGTATTTGTCCGTGTAGCAGAACGGTGTTAAGAAACAGTTCGAAACAAAAGCATCGACGCAGTTTGTTGTTGAGCAATGCGGCTGAAGAATTTACCCCCACAAAATTCTAAGAACTTTGTATGTGTGTCGACGCCCGAGCGCAACTACGCAAGCACGCGCTAAAAAGGACGCTCTGGCCGAAAAACTCAAGATGGCCAAAGCGAGAGAATTATTCATCATCTTCTCCAAGATTAACCGGAAATACTGCTAAGAGACCGCCTACTATCAATGACGTCAGCAGAGCCAAAGCCAATATTGTACTTTGGTACACGGAATATAACTTCCATATTCCATTTATAAAATGGTTACCTCACAACAACTGAGGCTTGAGCGACGAAAACATAGTGGCAGTGAACAACAGTTTCCCTCCAGAGAAAGCAAGCTGTACCTGTTACGTTACAGTTGCAGTCTACGAGTAGCAGTTCCCGGTACCGGACTGGGCCAAAGTAGGCTCATCAAAAAATTGTAATGTAACAAGTTAAAGAGTGGATTAATCAGTTGAATTGTCGTATGACCGCGGTCAATCTATTGAGAGGGCCTTAATCGAGAATTTTATTTTTCTTATTTTGGACAACAAAAAACCGTGTAACCGAACAATGCGTGTGCGGGGAGACCGCGTGGCCGGCGAAGGGGGCATTTGATTTGTATAAAATGTTAAGGGGCTTTTAATTTAGTATGAATGTGAGTGTGGCAAAGCTGGGCTGTGTTTTTTGTTTTTGTTTGTGTGTGTATAATTATGAAGTTATATAATTGTCCATTACAAGGTAAGCTATAGTCAGTAAGGTGCAAGAGTTGCACAACATGTAACAAGAAGATTTAACATTTCAACATTTCTGAGTAATAAAAAAATCTGATTTCTCTTCCATATAATTGAGAGTTAAATTCTTTCAATGCCTTATTTCGTTATATGTATCGTCAGAGTTCGTCGAACGAAATGGGTTTACCTACACTACGCGATCCGGCCAGATCCAAGTCGTAAGGTAAGTGGAAGTGTTAACTTAATTTGAATAAATAATATACCGAAAATTAAAAAGTTACAATTGGTGCAGCGTGACCAGGATTTAAGATAACTGAAGAGGGGTTATCTTAACGCCGGTCTACATCTGACGATGCATAGCGAAGTAGGGTTGCGAAAGCAAATTGATTTTGTAAAATATCAGTTTTGAAATAAAATCACTAATTGACAGTTGTTACGTAAGAAAAAATAGATAAAGTAAAAATGTCCGAGAATACAGAAAAAAGTAGTATAATAAATTCAATTATAAGTGAAAGTGGCCTTGAGTCGCAATCGCTGGATGAAAGTGGTATGTTGAGGGGGGAGACGGGTGCTGTTACAGAAACAGCTGGCGGCAGTAATGTAATCGTCCATTCGACCCCGATTGCAGATGTTGACTCTGGGATTCAGTTGACCCCAGTTTCAACTAAACAGAATAAACAATCAGAGGAAACTGATATAATGAGTTTCTTACGAAAAATGGATAATAAATTTGAAAAAATGGACAATAAATTTGACATGTTAAATAGCCGTTTTGATGAAAATGATAAACGCTTTGATAACAATGAAATAATTTTAAATAAAATGAAAAGTGATTTTAACTATAAATTAGACCAATTACCTAATGATTTTAATGAACAGAAAATAAAATGCGAACAGCAAAATATTCAAAACGAGATTAATTTTAAAGCAATTAAAGACCAGAATATGCAGTTACAGCAGAATATAAATATAAAATTTGATGAGTTGATAAATAGTATACAAGACAAGAATGTATGTCTTGAAAATGCCGATGAAATGACAAGAAATAGTTCGAATAAAGTAGAACAGAGTAAGAATAATATAAACGAAAGTTGTAATGACAATGTTGTATTAGGTAATGAATTAATAAATAATAATGATGTTGATAATAATGAGAATAATAATGTCATTGAAAATGTAATATCGGAGAGTACTGAGGAGATGGTAGAAAGTGATTATGAGATGTTAATGTGTGTTAATGAGTTGGAGAGAGAGTGGAAAGAGAGCTATATTATAGGTATGAAACAGGGGGTAAATTGTTTACGAGGTAGAATGGGGGGTGAAGGAAGACCTTCACGTATATATTGTGTAGACAAGTGTGCTACAAATAATTGTTTTTTGAAGTTTTTTGTTTTTCCTGGAGAAGTCAGGAAAGATTTAATTGAATTTATACCCTCTGTCTGTAATACTTTTGAGAGTGTGATTTGGGGTTATGAAGAGAGAGATGTAAACAGAGAATTGTGTGTTAATGAAGTAACAGAACTATATAACTTAAATAGAAAGTATGATGAATGGAAGGAAAGTTTAGAAATATATGTGAATGATAACGACTACAATGATTTAATAAAAATGATTAACCCAATAGTTAATGAATTTAATGATGGAGACTTAACAAAAATACCTAACGTAGACTGGTTATATGAGTATTTGAATAAGTTGATTGAAGTTAGTTTTTCTGGTTACAACACACAAAACAGTCATTTGTGTGGTGATAAAATTGAACGATGTTATGTAGAACCAAGGTTAATTTGGAACGATGGAGGTTAAACTATTAAAACAATAAAAGACAGTATAAACACTGTGTTTAATGGTTTCTTGACATGGCAGAATGGGACAATGAAGTGCGGAAAAAACTGAACAATTAATAGCAAGAGTTTGTAAATAATATAGTGAATTAATTTGTGTGTATTGTGAAACGTTGGGTAAATAATGTGTATATGTATTAGAAAATGTTGCGATAATAATAATAATAATACCAATATTTTGCAAGTTAAATAAATATTAGAATTAATTGTGAAAACAGTAATTGATTAATGGTAATTGTTTCGATAACTATATAATTTATGTTTTTGGTAATTGATTTAATTAAACCAATTTGATATGCTTAAATATTTTGATTGCTTATTTAAATGTTAATTAATTAATTTTTTATGAATTTAATGCATTTTACGAGATGGAAATTTGGTAATGAATGATCAATTATTTAATTTAAATTAATAAAGTTTGTGAAATGTTTCAGAGATGGAGGTGGTTATGTTTTGGGCGTATATCATGTTAAATGGATTGTAAGTAGAAAAAAATTTTATAATCATGTATAATAAAAATGTTTACAGGTGTGATTGAGGTGTTAATGCAATCATTGTGTTTAATAAATATGATAATTAAAAGATTTGCTAATAATAAATGAAAAATGATAGATAATGATTATTAATAATAAATTTTGAAAAGTTTAAGAAAGTCAAATGGTAAAAGGTTATGAATGGGTTAAATGAGTATTGATGAAATGATTATATTTATATAATGTATATAAAATTTTTTATTAAGTAGTTATTAAGCGGCTATAGCGGGGGTGGCCTGTGCTCTCGCAAGTAGCGAAATGGGTTGGGGGTAACAGGGAGTGTTACCTCCATCGGAGGCCAAAATGGCGATAAATGTGCGGCACACCTTATCCGTGTAAAGTAAAAATTTTACACACATTACTAAATGACCGTGTCACACATAATAGTGATGATTGAAACAGGCAGTGAAATGAAGTTTAGATTTCCCCGACTTTTCGGGCGGTTACTGCCTTACCAGCACTAACCGTGGTTTTGGCTAGCGGCCAGCTATGGTCATATCAAGTCCCTTGACCATAGCTGACTTGAAATTGGTACATACTTGAAATTTAATGGAGACAACTAGGGGAAATCTCCGGTACTATGGAACAGCGGCTGCCACTCTGCCCGCTTTGGGGTAGCAAGACAGGTGGTAGAACCGTCTTAAGGGTGTATGATTATCTAACAAGAACATGATGATGTTCACAACGCTTGAAACTTAATAGCGGAAGCAGAGACACGGAGAGGTAAACCCTGCTCCAAAATATACAGTCTCTGTCGAAGCGCAAGGGCGAGACAGTCCTCCATAATTTGAAATAGTGTGTGTGGCTGGGAGGTGACGCAAAGGAGTCACGAATTTAAATCTTATGACATAAAAGTTTTTGCTAATTCGAATTTTGATCCAATAAAACTGCTTGTGCTCTGTTAAACAACTAGTTGCTCAGACACTCAATATGAGGTGTTCATTACATGCTGTAATTTTAAATGTATTATTTTACTGTTATAAGTTAGACATAGGTGTTGCTAAGAATATGTATTGTCATCATGTGTGTATATTTTTTTTCTAAGCCAATAATTAAATCGTCTGGCAGGTTAACATAAATGATCAGAATCAAAGAAATGGGAAACAAGGAGGTGAGGAGTAATGATAAATAAATATGTATATTCCATGTAATTTGTTCAAATTTGAGATGTGTTTTCATTAAGTTAGGGTATCAGCTGATCAGCAATAACATGCCACTGGTATACTAGTTACAAATGTTCTAAGTAATTGATGTTCAATGTAATGTTGTAATGTATTACAGACGTTTTAAAGTAATGATAAAAATAATTTGCTACAGTGAGAAATAAAGTAACAATTTATGCAAGATAATAAGAGATAGTTTTTTGGGTGATAAATATTTTGTGGGGCATATAGATCTGTCCCAACTGAATTCCAAGTTGAATTTGAAATAGTAGAGGTGAAGATAATGTAATGTTGTTTTTGAAGTAATGTATGCTATAGAAGTTTGAGAAGTATTGATATTGACACAGTAGTAATGGAGAATAATTGGAGAGTTTTGAGTGATATATTGATGTGTATAATTAAGGAGATTATTTTGTTGTATTTGTAGTGAGGTAATGAGATTGAGATTTTTGGGGATGGCAATTTTGTATTAGAGGGTAGTGTAATGTAGGAGTCCGCAACAAGGGTTGGGACGGGATTAGAATAGATTTTAGTGAGGAGGGGCCGCCTTAGGTAGAATCCAGGCCGCCAAATAAGGGAATTGAGTTTTGGGGTAGGGGAAACACATATCCTAAGTACAAAGGGTTAGAGAGTATTTTTTTTTTATATATGTAGAGAAGGTGGCGATTTGAGTTCAATGATAAG
The DNA here is from genome assembly GCA_034769895.1 of Magicicada septendecula. Classification (NCBI taxonomy): domain Eukaryota; kingdom Metazoa; phylum Arthropoda; class Insecta; order Hemiptera; family Cicadidae; genus Magicicada; species Magicicada septendecula. The sequence goes on along the minus strand of CM068375.1, from coordinate 398,704,651 downwards.
TTGGGGTTTAGAGTGTTTTGGGGATAGATAGTTTGATAGAGATGGGTGTCATGATAATTGAAGTGATGAATGTTAGAGTCAGGGGAGTAAAGATTATATATGTATACAGATCTAATACGGTAAATGAGAATAAATAATTTACATCACCCACAGTAATGTAGAATTAAACTGTTAACTAAAGAGAGGAATTTATAATAAAGAATATATAATGGTTTATTTTTTCAACCAGTGACAGAATTTTAATAGAATTGAAGTTAATGTAAAATTAAGGTGGTAATTTTAAACAATTTAAATGTCAATGTGCTTATTATTTATATTAATATTTTGTTTATTTTAAATATTTTGTTTTATTATGTTTTGTATTTCAAGGTAGGATATTACAGATGTTCAATGTATTTTCAGAACTTATATATATAACATATGTAGGTCAAGGATCTTGGACTTGACCTACTTTCGGTCAGCTGATGAGTTCATATACCTACTAAGCTTGTATAGTAGGGAATTAATTTTATTTGTTTATTTAATCACTTTAAACCAGTTTTGAATAATTTCTAAATATAAATGAAACCTTTGAACAAATTTAAATTTTTTTGAATTTTAAAATTTTTGAAAATTTTAATTTTTTTTGAAAAAAAAAAAACGTGATTTTTCGCCTGCCAGCGAATGAATATTTTAGATAATGATTTTTTTATTATGTGTGCATTAACCATGTTTATTTTATTGTATTGCATTATATTGGTAGACTATAAGTGGTTCTCATGTTGAGTAAGGATGTGTTTAGATTAGTAGAAATGTCTAGGTTAAGTTATTTGAAACAAAAATTAGAAAAACAAGGAAGAGAATTTTTTGATAAAATATTATTTTTTTTGAATTTTGAATTTTTTAAATTTTTAATAAATTTTAAAAGAAATCTTTTATTTTAATGTGTTATGGTAACATGTAATGTTAGTGTGTGTGAGCCCAGTATTTGCTAAAGGCAGCCCAGCTTGCAAAAAAGGGGAAACATATCGGCGGAGGAGCTGGAATAATTTTAGCCGGGGATTGAGGATTTTTGGGGGTAGCATGTTAAAAGGCGAGGTGCGCCGTGGTACGAGTCTGCTCGATTTCTCGGTGTTGGGATCTCTTATGGAGAAGTCCAGTGATCTCGTTCAGATGAGTCCATAGTCGCTGAGGCAGAGGGGTCGTGTACCCATGAGATTAAGAACCAGGGGGTTGTTGGCACCAGTTCTTCACCGGTCCTCTTCGGGGTTATCGATGAGATTTCTTCTGTTGTGAACAACAGAATTCTCATCGAGGGGGTATTGTAGCGTGTCAATTTTTGGGTATTTTTATTTTTAACAGTGTGGGGCATTTATATTTTTTATTTCCTTTATTTTGGGCGGGTTTGTCAAAAGTTGTGAAAATTATTGTGCAACGTATTTGTCCGTGTAGCAGAACGGTGTTAAGAAACAGTTCGAAACAAAAGCATCGACGCAGTTTGTTGTTGAGCAATGCGGCTGAAGAATTTACCCCCACAAAATTCTAAGAACTTTGTATGTGTGTCGACGCCCGAGCGCAACTACGCAAGCACGCGCTAAAAAGGACGCTCTGGCCGAAAAACTCAAGATGGCCAAAGCGAGAGAATTATTCATCATCTTCTCCAAGATTAACCGGAAATACTGCTAAGAGACCGCCTACTATCAATGACGTCAGCAGAGCCAAAGCCAATATTGTACTTTGGTACACGGAATATAACTTCCATATTCCATTTATAAAATGGTTACCTCACAACAACTGAGGCTTGAGCGACGAAAACATAGTGGCAGTGAACAACAGTTTCCCTCCAGAGAAAGCAAGCTGTACCTGTTACGTTACAGTTGCAGTCTACGAGTAACAGTTCCCGGTACCGGACTGGGCCAAAGTAGGCTTGTCAAAAAATTGTAATGTAACAAGTTAAAGAGTGGATTAATCAGTTGAATTGTCGTATGACCGCGGTCAATCTATTGAGAGGGCCTTAATCGAGAATTTTATTTTTCTTATTTTGGACAACAAAAAACCGTGTAACCGAACAATGCGTGTGCGGGGAGACCGCGTGGCCGGCGAAGGGGGCATTTGATTTGTATAAAATGTTAAGGGGCTTTTAATTTAGTATGAATGTGAGTGTGGCAAAGCTGGGCTGTTTTTTGTTTTTGTTTGTGTGTGTATAATTATGAAGTTATATAATTGTCCATTACAAGGTAAGCTATAGTCAGTAAGGTGCAAGAGTTGCACAACATGTAACAAGAAGATTTAACATTTCAACATTTCTGAGTAATAAAAAAATCTGATTTCTCTTCCATATAATTGGGAGTTAAATTCTTTCAATGCCTTATTTCGTTATATGTATCGTCAGAGTTCGTCGAACGAAATGGGTTTACCTACACTACGCGATCCGGCCAGATCCAAGTCGTAAGGTAAGTGGAAGTGTTAACTTAATGTGAATAATAAATTTACCGAAAGGGTAAAAGTTACAAGGGGTTGCAGAGAGTAAATTTTCCCCGGCTTTATTGTGAACCAAGGTGTTCACTGGTGTTTTTGAAGGGCGAGTGTCCCTTAGTGGAAGACGATGTGTCTTCAAATTGTTCCTGGATTTTTTGTGGTGTTCCTGGAAGAGCCAGGATGTGTTTTAATGTAGTAGTACCCTCTGCATGAACTGACAGAGAGAAAGTGAAATGGGGTTATGATGAGAGGTATTGTGAGAGAGTGAGAGATATAGAGTTGTTCCAGTTGAGAGAGAGAGAGAGAGAGAGAGAGAGAGAGAGAGAGAGAGAGAGAGAGAGAGGTGGTGTTGTTTGAGGTTAGTAGAAGTTGTGTAGACATAAGACAAGATTACTGTTTGATGATGGAGGGTAAATATTTATTGTTCATGAACATTTAATTATGTGAGTAGGGGGTTTTGAAATGGACTGAATTAGGAATGATTTGTGGTAAACAATAACAGAGAATAATGTAGATTGTATATATTTTGTGTTGTTGTTAAATGTACTTATGTAGTAAGGTTAAGTATACTCAACTTTAATAATTGACAGCTGGTCATTGTGAATTTTGATGAAGTAATTAAAGCAATCTGATAATTGAAGTAATTAAAATGAGTTTGATAAAATAGTTGAATTAATTTGAAAGGAGCTAATAAATGAAATGTTGTATAAGCTATATGTTGGTAATAAATTTGAATTTTTTGGAGAATTTAATTGTAATAAATGTTAAAATTATAATAATAAATGTAATAAATCATAATGAGGTTGATTATGAAAAGGTTCAATGGAAAGTCAAAGCTAAAAGTTGTAATGTTTGTAATTTATGCAAATTTTAAAGGTGAGATTTTTATTACCGATGTAATAATAGCCATGTCCATTATGAGTGTTTATTATGTTGTATTATGTTGATTATGTAATTGTGTGGGTATATCTAAAACATGTAATTGTATCTTTTAAATGCAATTCCCCACATTTCGGGCGGTCCCGGCCTTACCAGCCCAGACCGTGGTTTTGGGTGACAACCAGTTATGGCCAGACTTATTGTAAACTGACCATGGTTGGTTGCCTATGAAATTGGTTTAACATAGAAATTTAATGGGGAATCTAAGAATTTTGTTTTTGGAACACGGCTACATACCTAAGTATGGGTGGTAGACCGATTAGGGGCATATCAATAAGTTTATTAGTAGGGGTACTAGTACCCTAAACTTTATGTAACGCCAAAGCAAGGATGGGGTGAAAGAAAAGAAAAAAGTGTTCACCCCTTCCGCCTCAGTCCTTGTGGAGGCAACTGGGCGCTACAGTCCAGGGGGGCAATAGTCTGTGTGGAAGAAGGAAATTGATGATTACTGTAAATAGGATAAAATGAACCGGTTAAAGGGAATTATGTTGATAATATAGAATGTGTAATTGATTTTGATATAATTAAATGATTTTTATGTTGATTTGAGGAGTATTATGAAGATGCTTAACGATTTTTAAGTAAATAATTTGTTATGATGTAGTTGATTTAAATGTGTTTTATTTTATATAAGAATTTTTAGTAATGAATTTAATTACCGGTATTTTGAGATTAATTTGGGAAATGACAGATATTTGTAATGTTGTAATGGGAAATGGTCATTTAAATTCTGATTGGAGTCAGGGAAATATTTTGAATTTTGGAATAAGAATTAACAAGAGAGGGGCATACAGAATGTTGATAGTAAAAGATGAAATGTTTCATGTTAGGTTATATATATATATATATATATATATATACATATAGATATATATATATTTTAGTCACTTTTTGCTACAGTCCGTTTCTTGATATATATAATACATTTAATAATTGTAATTAAATTGACCTCAAGATGTTATTTTTATCCTTTATTGGAACATGTTTCGGGCACTATCTTGCACCCATCCTCAGCCTTCCGGTTTTTCTGTCTGGTGAAGTACATATGCTTTGCTGGTTGACTACTATTATTGTGGCTTCCTGTTGGCTTCTGGTATTTCAAATTGGTTTTATTGTGTGCGATTGTGGTGTATGTGTTAGTTTTTTGTGTATTTTCTATGTTGAGTGCTTTGAATATTGTGTCATGTTTTGTATTGATTTGTATTTGTTCAGGTATTAGTTTGTTTTCTGTTTTATGTTTGTATATCTGTAAATTTTCCCAAATGTTCATTATGGTGCCTTTGTGTGGTATATGTTTTATTAGTGTTACATTGGTTATGTCTGGGAATTCATGTCCTGTGTTTATTGCATGTGTGGCTAAATTGTATTTATATATTTCTGGTTTTTTGTATGCATTTAGGTGTTCAAAATAACGTTTTTTCAGCTGTTTTTTTGTTTGTCCTACGTAACATTTATTGCAATCTTGGCATTCAATTTTGTATATGCCGTTAGTTGTTGTATTATCTTTGTTGTGTGAGCTATTTAGATTTTGTAATTTATTTTTATTAGTTTTGTATGCTATTTTTATATCTGTGTTTTTAAATAGTTTTGTTAGTTTTGTCATTTTATTTGAAACGTTATTTTGAACACCTAAATGCATACAAAAAACCAGAAATATATAAATACAATTTAGCCACACATGCACATGCAATAAACACAGGACATGAATTCCCAGACATAACCAATGTAACACTAATAAAACATACCACACAAAGGCACCATAATGAACATTTGGGAAAATTTACAGATATACAAACATAAAACAGAAAACAAACTAATACCTGAACAAATACAAATCAATACAAAACATGACACAATATTCAAAGCACTCAACATAGAAAATACACAAAAAACTAACACATACACCACAATCACACACAATAAAACCAATTTGAAATACCAGAAGCCAACAGGAAGCCACAATAATAGTAGTCAACCAGCAAAGCATATGTACTTCACCAGACAGAAAAACCGGAAGGCTGAGGATGGGTGCAAGATAGTGCCCGAAACATGTTCCAATAAAGGATAAAAATAACATCTTGAGGTAAATTTAATTATAAATATTAAATGTAATATATATATATATATATATTATAACGTGACAATTTGGCAATTTAATTTAATTTAAATTTGTGAAGTCCTTCAATCTTGGAGCACCAAATTTAAACAACATTACATATACATAAATAGGTGTGAACGTCTCACGTTCAAGATTGACAAATTCTTTAAACATATAACATTTAAATAGGGGGTCAGGTGTATCTGCAATAAGAACTCTACGGAACTTGAAACGGTAATTAAAATTTATTTGATACTATAAAAAAATATGTGCACATGGCACTGACTTCGATTTAAAAAACATTAGTTATTATTTGTTATAATGCCGTAAGGCTTAAGATATATACATCCTTACTAACTAAACATTCTATGCTACTAAATAGTATATAAAAGAAAAATCTCATTTTTAGACTACTCAGTCTATTAATATGTTTCAAAATCAATTTTTAAATCTTTTTTCTATATATGGTACGTACTCAAAAGATTAATAGTTATTACTTCTCAGTACTGTTTTCTCAAATACTAATTGTTTTTATTTATATTCTTTGTAATCATTTTATATCATATTAATTTGAGCTCTTGTTACGTTAATCGTATTTCTAAAACATCTATGATTTTTAACTCTACTATACAAGAAATATTACTCTTAATTTTAAATAAAATATTAATGTCTTTAACTGTCTTTGTATACTGTGTATGATTAAGATATGAATAAGTTGTCTATCACCTTATTGTCGTCAATCATACTCGATCATTTTTTGTTCCATCGGTGTTCGTCTTCGTCTCGCCTCCAGCGTCGGCTGTCTCTCTTCTCCTCTTGTCCTGCGTCGGCTGTCTCTCTTCTCCTCTTGTCCAGCGTCGGCTGTCTCTCACTCTCTCGTCCTCTCCTCTTGTCCAGCGTCGTATCGCTATGGAACTGCTTCTCTTGTCCAGCGTCGTATCGCTATGGAACTTCTTCTCTTGTCTAGCATCGTATCGCTATGGAACTTCTTCAGTAGTGCTGTTATTAATTACAATGTTTGTCTTATAGCTTGGTTACGTATTTGTACATAACTGGCAATTTAAACTGTTTATAAAAATATTAATAAATATGCCGTGCTGACGGGCATAAGCTCCCGCTGCATCGTGGATGATTCAAGAAAAGAAGAACCACTGAAGCTTGCGTGTCCTATTTATACCCATGTCTTGGTCGACACCCTTCAGTGATACAAAATCGACATGTTAGAAACTGTCTATGGCGTCAGTTCCCCCACTCTTTGTCAAATTCACTATTTTTTATATTTCTGCGAATTGCAGAGTCCTGTAAGTATTTCTTTATACTTATCTTATAACTAATTTTACAACACATGTTCATTGTAATTTTGGACATTGCAACTTAACCCTTTTGATTTGTACACAGTTATTTCACTATTGCACTTGTACGGCGTGTCACTTTCGCGTGGTTTTCGCACACAGTATTTATTAAATTTATTTACATTTTATGGTGCTTTTGGATTTTAATTCTTAATTCTAGTTTATGAATAATTACGGAAAAACAGTCATTGTGCAATTATTCATACTGGGGTGGCAAACTTGCCTGCAGAGACCTGCGTTCACACACACTAGCAAAATACTGGTGTACACACTTTCAGTTACATTTGTGTGTGTGTGCACGTTGATTCAGGTCGAAACACCTGTTCATATTTTTGTCTGAGTCAAGCTTGCAATCCATAACATGCTTATTTCTAATATATTATTAATTATTTACAGTTTATTAAGTAAATTTAAATTTTTATATTTCATGCTCAGTACCTCACTTATTTGTACTGTCGCATTATTCCTCTGCTTGGTAACAACAAAAAATTTTAATAAATTTATTTATTATACATTTTTTTTAATCTATTTATTTATTATTATTATTTGCAAAAAAAAATATAACAAATAATAAAGAATAATATTCATCATTTCACCCTTAATAGGAGTGTATACAAATGTCTTACCTCCCCTCTTTCGTACGCTCACTGCTCGCGACCTTGAATTAGGGTGGCTTTACAAACAGCTGATTTAACTGGTTTCAATGACCTCTGATTTATGTGTAGAACTTCTTAAATGACGTTGCGTGGAATTTACCAATTTCTTTCTTCTGTATCTCATCATATACAATGAAAGTGTTCTGTCCCACTCGCTGTCTTAACGTATACGGTCCATTATAAAGTCTGAAGAATTTCTTCGCCGTATTATCACTCTTTTTTCCCACTGGATTTGCTTTGAGTAGTATACTTTCTCCCACGTTGAATTGTTGTAACTTGTGAGTTAGATTAAATCTCTCTATTCTCTTGTTACCTCTCTCTCTGATTCGTTGCTTTGCGTATTCAATTTTCACACTTATTGGTACAGGTACATTTTGGTTATTAGGTTTGTTTAGATATTTAGTCCAAAATCTGGTTGGCTTCTTATCTTCTTCTAATTCCATTGGAGTGTATCCTGTTGCTTCACTATAATTTTCGTTAATGGCTTTTTCAATAAATGGTAAATATTCTGCCCATTTATTGTGTTGATTATGGCAATATATTCGTAAATATTTACCTAATTCTTTGTTAACTCTCTCAGCAAGGTTCCCTTGAGGATGTCTTATGGATGTGAGTACTGGTTGTATTCCATTTTCCCTTAACGTCCTCTCCCATTTTTCACTTTGGAATTGCACACCTTGATCACTGAGTATCTTCTTCATTTTTCCATATAACGGAATATATTTTTGCAGTAGTATCTTTAGAACAACTTTGGTTGTGGGTCGCATAATTGGGTACAGTCGGACTGCCTTGGAAAACACATCGATACATACCAATATGTGCTTCACACCTCGACTTGATCGTGGTAATGGTCCCAGAAAATCCACTGCAATTAGCTCTCCTTTGTTTTCCTTCTGTATACTCTGCATTCCTACATATGTGTATAAATTCGGTCCTTAATTTTACATTAACTTACTCATACATTCTTACCTTCGCTTCTAAACTTCCTTAGCTCTTTTTGCTTAACATGACATTACTTTATCTAATACATTACTTATACACTACATTAACATTCATTACCTTCTATTACCTTTCTTTAACATTACCTTTCTGATCGCTACAACTTTCTTGAAATACACTTCCGTAACAGAATACTTTTTTAGCTCGTAGTGTGTCGCATGGTCGGTTACAGAGGAACTGTCTTGGAAAACAACGATATTTTTCTCGAAGTCCTTAATCCTAAGTAGTCTCTGCCCTTATGACTTTTCACTCTCGCTTTCTTCTGTGTCCTTGCATCTTCGATAAGTGTTCGCTTGATCAGCCGTTCTAATAATTATGGCAATTATTGCTCATCTTAATCATTTCTTCATATTTATAACATATCAATAACAACATTCCTTACCATTTCTTCTTAAATATTTCTCTACAATAGCATTCCTTACCATCAATAATACATTTCTTAATTAACCCTTTCAAATAATATTCCTTATAATATTTCTTAATTATACTCTCTTATATTATTACACATATTATTTCTCATTTAAAAATAATTATTTAAGTTCGGTTCGGTGTGTCGTTTGAACTGACACCCCTCATTATAACAATTGCATTGTTGTACACAGGAAATTCATTGTGTTCACCCTCGTATAAACAACATCCGCGTTCCATTGTATTATCCCCTCGTTACCTTTCCGTTGCATAGCTGCGACGTTTGTGTTTATCGTAGAAGTCACCTGTTCATTGAGCAATGTTTTCATCTTGCCTCTCTTTCTCTCGTAACGGTCACATTCCATAATTCTCTCATCATGAATGCACTGCGTATGTTCAGTCTGCTTGAGGCCCATATAAACAGCTGTCGACGGTTTTTTCATACGTCATTTATGATAACCTCTGTAGTTTTCATACTTACAGTTATAATTATCGTTATTATAATTATCGTGCGTATATCTAACATCATACTTGCCACAATTTTGCGTAGTGTTTCGTCTAGATAACTTACTACCACAGTTATAGTTACAGTGACACTTAGTGTGTGTGTTCTCGTCGTAAATATTGCGACTTAATTGTTTCACACGTATTGTTTTACTGTGAGTTTGCACAGCGAGTTGGATATTTCTATCAATAAGGTATGCCAGTCGATATCCTACGTTATATTCTTCCCTAGTGTTAAGTATTTCACTAGAATTATAATTATTAAATATTAACATTCCTTCAAGTTCTTTCTTGATTTTAATAGCTTGTTTATCAAGTGCTATCTTACCATTACTTTTGCGTGTTTTTATACGCATATTATTGTTGATATCCGTAGGTACTAAGTGCGCAGTATTAATTACGATATCTTGTTCTACTTTTGCTACTACTCTTAGTATTGTATTATATTCTTTTACCTTTTTACCTAATAGTGACTTATCAGTTTTAAATTCTTCTATTTGTCTATCTAATCTAGCACATACATTTTGTCTTATTCCATATTCATCCATAAGGTTTCCCATCACCTTAATGATTGCCTCTATACTAATACTTCCTGATATTGCCATGTCGAAGTATTATTATTAAAATATTTATTTAATAGTAATTCTTTTAAAAATTATTATTGATAACCGTTCCCTACTTATTTATTTATTTCTGTATTTTTATTAATAGTTATTATTAATACTCATTACAGTTACACCTGTTACATAGACAACAATATTATTTGTGGTGGGCGCCAGCTGTGTGATTACACAACAATTAACATTACATTCAGTTACTGTTTACTACAAATAATAATTACATATTATACATTTTTCATTTAACACTCTTTATATATTTTAGAGCAACCATTTAGCTACATAAAAAAATTTTAATAGTCAAATGATGGGTATCGGGTCATACATTCATGATCTACAATTTATGTCACAAATTTTTGTACGTAAATTTAGGCATGTCATGCCCCACGTCCAGGGCGACAAATTTATATAACGTGACAATTTGGCAAATTTAATTTAATTTAAATTTGTGAAGTCCTTCAATCTTGGAGCACCAAATTTAAACAACGTTACATATACATAAATAGGTGTGAACGGTCTCACGTTCAAGATTGACAAATTCTTTAAACATATAACATTTAAATAGGGGGTCAGGTGTATCTGCAATAAGAACTCTACGGAACTTGAAACTGTAATTAAAATTTATTAGATACTATAAAAAAATATGTGCACATGGCACTGACTTCGATTTAAAAAACATTAAATATTATTTGTTATAATGCCGTAAGGCTTAAGATATATACATCCTTACTAACTAAACATTCTATGCTACTAAATAGTATATAAAAGAAAAATCTCATTTTTAGACTACTCAGTCGATTAATATGTTTCAAAATCAATTTTTAAATCTTTTTTCTATATATGGTACGTACTCAAAAGATTAATAGTTATTACTTCTCAGTACTGTTTTCTCAAATACTAATTGTTTTTATTTATATTCTTTGTAATCATTTTATATCATATTAATTTGAGCTCTTGTTACGTTAATCGTATTTCTAAAACATCTATGATTTTTAACTCTACTATACAAGAAATATTACTCTTAATTTTAAATAAAATATTAATATCTTTAACTGTCTTTGTATACTGTGTATGATTAAGATATGAATAAGTTGTCTATCACCTTATTGTCGTCAATCATACTCGATCATTTTTTGTTCCATCGGTGTTCGTCTTCATCTCGCCTCCAGCGTCGGCTGTCTCTCTTCTCCTCTTGTCCAGCGTCGGCTGTCTCTCACTCTCTCGTCCTCTCCTCTTGTCCAGCGTCGTATCGCTATGGAACTGCTTCTCTTGTCCAGCGTCGTATCGCTATGGAACTTCTTCTCTTGTCTAGCGTCGTATCGCTATGGAACTTCTTCAGTAGTGCTGTTATTAATTACAATGTTTGTCTTATAGCTTGGTTATGTATTTGTACATAACTGGCAATTTAAACTGTTTATAAAAATATTAATAAATATGCCGTGCTGACGGGCATAAGCTCCCGCTGCACCGTGGATGATTCAAGAAAAGAAGAACCACTGAAGCTTGCGTGTCCTATTTATACCCATGTCTTGGTCGACACCCTTCAGTGATACAAAATCGACATGTTAGAAACTGTCTATGGCGTCAGTTCCCCCACTCTTTGTCAAATTCACTATTTTTTATATTTCTGCGAATTGCAGAGTCCTGTAAGTATTTCTTTAGACTTACCTGATAACTAATTTTACAACACATGTTCATTGTAATTTTGGACATTGCAACTTAACCCTTTTGATTTGTACACAGTTATTTCACTATTGCACTTGTACGGCGTGTCACTTTCGCGTGGTTTTCGCACACAGTATTTATTAAATTTATTTACATTTTATGGTGCTTTTGGATTTTAATTCTTAATTCTAGTTTATGAATAATTACGGAAAAACAGTCATTGTGCAATTATTCATACTGGGGTGGCAAACTTGCCTGCAGAGACCTGCGTTCACACACACTAGCAAAATACTGGTGTACACACTTTCAGTTACATTTGTGTGTGTGTGCACGTTGATTCAGGTCGAAACACCTGTTCATATTTTGTCTGAGTCAAGCTTGCAATCCATAACATGCTTATTTCTAATATATTATTAATTATTTACAGTTTATTAAGTAAATTTAAATTTTTATATTTCATGCTCAGTACCTCACTTATTTGTACTGTCGCAATATATATATATATATATATATATATATGTTAGAAGTTAAGAAAACCAGTTCTTCTTAACGCAAACCAGCGCACAGCTAAAGGGGACCAGATCAGTTGGGGATATGGTATTATATAAGGCCACTTATATAATAAGTGGAGCGGTCGTGGCGTAGTGGCTAGCGTGTGGCGCTGCTACGCTGTAGGCGCGGGTTCAATTCCCGCCTGGGGCCATCTGATTTAGATACGACCGTTCCCCCTCACAAGGCAATGGCAAACCAGCGAGAGGTATCCTGCTTAGTATAAACCTTCCCCAACTATGCCGTTCGGATCCGGCGTTAAACTGTAGGTCCCATATACCTGTGAGAGACTCAGTACCACACGCACCACGGGTATATGCGGGGAGTGTACAAACCAGTCGTAAGACTGAAGGACTACGATAAGGCCACTATTTGATATTTTTGATTTAATGTTTCAGTGTCTGGTGATGCTGTGGTGGTGATCCTGTGCTGGCCTGCGCGTCAGAGCAGGGGCATCAGGTGCCCGTCTGGCCTTGCGGTGTTGGGATCTCGAGAGAGAAGTCCAGTAAGGTCATTCAGGTGCGGCCACCGTCATTGGACCAGGGGGTAAATTACCCATGAATTTAGTAAAACATAAAGGGGGTTGTGGCGACATATCCAGGCTGATCCCTTTAGGAAGTATGTGAGTGTCAATGAGAGTTTTTATGCTTCAGCATAAAACCTTACACTGAAGGGGTATTGTAACGGTACAAATATTACCGTCCCTGGACATTGGGAATTTTAATAATTTTATTTATGAATTGTATGGGGATGATAAACAATGTACGCAAATTAGAGTCAAGGTTGACTAGTTCATGGCGAGTATCAGTTATTTTTATAGCCATATGACATTTGAACTCTGCATGTAGACAAAGCAACATAAGACGTCATCAGCCAAACCCAACTGACGTCACAGGAATGTAAGGCATGTCAGCAGTCTGTCAACAATTTGCACTTGAGTTAACAAAGGCAGTCATCATACAACATCTCACGGCGACGGACGCGGGTAGCTTTCGCCCCAGTTTTAATATACCCAGTGCTACAGCCGAAAAAGTTCCGTGGAACAAAAATGATTGGGCACCCGAAAGTAAAAAATATAAAAATGTTGTAAAAGGAAGCAACTGGTGTGTTGAATTAATAATAAAATGAAGTAACAGTGTTGTTTAACATAGAACAGTGAAGGAAGAAATGTGCGGAGTGATGAGAAATACCTAAGGAGACCGAACAGTTTTGGATTAAAATGTCAGACAAGTAACAAACGGGGAGAGTAAAATAAACCATTTAAAATTAAATATGAGCTCAAAGGGGAAATCTAAAATATGTACCGTGTGAGAGTGGGTGTGTGTGTGTGTGATAATTATATAACAAAAGTAAGAGGCACTGGTTTGCGTAAAAAATGAATTTAACTATTTCTGTTTTAAATATTTCTATTGTAATCATTGTATTTTTTATCGTTAAAAGATAGTATCAAAAATAACAAAGGAAGAAGGAATATTTTATTCATAATGGGATTGAAAAGAATTTAAATGGGGTTTTTGTCTGTTTATTTAAAATGAATTTAAATTGAACTGATGAATAAAAAGAATAAGATATGTATGAAGGTAATCAATCTGTTTTCTTTGAATAACCTGATTCTGTTCTCCAGTATGTCTAACCGAACCCTGGTAAGTACAATTTTTTGTATAATTGGTAGTAAGGCAAGATGGCGTCCGAATGAAGTAGACGCTAACAAGTGATTATGTGAAAATAAATAGTAAATAAATAATTAAAGCACGGTACTACACATATGATTTGCAATCAAGTTGTATTTACTCACATTCTTAAATTCAGTCGATTTCGGTCAGAGACCATCGTCAGATCATATACACTGTGGACTTGCGGTCACAATATCATAAAACAGCCACTATTCTCAAGAAACTCTGGAAGCAATGTATGTTTCACGTTCATTAATCACTGTCTACAAATTCGTTTTTGTAAATAGTGGCTGTTTTACAATATTGTGGCCACAAGTGCACAGTGTATATGACCTGACGATGGTCTATGACCGAAATCGATCGAATTTAAGAATGTGAGTAATTGAAGCTTTATTGCAAATCATATGTATGGTACCTTTAGGCTATAAACAATGAATACACTACAATAGAAAATTGAGAATATACAACTTCATGGAACCTTATCTAACCTAACGGTTTAAAGTTATTAATTATTGATAAATAAATAGGCTAGGACACAAAAACCAGCTAATCTGTATCTAAAATACTAGCTACAAGAAATCTGGTGGCTGTTAACCAACAATTTTTTTTTAATACTGCTGAAAAATTCATAAAAATAAATGGCTACTAATGGAGCACTTACATTACCAGAATGTTTGAGATTGTGGTGCTTGAAAAGAAACTTTGGATCATCAGTTTTGTATGGGCAAAGATCACATAACAGAAGTTTGTTCTCACTATGAACCAGTTCATGCCTCCGAAGTGTACTGATTCTGATTGTTTTAAAATCACATCGGCCACACATATACAGCTTTCGTGGCTGAAACAAGAAACACAGTTGAAATTTAACAGGCAATTTTAAAACAGTTAAATTTTCTTAAAAATAAATACTGTTACGACATTACAGAACATTCTTCGTGTTTCTCGGCTATTCTAGTGGAACCAGCTGTAATGTTGTGTGCCTACGTGATTCGTAACAAGCGTTAACGAGATTGTTCCAGACTCACCGGTCCCCACGCACTGTGTTCAAGGCCGCAAGCAATTACGCTCTAGTGTAGCGTTGACGCGTATTATGGAATATTCTGGAATATCAGCGGGGTATAAATATAGACATTCAGCAACGGTCAGTTGAGTTTTAGTGGTGATTTATTCAAGTGAGGTTCAAGTTATTGTCGGGCGATTTACACAGTGCGTTTCAAGTGGTGTATTAGTAAAAATAGATTACAGTGCTGACATTATTATAGTTGACATTTTTCAGTAAAGGGTTTGTGAGGATTGGTCACAATTTTAACTTATTTGTGTCAACATTTCGACAATGTTTATTGTCATCATCAGGACCTGTGTATGAATACAAAAGACATGTCAAACACAACAGAACAATTATTTGGGTGAACGTGTTTGTGTGTGTGTGTGTGTGTGTGTGTGTGTGTGTGCGCGCGTGCGTGCGTGCATATGTGTGTATCATTGTATATGTGAAGGAGTTGAGATAGCTTGTTTACATCTTCAAATGTTTTCTCTAAGACGAGAAAATTATAATATCACAGAATTTAATTTATACACTATTACAATTTAAACTACTATAATGTAATGGTATTTTTTAATTACAGTATTATAAAAGTAATTTAAATTTTAATAGTGTATAAATTAATTTCTGTGATATTATAATTTTCTCATTGTCTTAAAGAAAACATTTGAATATGTAAGCAAACTATCTCAACTCCTACACATATACAATGATACATAGCCTATATACACACGCATATAGAAAAACACGTTTACCCAAATAATTGTTCTGTTGTGTTTGACATTTCTTCTGTATTCATACACAGATCCTGATGATGACAATAAACATTATAAAAACGTCGACACAAATAAGTTAAAATTTGTGTTATATTTTTTACCGATTTCCAACAAACCCTTCACTGAAAAATTAATTGATTGACGGTCTCTACGAATTTAAGGATTTGATAGTTGACATTATTATTGGATGTGGACAAGTTTTATTTGATTTTTGTAAGGGACTATCTAGTTGATTACAAACTGTTAATTGTGATAATTAAAGCCGGTTTTTAATTACTTTATTGGTGTCTTGTATTTTGTTTTCCACTGTACCATACGACGATCAGTAGACTGTCTTAACAATGTTTTTTTGGGCCCTTTTATTGACCTGACTCAACATATGTAACGATATGACCCATTTTCCTGTAAGTACTTACATCGACTACAGTGGAACTTGGTTATTACGGCCTCGGATGTTACGTCAACTCAGGTGTAACGTTATTTTGTCATAAGCCCGGTCAAACTGATATCTTTAACATTATAAAAATTCCCGGTTTTAACGTCACTAAATATTGTACTACTCTGTTATAGCGTCAAAAATTTCTCAGATATTTTACTCTAAATTTCATATAAACGTATATATGTGCGCGCGCTACGCCCATGGCTACAGACATACATTGTATGCAAGCGATAAGCACTGTAACAGGACCGCCGGCGCCAGCCGGTGTCTGGCGACTGACTTGTTTAAAAACAAGGACAAAATTTTAAAAAAATTTGAGGAAGATGGAGAAAAAATTAAAAAAATTAGGAAATGCGAACATGGTGATGTGAATGCAGCATTATTGAAATGGTTCAAACAGTGTCGATGTTCAGATATTCCTGTGAGTGGACCAATTCTGAAAGAGAAAGCTACAGAATTCGGAAAATTGTTTGGTATTGATTTTACGTGCTCCAACGGATGGCTAGATCGATTTAAGGCCCGACACTCGATTTCCTTTGCAAAAATTTGTGGTGAGGCAAAATGCGTAGATCTGAACGTTACAGGCGATTGGGTGCATAACACTTGGCCAGAAATTAGACGATCATATAAAGATGAAGACATCTTTAATGGAGATGAAGCCGGAATTTTTTATAAATTAACTCCAGATAAGACTTTCAAATTTAAAAATGAAAAGTGCGTTGGTGGGAAGCTCTCTAAACAAAGAGTTACAGTTTTTGTTTGTGCGAACATGACGGGAACCGAAAAAAGGAAACTTTTAGTTATCGGGAAAAGTTTGCATCCTAGATGTTTTAAAAACATCAAAAAACTTCCTGTAAGTTACACTGCCAACAAAAAAGCGTGGATGACTTCTAGTATTTTTGAAGATGAACTAAGAAAGTGGGATAAAGAACTGTCATCGAAAAACAGAAAAATTCTACTTCTAGTTGACAACTGTGCAGCCCATCCAAAGTTAAATTTGACAAACATTAATCTGGTCTTCTTACCGGCCAACTGTACGAGTGTCCTGCAACCTATGGACCAAGGCGTCATTAGAAGCCTGAAGAGTCACTACCGCAAGCAACTTTAAAAAAAAATTATTTTCTGTATGGACACGGCGCAACCACAATTTCACTCTTAGATGCAATACAATTCCTAGACGACTCTTGGAAGAGTGTAACACAGAAGACGATAGCAAAATGCTTTAGTAAAGCACAACTCGTACATGGAAATTTACCCGATGATGACGAAGACGACGACTTGCTGCTCTCTGAGTGGATTAAGAAATTCGACGTAAATGAATCTGGAAATGAACTTGATTCCTATGCATCAGTGGATGACCAAGTAGAAACATTCCAAGTGTTGAGTGACGCAGAAATTATCGCGGAAGTAAAAAACATAGAAGCAGAAGATAGTGTTGAAGAAGATGCTGAGCAAGAGGAGGATGCCGACATCGTTTGTCCGACAGTACAGGAAGCAATGAGAGCTGCCAAAACTCTTCTTACGATTTTACTGCTTTAGAGAGACGTCTGACGACACGTTCAATGCAGCGCAGCATCTCCAAAGCACAACAGAAAGAATTTATTTTTCAGAAAGGAGCGTTCAAAAGAAAATTATGGATTACTTTCGACAGTAAGCCTAAATGTAAGTTACATGTACTTCCTTTTTGATCTTTTAAAATATTCTTCATGCTGTTTGTATACATGAAATGCAGTTTGTAAACTTTAGAATAAATATCACGAATAATGTTAATAATGCAAAGATCTTTTTTACTTCCATATTCCTTAAGGAATGGAAGTATGGTGATGGCAAAAAAAATCGTGTTCGAGATTATTGTAGATTCTGATTCTACTACACTCAAAACATGAAAAAAAGTCGTTTTTCGAAAAGTGTGTGTGTGTGTGTCTGTCTGTAGATTTTTTTTCTATGGCAAACGATAACTGCCGCAAATTCAAACAGAATCAAATAATTTTTTGCATACAGCCCTGATTTGTAGAGTACTCGCGACCTATTGTTTTTGGTGAAGATCGGTTCAGGGAAAGGGGTAGTTTACCTGCAACGGTTTTTTTTTACAAGGGAATTTTTTTTTTTTTGGCAAACGATAACAGCCGCAAATTCAAACAAAATTAAATAATGTTTCGTATACAGCCCTGAATTGTAGAGTTCTCAAGACCTATGGTTTTTGGTGAAGATCGGTTAAGGGAAAGGGGTAGTTTACCTGCAACGTTTTATGTTTTAACAAGGGTATTTTCTATGGCAAACGATAACAGACGCAAATTCAAACAGAATCAAAAGATTATTTGTATACAGCCCTAAATTGCAGAGTTCTCAAGACCTATTGTTTTTGGTGAAGATCGGTTAAGGGAAAGGGGTAGTTTACCTGCAGCGTTTTTTTATCAAGGGTATTTTCTATGGCAAACGATAACAGCCGCAAATTCAAACAGAATCAAATAATTTTTTGCATACAGCCGTGATTTGTAGAGTACTCAAGACCTATTGTTTTTGGTGAAGATTGGTTAAGGGGAAGGGGTAGTTTACCTGCAACGTTTTTTTATCAAGCGTATTTTCTATGACGAATGGTAACTGCCACATATTCAAACAGAATCAAATAATTTTTTGCATACGTCACTGAATTGTAGAGGACTCAAGGCCTTTTGATTTTGGTGAAGATCGGTTAAGGGGAAGGGGTAGTTTACCTGCAACCTTTTACGTTTTAACAAGAGTAAAGTACATGAAAATTCATTTAAACTTTTTCAAACAATGGTAATTGTTAAAATAAAATAATTTTGTTGCCAGGCAATAAAATTATAATTTTTTCATTTTAATGTAAATCTGTACATAGTATAAAGTAAAGTCGGTGCGTTTTCTCTCTGTGTTTGAAATCGCTAATCTCAGGAAGTACTGAACGGATTTTATTCAAGTTTTCGCCAATAGATAGAGTGTCTATCGAGGAACATTTATGTGTATAATTAATACATATATGTTGTACATTAGCTGAGCTATCACGGTTTATGTCAAGTAAGTGGTATAGTTTACATCTTATATATAAAAATGAATGTTTCTTTGTTTGTCCCGTATGCGTTCCTATACCATTCATCCGATTGCGATGAAACTTCGGTGAGTTGTTGTGCGCACGTCCGCGAAGGTTTCTTCCACATCTCCTCCTAAACCACTGTACCGATTTCAACCAAACTTGGCACAAATATTTTACGCAACGGGAGAACCAACATAGGATAGGTGTTTTTTTCGATGGGGTCCTTTTGGGGGTTTTTGGGGTCTTCCACTTCGCCTCCTAAACCACTGGACCGATTTCAACCAAACTTGGAACAAATATTTTACGCAAAGGGAGAACCAACATAGGACAAGTGTTTTTTTCGATACGATCCTTTGGGGTCTTCCACATCTCCACGTAAACCATTGGACCAATTTCAACCAAACTTGGCACAAATATTTTACGCAACGGGAGAACCAACATAGGACAGGTGTTTTTTTTCGATACGATCCTCTGGGGGGTCCTTTGTGGTCTTAAAAAACTATTAGATCTGGTTACTATGGCAACCCAATAGAATAGATTCTGTTCTAAATATATTATCGCATTAAATTGAAGACCACGCGAACGAAGTGGTGGGGAACAGCTATTTATTTTTAAGAAGCCTACTTTAATTAAACTTTATTAATTAAACTAACATTTTCATTACGTACAACGTGAAACTCCGTAGCGAAGCACGGGTATTCTGCTAGTCATGTATAAGAGAAAATATATCGTGCGTGGCAGGCAAGCATATCTCAGTTATGTACTGTTTACGTTTCCATTTTATTATTATCACTACCGCAATAAAATGGCAGGGAAGACACACACACACACACACACACACACACACACACACACACACACACACACACACACACACACACACACACACACACACACACACACACACACACACACACACACACACACACACACACACACACACACACACACACACACACACAAAATTCGCGTTATTTCTGGCCTCATTCATGTTTATTTTCTTACATTTGCACGGTTTTTAAATGGAAAGTGCCGAACCCACACCAACATAACGCATGCAAGCCGAAAAAGTGTCCAGCGTGGATAGCGATTTGCTTCCTGTGGATCGCTGGGCAGTGTAACTGCACGTGTTTACAGAGGAACGATTCATAGACAGACTTTTTGTCTTTAGGGAATGAACCCTCTGCAAGATGCTGAGGGTCCATGAGTGACTTCGGAGCGCTCCTTCTTTTCCGCGTGTTTGTTCTGTGAAACGTACACTGTAGATTCGCAGATTTATTCTAAGCAACGCTCAATAGGAAATGTTGAAAATTTTTGTCCACGGTGAACCCTCATACACACTAAACCTGCTCTGATGTTTTAATTACGGACATCATAATATTAAAACTTTGGAAACTTGAGCACTATTTAATGGAGATCAATCATTAACTTATACAAGCCATTAATTTTATGCATATTTTTTATATATAAGTGTACAACGTTATCGGCAACAAAGAAGTAGTTTTTCTTAAAATTCCTTCTCTGGATATTTGGCCGTAGTCCAATGTTTTCTACAAAACCAGACGTTTCGGCAATGCCATTGACTTCCATCATCAATGAAAATCGAGTGTGATAACATGAGGTGGTATATGTTAGTGACCACAGTACTGTGGTTAAGGTTGAAGCAGTAAGTAGAAAGAAGTAGTTTCTATGGTAATATTTCATTTCGAAAATGATATTAAAAATAAATCTTAGAATATGGAAGTTATGTATGGTTCTCCATACCGATTTTTTTATTTCTCCTTCCTTACTAGTAATTAAAAAGGGTCTTTTATAACGACTCTTTTATAACATCACTCGGACATAACGTCATTATTTTTTTGGTCCCTTCAATGACGTTATAACCAAGTTCCACTGTATATAGTCCACATTAGTTACTTTTTGTTATACTGATCGAATGGTCGCTCGGCACTTTTATATTTTTTTATAAAATGGGTAGAACATTTTATTAATACTTGAGTTAAATAAATAAACAGTTGGTACAGTTCTACAGATTATTTTTATTTTCCTGAGAATTTTTTCACCAGTTACAGCAGCTCAACAGGTTAGATTTGAACTGAAAGATTTGAAACGTATGTTATTGTATGGGTACATAAAACAAGCTTATTGTATGGTACGCCTGATTATAATCACCTTTGTCCTACACACATTTCATACATACTTACACTTACATTGTTACTGTAAAGTTTCTTTTGTTAATAAAGTTTTTCGAATTTATAAAAAAATTACGTCTTTTCTTACCTTCGGGTTCACCTCCAGAGTCCTATAGGCAAAACTGTTGCAGAGCGATTATTTGGGTTTTGCGAAATAATTACGCTAACACAGTTTTTTGGTTCTAACAAATTATTTCTCTTTTATTGAACAATATAGATTTTACTTTACGTTGTTATTCAATGTTAATATGTTATACTGCCTCTATTACATCATCTATATAAGTCAACTGGTTTGGTTATGCAATCTTACACTCTATCTTCCTACTTTTAAAAGAACAGACCATAGTTGGTTAAAACTACTTTCCTTCACTAATTTGTTTCTTAGGTTTCTATTGAACGAACCAGTACGTAA
Source organism: Magicicada septendecula (assembly GCA_034769895.1). Classification (NCBI taxonomy): domain Eukaryota; kingdom Metazoa; phylum Arthropoda; class Insecta; order Hemiptera; family Cicadidae; genus Magicicada; species Magicicada septendecula. The sequence goes on along the minus strand of CM068375.1, from coordinate 398,682,821 downwards.
TTTGTCCCCACACTCACACACATTCGTTCTTTTACATTGGCAATCTACTAAACCCCACTTTGAGATCTCATTACTTTGTAAAACATCTGCAAATATAAATTGAAATATCGTTACAAATTCTGATTTAAAATTAATTATAGGATACTCAGCCTGGTTGTAGATCTGATCCAACTGTTGAGGCACTTATTTTACCCCGCACTCCTAAAGTCAATTGAAGCTAGTTAAAGTTATTTTGTCTTTTGACTGGCGTTAATGGTTCACTAGTTACTAGAACCGTGTTTTCTCACATTTCACTTTTAATAATTGTGTTGGCCGACGTAACTTACTTGCGAGTACTTGTTGTTATTGACCTTTAATTATTCGCACCTTGGTTACTGGAACCGCGCGCTCCTTTACTGCCCCGCGTGGCTCTGCTGTGTCTACTTTAGTGGTCCCACGATGACTGACTGTTGCCTCCTGGCTTGTGGTAATTACGTATTTTTCTGTAATTCACAGATAGTTTGGGTTGCAAGTGATTACGTAATTCGTCTAGACGAACTGTCTAGACATAAACAGACTGGTCTCTCATAACATTGTATGCAGTGTTATGAAAGCAGGGGTTTCCAAGAGGTTGTACACTGTTTTAATTAATATTTCTTAACATTCTTTCTCACCCAATTCTGTACCGTTACAACATTAGTATAAGTGACCAGTAGTTGACTTGTAATTTTCTTCATACAAAAGTGTACTGTATACGATTTGTCATTAAGCAGTAACAGTACTTATTGTTAATAACAGTAGAAAATGGACCTTTGTCAAACTTCTTACCTGGGATTTACCAATGCACCATTGGTCATACACTACTTCCAACCCTCTACGTCTTAACATACATTTCAAATCTAAGCTCTGAAGCTGCCGTAACTGGTGAAACAATTGTCAGGAAAATAAAAATTATCTGTAGAATTATACCAAGTGTTTATTTATTCAATTCCAGTATCACTTAGCTGTTTCAGTCTACTACTGTCTGCATAATGTAGTTTTAATCCATTAAACATGCTGTCCCCTTATGGTGACTCCATACATATGAACAACTGTATCAGACAGTGTAACGGGACAAAAAGGGCATAAGAATTTTACATAATAATTTTATGAAATCCATTGTTAGAGACGTATTGGAAGTTATAACCAAGTAGGTGACTAATGTCCCAAGTCGAACAGACCTTACCATATAAGGTGAGGTATTTGTTTAATTACCATCACATCACACTTGGATCATGAGAGCTCCACGTGTTTTCGATGCTACAACAAATTTCTGGGTACGAGAAACAACTGGAACCTTTGATGTGTGAGGGCAGGAGACGAGGAGACATCCGGTTGAACCTAGTTTCCAGAGCGCAAAAAACTCGAATAGCGTGCCCCATCTAAGATCGCCCCAGTCGCCAGTTCACCATCAAACAGTACGGTTGCATTGTAATAGTGTCGGGAGGCCTACGCGGGCAAGGATGGTAGGCCTGCCCCAAAGTTAAGTTTAAAAGAGAGTAATGAAGTGTTAAAAACGTTTTAAAATAATGGCAGTCTTGTACTCAGCAGCAGAACGAACGGACGTAAATTTAACCGTAACCTCGGGCGAGTTTTTGGTAGGCCGAAAATGTTAAAGTAGGCCTACCAAGGAGTGTATTGCAATGTAATACAGCAGTAAACAGTTTTACAACAGTAGTAACAGTTTTTTTTTTTTAAATGAGTTTGTGGTGTTTTAGTGAAGAAGGCTTGACCGACATAGTGCGCAACACCTGAAACCTTGTGTAGATAAGTACAGTGTGAAAACATGTTTTTTGGCTAAAAGTTTATATAGTAAACATTAATAATAATGAGCTCAATAAGTGGGGGTTAAAAAGATATGTAAAGAGAGTGAGAGAGTGTGTGAGAGAAAAAGGGGAGAAAGAAAAAGTAAAAGAGAGTAGTAATTTGTATATGAAAATTTGCTAATGGAATTTTATGTTTTATAATTGTTTATAGTATCATGTAAAAAGAAAGTAAGAAAGACAGAAAGAATTTAACTTTGATTAAAATACATAAGATTTGTTATTATCATAAACATGTGTTAGTGTAGTCATTACGCCAGATCCATAACCTATTTTCTGTGCCAAAAAACTCGCCTAAACGAACCTGTGAGTTTATGAATTAAGGGAATTAAATTACCTAAATTATTTAATGGGAAGAGTGTTATGGTTTCGATACTGAACCTCAAAATATCGTGGCAACCTTGAGAGTTTGGGATCTTCTGGTTTTTATAATAATGTAAGTCATAAGTAAGTTCGTCAGAATCGGGGGTAAGTAAAGTATTGCCTATATTATTTTAATTGTAGAGTTACAACAGCTATATCAGACTATGTCTGGTGCAGGCTGTCACATACACATGCACACACGCCAATTCTCTACATTTTCAAACAGCATTATAAAAATTCATTTAATTATAAATCAATAAATACTTCACTGCTATATACATTAATGAAATACTTGTTATAAACTTTTATTAACGTTTATATCCTGTATCCTGAAAAATATTGGGTTACATGGAAAAGACCTAAGGATACTAGCTACACTGTATTGGATGTATTGGAACCAATCTGGAATGGTTAGAGTAGGCAAGGAGAAAACTGAAGAGGTGAAATACGTGCACAAACTTATGTGACTTTTAATATGTGCATATGCAATACTTTTATCACAAAGCATACCTTTTCATGAAGCCTGCAGTGTTTGAGGAAATGATTTTCTCTTTTACTTTTAAATGAGCAATGCAAACAGAAATACTTGAATGGCAAACTGTCTTCATATTTACGTTTCCGATCTGTTTCTGGGCACCTGCTGAACAAGGACAAAGTAGTATAAATATGCTAATAATTACTGAAAAAATAATAAGATTTATTATTATAAATTCTAACTATTACTAATTCTATCACAAGAAACTAAGCACAGCGATTACAGACATAGTATCAATAAAGATATAGTATACACTAGACATGGTTAACATACGGTTACACTAACTACGGAAGTTGAAAGTACTCTTTATGCCACTCTATACTGTTTCTGTTCTTAGCTTAATCCTGATGCAAACAAACAGGCGTGGCACATCTGAAACGCTATTTGCTACCTGAATTAGAGGAGGATCACTCTGACAGAAGGAGTACAGACGAGGTACATATAATACTGATTCTGTTGTAACGGGACAAAAGGGAAACCATTTTTTGATAATTTTCAATAAACCTGCCTATGTAAGATTCAGTATCAGCCCGTACCAGCTACGAGTTGAGAGTGGGGATAAAGCGTAGGTGAGTCAACAGCTATATTTAACTGTATCACACAAGTGGTAAACAAGACCTAACCATATAAGGTAACGAATTTTTATTAATTAGTCTGACGTCACGATGGTATCATGAGCAGAACACGTGCTTCCAATCTTACAACGCAGTTCTGGCTTCTAGACTTTTCGATGTGTTTACACCAGAGGCGAAGAGGGGAGCTAGGGGAATCACGTGTCCAGGGTGTGGAGAGACTGCATAGTGTACAGTTGCAAGCCCCAAATTGGCAGCAGTTGACAACCACCTTCAGTCTGTTCAGACGTATAACCGTAGCCTCAGAAATTTCAGTAGGCTGAAGCGATTACAGTAGCCGAAGCCTACCGAAATGTACGGTATTGTGAAAGAAGAGTAAAAGAATGAAATATTGAGAGAGTGACGATTTTATAACAGTTTAATTTGATTGGAGTGGTGATATAAGTGAAAAAATGAAGGACGACAGATGGTGTAATGAGGGATGTTGAATAAAGATAAGTACAATGATAAAATAAATACATCGGTCTAAAGTTTCAAGTAAAACTATAAATATCAAAGAGCTCAGTACTGGTTTGCTAATTTAAATATTTGCTAATAGAATTTTATATTTTGTATTTTGGATGTCATTAAGAAAGTAAAGAAGGAAGTAAGAAACAGAATTTAATTCTTGAAATAAATAAAATAGTATTATTTTATACATAACCACCAAAATCAGTAAAATTTCACCTTGTTAAGGTAATGAAGAAGGCCTTTTTGAAATTATTTAAATTTCATCATCAGTTCACACGCTATTACTACACTTTCCTCTTCTGTGTCAATGTTCTTGCTGCAATGTCATCCTTTATATGTATGTATCTGTTGTTGTTATCTGTGTCCTCCATTACATCTTTCTGATGATGAAATTTAAATAATTTCAAAAAGGCCTTCTTCATTACCTTAACAAGGTGAAATTTTACTGATTTTGGTGGTTATGTATAAAATAATATTATAACAAGTCAGTGGCATAATGTTCAGCAAAATAAAATAGTATTTGGTTTACTATAAACATTTGTTAAGCGTCGTTATTACGCCAATTTACCATAACCAGTCCCGTATGAAGAACCTCGCCTAAAACGAACCCGGGTAAAGTGTTGAATCCGGGGAATTAAGTTAAATAAATTCTAAAAAGGGTGAAGTGTAAAAAAGGTTTCCACATTTTCCTTAGTCCAAATGTTGGTGGTGACCTGCAAAAAGTTCTGGAGTCTTCTGTTTGGTAAGTCATAGTAAGGTGGTCAAAATCAGGGTAAGTAATATTCATGTGGGTTGTTTTCAAAATAGTCTAGACAGTTACACTGTATAAACACATGTAAATTGTAATAATTTGTCCTGACCAAAGTAAAATTTGTGTGACAGTGAAACATTTTATAACACCAGTTAATGGCTTTTTTTTAAACAAACCGTTTAAATATTGCAACAAACAAAAAAGTTTATTTAAAACACAAATAGAAGCTGTGATAATTACCAGTGTACTGAATACTATCAGTTGCTCTTAGAGAGTAATTCAATGCTTTCCATATCTGTGTCTGAGCTTGTATCATCACTTGAGTCAGTGTTATTGATAAGATTGTCCATTGTCCACAGCGACGTCGGTAATGTGGGCCAGTTACCATAGCTTATCATATTCCTTGACCCCATATGCTGCACATATAACAACTCCACTTGTCTGCTGTTGTTTCATTTACCGCCTTCTCAATAAATTGTTTTACATCAAGCAGCTAATGTTGTGTTATGATGGGCAACATATCCTTTAAACTGGCTCCATATTAACTCAATACGATTCAGAATACAGTGATAAGGAGGAAGTCTTAAAACGATGTGCCCCGATTTAGGTGGCAAGACAACTCTCATATGACTATACAGTCATTCTGTACATGCGCATAATACATTACTCTGTGAACAGTGTCAATGCCCCTGACCACTGCCACGTGGGGTTGTTTACATCAGGATTGAACTAAGAACGGAAAGAGTATAGAGACTGTTATGCCAATGTAATATAAATGACATGAAATATTCATTATTAGCCATGCGCCTAGACACGGTATCCTAGAGCCTTTCAGAACTACACGGCAAAGCCTTTCACAATTACACTGCCTGACTAATATCAAACACTGTGAGACTTCCTCATCAACATTACATCACACAGACGATCTTCACTGAATACAGAAACCTGTGCTGTGGATAGCTGTCAGCTAGATGAGTTTTATGTAAATTATGTAATTATTCAGTGCAATAAGACAGTATGATTAGAGAGTGACATTAGTTGCAGTACTGTTAAAGTGTTTAACAGTTTATTTGTGTTGAGGACAATTGTAATTTATTTAACAAAGCACCTTCTATTATTGGTTATGTATAGTATTGCGTACTGGCTAACTGTATAACCTGGACAACTATTGTAATATGAGTGTCATTATTTCATAGAAGTGTCCATAAAACTTGCATTCATTATATACTTCCGCTTTTTCAAAAGTTATAACTCATACAATCTTTGTAACATGTACAACTTTACTGTGAAACAGAAATCAAAACGGTACTGTTTTGTTGTTTAAGGTGAGGTCCGTGCTGCACTGAGTGCCAGAAGTTCAGTGTTGACACTTGAGCAGGAGTTAGCTGGTACAAGGAAGGATTCTTGCACACTAGGAATAAAGTATCCTGTCCCCCATCCCAATTTCTTTCTTTGTGTATCCAGTGATCCATCTGTATAGATGTGGACATATTGGTTGCAGTTTTCTGCTATTATTTGTTGTGCTACGGCATGCAGGATTAATTGGTCAGTGTTTTGTTTTGTTACGCTGTCTTCTAGCGTAGTTCTTATTGTTGGTTTTATCCACTGCCAGGGGGGGGGGGTTTCACTTACTAGAGGGATTTTTTGAGGTTGGTTATTTCCATCTGAAAGCAGGATTTTGTTTTTGTATAAAAATGATCTTTTTGGATTTGATGCTGGATTAATTTTCTGTAATGGATGCTCTGTGGTTATTGTTCTCAATTTTAAACTAAGTTTACTTCGTTTTTTTGTTGATGTACGAGGGGGTATCCAAAAATAACCGGAATAGCGCTGCGATTGGCGGAGCTTACGTAGTACGCATTTCTCCCACTAGGCGAGTGTAGCGGAACTCGTTCCAAGTTCAGTGCCGTCATTGTTCGTCACCTGGGAAGGTTGTGTCCGGTCACAGTAATTCGTTTTGTAAAAGCAGTTTTGCTTGCTCCTCGTTTTTTGTCATGGCGGATTTAAGTGAACAACGCGCTGCTGTGAAATTTTGCTTCCTGCTTACGAAAAACGCTGCAGAAACTGTTGTGATGTTGAAAACAGTTTACAAGGATAGTGCTATGGGCTATGGGATCGCTCAAAAAAAGCTCGTCAAGTGAAATCAAACATCAAGTGACGATGCTCATTTGTTTTTTCGATGTGAGAGGGGTAGTGCATTCTGAATTCGTCCCACCAGGTCAGACTGTTAATCAGGCTTTCTATTTGGAGGTTTTAAAAAGATTGCGTAACAATGTGCGACAAAAAAGGCCTGATTTGTGGCAGACGAGGGACTGGTTTTTCCACCATAACAATGCACCTGCTCACGCAGCCATTTCAGTACGCCAGTTTTTAGCAAAAAACAACATGACTCCCTTGCCCCAAGCCCCTTACTCACCTGACCTCGCTCCGTGCAATTTCTTCTTGTTTCCGCGAATGAAGAGGGACATGAAAGGACAACATTTTGACGACGTGGAAGTGGTAAAGAAAAAAAACGAGGCAGGAGCTGTCGGCCATCATAACAGACGAGTTTGAAAAATGTTTCCAGGAATGGGATCGCAGATTGGACAAATGTATTAAGTGTAATGGAGAGTACTTTGAAGGTGATAAGGTTGTTTTGTAAAAAAATTAAATACATAGCTTCAAAAACAAATTTCGGTTATTTTTGGGTACCCCCTCGTATACATCCAGAGGCTCTATATTGAGTTCAACTTCTGTAGCTTCTATTGGTGAAGTCTTTGGACAACCTAGGCATATTCTTAAGGCCACAGTTTTGGAGTTTTTATATTTTTTTCCAATGAATTTCAGCTAAGCATCCCCACACTTCACAGGAAAATGTCATTTTGGGTCGTATGTTTCCTAGGTAGAATTGCCGTTAGATTAATGTGTCTGTTCCCCAATTCCTGTTTGAGAAAGCCTCAAGGATGTTAATTCATTTCATGGTGCTGCCCAGTATAGTCTTCATGTGTTGGTTCCATAAGAGTTTTGGATCTAAGGTTATACCCAATATTTTGGGATATTTGTTTTGTATTTTATATTCTCTTCAGAGAGGGTAAGCTTTGGTTTGAATGTTTTTAAGGGTGTCTGGTAGTAAAGGAACAGCATTCTGTTTTTTCTGTTGAAATTTTTAGGCTCCATTTGTTTGTCCATGTTGCTATTTCATTTATTGCTTCTTGAAGATTAGTGTCTGGCCTATAAGGGTCTGCATGAGCTGTCCATACAGTTATGTCATCTGTGTACATGCTCATCTTTGTGTTTCTGTCCAAATTTTTGTTGATGTAATGGAGAGCTACGTTAAATAAGGTTGGGCTTAGCATAGATCCTTGTGGGATACCATTATATATGTTTCAATTCATGTTGACACTGTGCCGTTTATATTGGCCTGAATTGTTCTGCCTTCGAGAAAGTTACTTATAAATTTTAGTAGCATTCGACCTTTGATGTTCATTTTCATTAATTGTAGTAGTGTTGTAGTGTGTGGTATTTTGTCAAATGCTGGTTCTAAGTGTATCATAGTTGCAAGAATAACTAACAATTTGCAAGAATCTTCTTCTGATAGTTCCTATCCGTTTCAGATGTTGGATATCATACAGACTATTTTAACTTTCTGTACTGCTGCACGGAATAAGTCAGTTGTATTCATGCCAAACAAGGTCCTTATTTCTCAGCCATGATATTCTCGGTTGCCAAACTTGTCTCTTTCCAAGTACTTTTCCCTGTAGTATAGACTGCAATAAGTAAAATCTCTGTTCATTTCTCATGAGATGTCCCAGATACTGAAGCTTTCTTATCTTCACTGTATTAATAAGTTTCCTTTCTTTCTTCATCTTTCTAAGAACTTCAACATTAGTTACACATTGAACTTCCATGAAATGCTCAGTATTCTACGGTAAAGCCACATTTCGAAAGATTCCAGTTTTTTAGTTGTGGCTTCAGTCAGAGTCCAAGATTCTACACCATAGAAGAGGACCGAGAATACGTAACAGCGTAAAAGTCTCATCTTTGTGTTTGTTGTTAAACTGTGACTTTTGAATAAACTGCTCATTCTAGTGTACACTGCTCTTGCCTTTTCAATTCTGCTCTTTATTTCTTGGGAGTGGTCACATTGTTCATTGACAATAGTACCAAGATATGTAAATTTCTGCAAGAATAAATCCCTTGAATTTAATGAGTAGAATCATTTCCCGAAGTTTGGCACCTTGTAAGGAACACTGTACAATGTATGCAAGGGGAGTCATGAAGACTCTATAAGGAGAAAAACTTATTGGAAACGACACAACTAAGGCAGGTTTAGAGGCCAGAATTAGCAACGTACGATTACACTTACTTGGGAAATCAAACAATTCAAGAAATTAAACAAATTCAACCGCTTCCATACATGAAAAATTAAAAATAACTCACCTGTTACAATAATTGTATACATTCTTATCTACAGATTCTGCACTTAGAAGCAAAGTTCCATAGCTTTAACACTTTGAGAACCAACGGCGCACATTTATGCCGCTCACTTTTCAATGCTTTCAAACGTTCGCGTCTTACTATTATGCCACAGAACGAATGTAGAAGTTTTATTTGATATATCAGTTCGTGTTTCTGCCATCAGATTGCAGCACTGACTGAAGAAAATAGAAATGACTGTCTGCAATTAAGAAATTATGGGAAATAGACCATATGTTTATATGAACTTTTTTGCTTCTTTTTAAGTCCTCTATCCATCCCCCAGAGGTGTCCCACATATTACTTAACATCCTGTATATAATCAATAATAAAACTATTATGAGTATTTTCATAAGAGAAAAGTCTGGGAAACAGTGGGTATAATTATTTGTTAGTATTAAATTGTATTAAGTATTTATGAATGTTTAAACAGTGTTTTTTTTAAACTGCTGGTCATTGGGGATGGTCTGTGTACAAACAACATGGTACTCAAAGTGTTAACAACATTTACAATATCAAAACAAACACACACCTTTTTTCTTTTTCTTCTTTTTCATCAACCTTCAACAGCAGATACACATTGTCAAGCGGGTTTTCTCCCGTTTCTTTATCAGTTTGATCCCATATTAATTTTTCTTCTACAGAATTATCTTTCTTTTTGCTGCATTCCTTAAAAGGGCTCACTGTAATATTCATATACAGTTCTTGCAATTCTTCATTTTTACTTTCTCTGTCTATATTTTTCTGAAAAATACACATAAAAACAAAATTTACTTATTTGGATTAAAATAAAAAAGTTTAACAGATTATGATTTACTACACAACAAATTAATAAAATTAGAATTACAACGGGTTTAAAAAAATATATAAACACTTTGTACGTTTCACAGTTTTTATTTAACTCCGACAGCTGTTTCAGCTTATTAGCTATTGTCAAAGAGATCAGTGAACAACTAAACTATACAAAGAATGTAAGGGTGGTAAGCATATGTTTAGAGCGTGTATCCGGGTGTGCTGAAGGAGAGGGTGAAGCTAGTGGGAAGGTCAAGTGTCTGTAAAAACTAAGTATAATTGGAAGGCAAAATATAAAAATCTACAGACACACACACAGACAAACACACACAGAGACACTTTTCGGAAAACGACTTTTTTTCATGTTTTGAGTGTAGTAGAATCAGAATCTGCAATAATCTCGAACACGATTTTTTTTGCCATCCATTCCTTAAGGAATATGGAAGTAAAATATCGGTATGGAGAACCATACATGACTTCCATATTCTAAGATTTATATTTAAATCTTAATATCGCCTGCCAAGCCCGATATATTTTCTCTTATACATGATGTACATTAAAATGAAAAAATTTTAATTTTATTGCTTGGCAACAAAATTATTTTATTTTTAACAATTACCATTGTTTAAAAAAGTTTAAATAAATTTTCAAGTACTTTACTCTTGTTAAAACGTAAAAGGTTGCAGGTAAACTACCCCTTCCCCTTAACCGATCTTCACCAAAATCGAAAGTCCTTGAGACCTCTACAATTCAGGGATGTATGCAAAAAATTATTTGATTCTGTTTGAATTTGCGGCAGTTATCGTTTGCCATAGAAAATACGCTTGATAAAAAAACGTTGCAGGTAAACTACCCCTTCCCCTTAACCGATCTTCACCAAAAACAATACGTCTTGAGTACGCTACAAATCAGGGCTGTATGCAAAACATTATTTGATTCTGTCTGAATTTGCGGCTGTTATCGTTTGCCATAGAAAATACCCTTGTTAAAAAAACGTTGCTGGTAAACTACCCCTTTCCCTCAACCGGTCTTCACCAAAAACAATAGGTCTTGAGAACTCTACAATTTAGGGCTGTATGCAAATAATCTTTTGATTCTGTTTGAATTTGCGGCTGTTATCGTTTGCCAAAAAAAGAAAAAATTCCCTTGATAAAAAAAAACCGTTGCAGGTAAACTACCCCTTTCCCTCAACCGATCTTCACCAAAAACAATAGGTCACGAGTACTCTACAAATCAGGGCTGTATGCAGAAAATTATTTGATTCTGTTTGAATTTGCGGCAGTTATCGTTTGCCATAGAAAAAAAATCTACACACACACACACACACACACACACACACACACACACACACACACACACACACACACACACACACACACACACACACACACACACACACACACACACACACACACACACATTTCGGAAAACGACTTTTTTTCATGTTTTGAGTGTAGTAGAATCAGAATCTGCAATAATCTCGAACACGATTTTTTTTGCCATCACCATACTTCCATTTCTTAAAGAATATGGAAGTAAAAAGTAATATCGGTATGGAGAACCATACATGACTTCCATATTCTAAGACTTATAATCTGAAATATGCTTGCCTGCCAAGCACGATATATTTTCTAATATATACATAATTTACATTAAAATGAAAAAATTATAATTTTATTGCCTGGCAACAAAATTATTTTATTTTTAACAATTACCATTGTTTGAAAAAGTTTAAATGAATTTTCAAGTACTTTACTCTTGTTAAAACGTAAAAGGTTGCAGGTAAACTACCCCTTCCCCTTAACCGATCTTCACCAAAATCTAACGGCCTTGAGTCCTCTACAATTCACTTATGTATGCAAAAAATTATTTGATTCTGTTTGAATTTGCGGCAGTTATCGTTTGCCATAGAAAATACGCTTTATAACAAACGTTGCAGGTAAACTACCCCTTCCCCTCAACCGATCTTCACCAAAAACAATAGGTCTTGAGAACTCTACAATTTAGGGCTGTATGCAAAACATTATTTGATTCTGTTTGAATTTGCGGCTGTTATCGTTTGCCATAGGAAATACCCTTGTTAAAACAGAAAACGTTACAGGTAAACTACCCCTTTCCCTTAACCGATCTTCACCAAAAACAACAGGTCGTGAGTACTCTACAAATCAGGGCTGTATGCAAAAAGGTATTTGATTCTGTTTGAATTTGCGGCAGTTATCGTTTGCCATAGAAAAATATCGGTATGGAGAACCATACATGACTTCCATATTCTAAGATTTATATTTAAAATCATTTTCACCCAAACAGCCAGGCTGTCTTACCTGCCTTTTTATTGCTGTATTAAATGAAAAATATTATATTACATTAAAATGAAAAAATTATAATTTTATTGCCTGGCAACAAAATTATTTTATTTTTAACAATTACCATTGTTTCAAAAAGTTTAAATAAATTTTCAAGTACTTTACTCTTGTTAAAACGTAAAAGGTTGCAGGTAAACTACCCCTTCCCCTTAACCGATCTTCACCAAAATCGAAAGTCATTGAGACCTCTACAATTCAGGGACGTATGCAAAAAATTATTTGATTCTGTTTGAATTTGCGGCTGTTATCGTTTGCCATAGAAAATACGCTTGATAAAAAAACGTTGCAGGTAAACTACCCCTTCCCCTTAACCGATCTTCACCAAAAACAATAGGTCTTGAGTACTCTACAAATCAGGGCTGTATGCAAAACATTATTTGATTCTGTTTGAATTTGCGGCTGTTATCGTTTGCCATAGAAAATACCCTTGTTAAAAAAACGTTGCAGGTAAACTACCCCTTTCCCTCAACCGATCTTCACCAAAAACAACAGGTCTTGAGAACTCTACAATCTAGGGCTGTATGCAAATAATCTTTTGATTCTGTTTGAATTTGCGGCTGTTATCGTTTGCCATAGGAAATACCCTTGTTAAAACATAAAACGTTACAGGTAAACTACCCCTTTCCCTTAACCGATCTTCACCAAAAACAATAGGTCTTGACAACTCTACAAATCAGGGCTGTATGCAAAACATTATTTGATTCTGTTTGAATTTGCGGCTGTTATCGTTTGCCATAGAAAATACCCTTGTTAAAAAAACGTTGCAGGTAAACTACCCCTTTCCCTCAACCGATCTTCACCAAAAACAAAAGGTCTTGAGAACTCTACAATTTAGGGCTGTATGCAAATAATCTTTTGATTCTGTGTGAATTTGCGGCTGTTATCGTTTGCCATAGGAAATACGCTTGATAAAAAAACGTTGCAGGTAAACTACCCCTTCCCCTTAACCGATCTTCACCAAAAACAATAGGTCTTGAGTACTCTACAAATCAGGGCTGTATGCAAAACATTATTTGATTCTCTTTGAATTTGCGGCTGTTATCGTTTGCCATAGAAAATACCCTTGTTAAAAAAACGTTGCTGGTAAACTACCCCTTTCCCTCAACCGAACTTCACCAAAAACAATAGGTCTTGACAACTCTACAATTTAGGGCTGTATGCAAATAATCTTTTGATTCTGTTTGAATTTGCGGCTGTTATCGTTTGCCATAGGAAATACCCTTGTTAAAACATAAAACGTTACAGGTAAACTACCCCTTTCCCTTAATCGATCTTCACCAAAATCAACAGATCTTGAGAACTCTACAATTCAGGGCTGTATGCGAAACATTATTTGATTCTGTTTGAATTTGCGGCTGTTATCGTTTGCCAAACAAACAAAATTACCCTTGCTAAAAAAAAACCGTTGCAGGTAAACTACCCCTTTCCCTCAACCGATCTTCACCAAAAACAATAGGTCGCGAGTACTCTGCAAATCAGGGCTGCATGCAAAAAATTATTTGATTCTGTTTGAATTTGCGGCAGTTATCGTTTGCCATAGAAAAAAAATCTACAGACAGACAGACACACAGACACTTTTCAGAAAACGACTTTTTTTCATGTTTTGAGTGTAGTAGAATCAGAATCTGCAATAATCTCGAACACAATTTTTTTTGCCATCACCATACTTCCATTCCTTAAGGAATATGGAAGTAAAAATTAACTGAACTAAATAACAACTTTTAACAAAGAGCATACATCGAATTCAGTTTGTTCGTTTGTTAAATTTCTGTTACTTTTCAAATTTCCAAAATTTCTAATAAAACATTTTCTTACCTTTTTGTATGTTGTGCAGTAGTGTTATGTTTTTTGTATCTATGAAGTGATTGTGTTATAAGCAATGATCTGTAAAACCTGTATTGGCTGTATTAGTTAAAATCGCAGCCGACATAGTAGACACCTTTGAAAGGAAAATCCTCAGACGCATTATAGGCCCAATACAAGAAAATGGCTCATGGAGACTGAGATACAACAATGAACTGTATCAAATATATAAAGAGATACCAGTCTCAAAATTTATAAGAATACAAAGACTGCATTGGGCCGGACATGTTATGAGAATGGAGGATGGCAGGAACCCCAAAAGGGCTTTCCTGGGTACATGGGAGGGAACAAGACCTACAGGCAGACCGAGGAAGAGGTGGAAAGATGGCGTTGCAGAGGACGCGAGGAACATGGGGATAAGAAACTGGAGGAGGGTTGCAATGGCTAGAGTACACTGGAGGCGGAGATTGGTGGAGGCCAGGGCCCGACTTGGGCTGCAGCGCCATAGGAGGAGGAGGAGTTAAAATCACTCCCTCCTTCAAACACACCCCACACATGTACGGATACACGCCCTAAACACATGTTCACCACCCTTACATTCTTTGTTTAGTTTAATTGTTCAGTGATCTCTTTGAAAATAGCTTAATAAGCTAGTTAAATAAAAACTGTGAAACGTACCAAGTGTTTATATATATATTTTTTTTAAAACCTTTGTATTAATAGTTTCACCAAGTGCCCAATGAGTCATCAATGAATACTGTGGAAATTAGAATTAATGAATTCCTGCAACTGAAAAGTAATAATCGTGTTGGTATTTTTTGTTAATTATTCTAAATTCTCTTAAAATGAAAATGTTTATAATGACCATTTAATTTGTTGTTTTACAAAAAAAAGGTACATCTGGATTTGAGAAATTGAACAATTACAAGTATTATCAATAAAACATCAAAAACAAACGTAAAGTTTAGTTATTAATGTAGACTACTCAATTATATGATTTACGTTTAAAATTTGATCCAGCAAAATGGTTGTTTCAATTATCCAGTGATTTAAGTAAGTGACACTGTATATTAAGAGGAAAAAGAACCCAACAAAAAATGGTTCTTTCACAATGGAAGTCAACGTACAATGTAACTGAGGTCAGAGCACCAGGATCTCGAGAAAATTTTACTGTTACAAACAGTTTGAGCCTCTACTTCACAAAGCCTCAAGAATTTGTCCTTGATTTATTTTTGCTCCTATAATCAGGGCCAGATTAAGGTATCTTGGCGCCCTAGGCTAATTATATTTTAGCGCCCACCCTCACCACCCATAAGAAGAGTAGTAAGTGGCTACTCTTACGTTTATTTCTAAGGGGCTGAATGAAGCTTTAAACACCCTACAATATATTTCTTAGTTAGGAATATTTCAAATATCTTACTGTTTTTGGAAATAGTCTCAAGAATTGGAAACTGAGGCTATTTTTCAGAGATTGTTTTAGAGTTACACCTATCAACCATTTGTAGTTTGCATGGCTATTATAAGGAAGAAATTAACTAAGTAGTTACAGAATTATAACAGTTTTATTAAGGGTACATTTAACATCATTTACACAAAGAAGACAATCAGTTAAATATCTTGTGGATTTGTAAAGTTCAAGCTAGATTCTTTTTTCTCGCTTTAGATTGAGCAAACGTTTTAATCACCTCACTGAAATCAAATCCTTGCAGAAAGTCACTTTCAATGAACAAGAGGGCTACACTGGTCAGTTTATCCTGGCACAGATTTGAGCGTAAATAATTATTCACCCTCTTCAAAGCTGAAAAAGATCTTTCGCCACTGCAGTTAGTGACGGGCGTAGTAAGGAAAATGCGCAAAGCTATCTCAACATTAGGAAACATTGATTCTAAGTTAAGCGTTTTCAAAAAATTCAACAGTGGTTTTGCTTCAGATCGCTTTTTCTTCTTTTCTTCTCCTTCTTGTTCTGGGTTGACAGGTCCATAGTCTTTTAAAGCGGGTAATAAGTAAAACACTTCATAAGCGACCCCCCCCCCCCCGAGAGAATCCAGACCTGTATATACGACCGTGACTATGACATAACGACATTGACATAACCATAACCAAAATGTTTGTTTTGACTGCGCAAATATGAGCGATACCAAACTTGTCTGCAATGAAAAGGGATGAAGGGGAAGGGGTGGGGTGGAGGTGGATGGAATAGATAACGTGGTCGGCAATTCTACGAAAGTCGGGGGGGAGACATAGTTCTATGAGCGCCGGCCGCCAATGACTCATAACCAGTGAAAACAGTTTGGAAAGCACTTCTATTATTTATGTACAATTTTACCATAATTTCTCACAAATAGGCGTCTGTATTAAAAATAAACTCAAGTTTTTATCCTTGTAATTTATTTACCAATTTTACATTTAGCTGTAAAATTTTACTATGTTTTAGCTAAAATTTTGTGCCCGCCCCCCAAAGTGCCGCGCCCTAGGCTACAGACTAGTCAGCCTAATGGTTAATCCGCCCCTGCCTATAATACTGATATATGTCAAAGTGATATATGCAGTAGAGCACTGATTATCCGAACATCCATTAACCGAACGATCTATTATCCGAAGTTAATAAAAAGTACAATTATGTACTGTACTGTACAGTAATTTATTGGACACGTGTAGGCATATTAAATATACATTGAACATAGAAAACGAAACCGATTCAGATGAAGATGGTGAGAATGCTATTAATACAAAACCACCGATGGCAGCAAAAGCTTTTGACGCACTTGAAACTATTCTAAAGTGGGCCAAAACAGAAGACAAGATAGACTGTATTCAGCTTATGAATCTTAAACGACTTCAGTCTTTAGCAGCGAGAAAATGGGGTATCGATTTGAAGCAGACAGTGATGAACAAGTGTAAAACCACGGTACTGTATGTTTTTAGTTAATTTTATAGTACAGTGTATGTCAATAAACTCTAATATTGTTTAAATTAACTTTTAGTTTTTATTAATTACACTCAGTTTTAATTCAGTGATTTTTAGCCTTAGTAATACATTACAGTACAGTATACAGGTTGCTGTAATTATATAACAGTATGTTAGAAATGATTTTGTACTAAAAATCTTTGTTTTTGTAAAGAGAAATAATGTTTTCAATGTACTATCTATTATCCAAAATATCGATTATCCAAACGGGCCCTTGTCCCAAGAGGTTCGGATAATCGATGCTTTACTGTATTTACATGTTAACAGTGATGGAAGTTTATGTTAAAATTTTAAATACTATTGTTGACCATCAATGCCAAAGTTTGAGCTACACTAGAAATAGTTACACATCTTCTTCCCGAAATAGTTCTGAAACAAGGAAAATTAAGATAACACAACTACTATTATAGCACTGGTGACTGAATCAGATAAATAACATTACAAATAAGATTAAATGTTAAAAATTACAAATAACATAATATTAAAATTCCTCTCTTTTCAAAAAAATACATACAACGTTAGGCTAAAAAAGATTATACATCAGGCTTAGATAGTCAAAATTTATAAATACCTAATATTACATGGAAGAAATTCTGATAAACATCTGAAGGCAAAATCATACCTCTGATAAAAGAATACATAATAATTGTTACAGTCTATTTTCTTACCCCCCTTATATTAAACTTTTTACTTACCTTTTCTTTCACTTGCCCTGACTTACGAAAAAACAGAAGATTACCAAACTTAAAGGTCACCACCAATATTTTTAAAAAGGACAAATATGGAAACCTTAATACATTTTCCCACTATTTACTTTAAATTACTTACCAGGTCCGTTTAGGCGAGATTTTCCATACCAGACAGGTTATGTTCAACGGGCGTAATAACTTACTCTAACACATGCTGTAATTTAAACAAAATCTGATTTTATTATAATGTGAAATTTGAGTTGAGGGATTATATAAAATAAGCATTTCATAATCAGCTAGCCTACGACAACTACATTATGAACCAGTACGGTAACTGATATGTTCCCTTAGAGATTTCTTCTGTTTAGCAAAACGTCTGTAAATGCAATTGTTACAATATATTTAAATGTTAATTGTTCTGAAATGTCATAGTTAAAAGATCTGAATTGAATTGTACTCATCCTGGTAATGGCTTCGCTCCAACGGGTGATGCACTTATTTTATCACTCACTTAATTTTATCTTGGTACAGTTACTGTTTACTACAACCATATCGTTCACATTTAAGGATTGTGTCGGTCAACGTGACTTTGTCGGTACAAACACTAATAGCTTTTTAGCTTTATAACTTTAATAGTTATACTGGATAGGCCGATTATGTTATTTTCAGCCTATCTTGCGCCCGAGGCCACTGTTTTTTAATTCACTTGCAGACGACTGTAATCTGCCACTGTCTAGTCTGTATAAACTGGTAATTAACAACCGAGCATTTTAGTTAACCACTGACTGACTACTTAAGGTGACCGTCTGATGCAAACACTGGTGGAGAAGTCTGCTTACTGTCTGATGTTCATCTGCATACTGTGATTCACAAGGACTGCTGCTGGGGTGGTTACGTAATACGTCTAGACAGTTGTTTATGCTAACAGTGTATTGCTGGTTAAACTGGGGCACCTCACAGGTGAATTAAAACTGAATTGATATAAAATAAAATTGAAACTGGGGTAGCACACAATTCTGTACCGTTACAAACAGTTATATGCACATCTTATTTTACAAACTCTGTCTTAGCCCAAACATTTCCTTCAGTTTCCAATTTTAAATGAATATTTCAATCATTACATTTTCATCAATTATTATTTAATTTACAATTACAGTCAAAATTCCAATCAAAATAACTTTAAATCCATTATTAAATTAGTCCAAGGCCAACTCAAATTTAATTTTTACTTTAATTTTGTTCAATACAATTTCAGTTACTTTAGTTACATTTTTCCAAATGATTCTCCATTAACATGAAAAATTACCTTCATTACTTCACATCTGGTATTTCTTTTATTTCATAAGAGAATTTCCTCCTAGCAATGATTCATTAAAGTACAACATTCTTGTTGTTGTCAACTCCAACACATGACTGTAAACATTAGTCACACAACATACAACACACCTGTTTACATTAACAGTTGTATGCCAGACTGGTGTTATAAACACTGACTCAGTCTCAACATTCTGATTACAACACTACTAACACATGTACTACCAACACTTCCTTCAATTTTTTGGTTTCTATAAATCTTTTAGTGCTGACATATTAGTCAATTACTATCTGTTACAATTCATATCAAAATTAATTTGACTTCATTAATAAAATTAACCCTTTTTATTACTTTAATTCCACCTCTACTAAAAAACAATTTAGCTTTAGTTACATTATTTAAAACACTTTTAATATAAACACACAATACAAAATTAAATTCATTATTACCTCTCATTAATTATTATGGTTAATTAACAAAATAAAATATTATTATTATTATAACATACTACAAACATTGTTACATAAACTATTGTATACATTCTACCAATATACCCTGACACAATACATATTTATTTACAACTTTTCGACAGAATTTTATTATTTACCACACTTCAATACCTAAATCAGCCAGATCATTACCATAAACTAAAATATTTAAAATGTCCAAATTGAGTTTTTATCTACCCCCCATCGTCGAAAATTAATCTTTTCTGCACATAACACATTTCATTTTTATTTGTACACATCATATGGCTATCATTTGTGTAATAACCATAAAAATTTATTTTTTCCATTGTACCATAATAATAATACATAGGGTTACCCCCCATTATTACTATATCATAAATCAAATCTGCATTAGTATTTTTGGTCATTCCCATGTCATTTGTATTATCAGTTAAGTGTTTATTGTTTACAATAGTCTTATCAAAATAATCATCACTCTTCATTCTATAAGGTAAGCGTTTCATATTATTTATCTCCTCAACTTCTAACCTCTCTTTCAACTCATTATAACTACTTCTCAACGTAAATAACTCTATTATTCTCTCTCTCTCACAATACTTCTCACAACCCCCCTGAACTACCTCATTCCATGCAAAGGGCACAACAAACTTACTATATGTCTTGGCACTTCCAAGACCATCACAAAAAATAAAGGGACAATTTGAAGACAACTCGTCTTCCACACAACTACCAGAGGAAACTATGTCCTCATACAACATTGGTGAAATCTCTGTTTCACCATAAACTTGGGGAAAACTTGCCCTTTGCCCACCTAACATTTCAGCACACTCTCTCTTACTTTCATTAACACTAGCTAACAACACTTCGTTACCAAATTCTACTTCAACAAAATCTTCCTTATTACTCTCAGTATTAACTACCTTACTCTCTAGTACCATCTTTTCAACTATATCATTGCTATTTTCACCCCTACTTACCTCATTAATTTCAGTATTTCTCCCCATCTTATCTAACTGTTGTGTTAAACCTCCGCTCCACAGTCCGTTAAGGACCAAGGCGTACCGCACAGCTTTTTGTGTTAGTGTGACGGTGTATGGCTAGTACTATGCGCCACCAGCCGCTAGTTGCGGTATTCACGGCCAGGAGGCGGTGCTGTTATCTCAGCGCCTACTCAGTTTGCCTCACGACGCTGAGTGCACGCCGTATGGAGCCTCCGGCGGGAATTGAACCCAGGACCACGAGCGCATCAATCGCCCGCGTTAGCCACTAGACCACCTGGAGGCTCTAACTGTTGTGTTACTGTAATATTTATTTTATTCAGTTTATCATCAATACTCTTTTGTGACTCAGTCACTTTTATATTTATTTCGTTAATATTAATGTTTTGTTGTTTAATTTCATCTTTGATCTCATTCAACTTTTCATTAAAATTATTTTTAATTTTATCATTCGTTCATCGAATTTATTATTTATTGTCTCAAGTTTGTTATTTTGTTCGTCAAATCTAGCATCAAATTTATTATTCCGTTCCTTCATGTTAATATCATTGGCATCAAAATGACAATTTATTACATTAAATTGTTGTTGTAAAAAACTCATTATATCATTATCGAACTTACATTTTGTTGAGGTCGGAGTTAATTGAACCCCAGTGTCCTCTGTGACCATAGATTCATCTGTAATATTTATATTCCTATCTTTTTCATCTTGACCTACATTCGGAGTTGAATGTGTTTCAAGACTATTCCTAATATCTGATTCGTTGAAATCAATTACAGTACTTTCATTATTATTACCTGCCATTTTTATCTTATTTATGGAATGTTACATAGAAATTTTAATCTTATACGTATTCAGTATCAATTTACTGCTCTACACAATTATAACCCTCTTAAATTAATTATATAAAGCTTCATTAAACGTTTATATATTTTACAAAAACAAACACCCTCCCTCTCAAATAACCCGTTCTGCAGCCTAATTGGGTCTGATCTGTGTGATTAAAATAAATCACACAAATCATCCAACTGTTCCGGGCGCCAGTGAAACAATATAACTTATATCAACTGATAAAATACTCGAGTCCCTGTTCGGGCGCCAGTGAAACAATATACTTTCTATCAAATTATAAAATATTCGAGTCCCTGTTCTCAGGCGTCAGTGAAACAATATAAATTACTTCAAATTAATAATAAACTCTTACCTTAGGGTTCTTTTCCAGAGTCCTACAGACGAAAACAGCTGCAGATGGGTTATTTGAGGTTTGAGTGCGAAATAATTATGCTAACACTGTTTTTCTGATTCTAACAAGTTATTTCTTTTTTATTAAGCAAAACCTTCTCTACTTTACTTGGTTGAGTAATAACATAACATATTAATGTATCTTTACTGGCTCTACTTTTTCTTGCTATTCCAAATTCAACTCTGATATTACATAAAAAAAACATATGGTTTCATACGAACCGCTTAGATTCTCTAATAATAATTACCAAGAGAAAACAGTGATATATAAAAAACAATTTTCCTTAACTACATCTTAATTACGTTTTTTATTAGACGAACCAGTATTCTTTATATCTTCTCCCCTCCCTCTTTCTTTTATAAGCCCTCTTTCCCTTAGAGATCTCTATTTATGGGTTTATGTTTTAAATTTTCATTTTATAATGGACAATCAACACTTGTTTAAAATTGGTTTAAGTATTAATATTCTGTGCGTTTAGTTACCCATCCGCCACATGTTCATATGTTGTTGCACCACCTCGTGTTAACCACTTTCTTCCTTTTGACGCACTCCGACACTAGTTTATATTGAGTTTAATTGTTGTTTGTTTTTTATCACCTTTTTTTGTTAAGTTGGTTTAACGTATATACACATTATAATTTATAGTCAGCCGACATAACTTTGCTCGAGCACTTGGATGGTTACTTTTCTGGCCGCGCACTATATTGTTTTTACTTTTGTTATTTGACTGCCTGCTTCACGCACTTTTAGTAATTATTTAATTAGACAGGCCGGCCTTAACTTCGGCCTATCTTACACACCTGAGGCCATGGTTTTTAGTTAATGAACTGTATGCTGCTTCTTACTACTGTCTGATGCTAATACTATGGTGACAATCTGCATACTGTGATTCACCCACAAAGACTGCTGGAGAGCTGTTGCAAAATACGTCTGGGCTGGGCTGTCTAGACATCAACAATAACACTGTATGTTGCTGGTTACAAGGGGCACCTCACAGGTAAATACTGACAATTAAAAATTTACTGATTTAAATTGAAACTATGGTAGCACACAATTCTGTACCATTACAAATCTTCAAAGTCCTAAATGCTTGGCCACACTCTCTCGACCACTGGGAGTTTCATTTATTTTCCGTTAGCTCATGTAGTGGTTTAGCAATAGTAGCAAAGCCTTTCACAAAACGTCTGTAATATGAGCATAACCCTAGGAAACTCCGAACTTCATGTTTACTCTTCGGCATTGGCCAATCTCTTACGGTGTCTACTTTATTAGGATCCATGCTAACACCCGCTGCTAAAACCAGATGGCCCAGACACTGCACTTCCTTCTGAAATAGAAAACACTTCTTCGGGCTCAGCTTCAGTTGGGCACCGTGAATTCTAGTTAGAACCTCCTTGAGGTTTTCCAAATGGTCTTTGAAAGTCTTCCCGATGACTATGACATCGTCTAAATAAACAAGGCAAGTTTTCCACATCAGGCCTCGGAGTACCAGATCCATCAATCTTTCAAATGTTGCCGGTGCATTACAGAGTCCAAATAGCATGATGTTAAATTGGAATAAACCACTTGGGGTTGAGAAAGCTGTCTTTTCCTTGTCTTCTTGATGAAGACCCACTTGCCAATATCCACTGTTCAGGTCCAATGTGGAAAACCACTGTGCTCCGGACAACGTGTCGAGTGTATCTCAACGCGAGGTAATGGATAGTAGTCTTTCTTTGTAACGTCATTTAACCTCCGGTACTCTATGCAGAAACGCAATCCACCATCCTTCTTTACTACCAGCACTACAGGAGAAGACCAAGCACTTCATGAAGGTTCGATTACTCCCTCTGTCAACATGTCCTGTACTGACCGAGACATTTCCTCTTGCTTAGATAATGGAGGCCTTCGAGGAGGTTGGCGTATCGGTGTTGTGTCCCCGGTATTGATGCGATGTTGTACAAGAGAGGTTCTTCCCAGTGACTGTCCCCGAACTGCAAAAGAATCTTTGAATTCATGTAAAAACCATCTGAGTTTTTTTATCTCACCACTTGAGAGGTCGTAAGAAGATCTCTTCAATAATTCCTGCAGTTCCTCTGGTAATTTGGAAATAGCCGAAGCACAACTGGATCTTCGTTGCGTCATTCCGGCTACCCAGGCCACGGGAGTCAATTTGCCTAGGAGCGTATTGCTTTGTAAAGTGACAGCTTGATCCAAAATATTTGCCACTCTAATAGGTACATTTCCGGTTTCATCAGGATTTACTAAACTTCTGGCAATTAGTATGCCCGGTGTGCTGACTACCTGGGGTTACGGAACAGTTACGGCCACTTGGTTTACGACATCCATCGATTTTTCTGCTGTCATCATTGTTGATAGCATTACCTCTTCGCCTCCGATTCTCAAGACATTGTTTTTGAAGTCGACTATTAATCCGTATGCGTTCATAACGTCCACACCAAGAATTGCTGCATCCACAATGTCTGCAACAAGTACTTGATCATTAAACTCAAGCTGACCGAGGCGTAGGTGTATCTCCGCTTTTCCAAACTACAGACCGTCCAGTAGCTGTTCGCAAGCTGCAAGAGCACCAGATTGGCTTGAGATCTTTCACCACGTCGGGGCGCACAATAGAAACTATTGCGCCTGTGTCAACTGTAATCGAGGTTGGCCTTTCTTGAACAAATCTGGTAACTACCAAGCTCCCACTGTTTTTCTGAAGTGTAGAAATTGCGTATGGTCTAGGGGCTTTGTTCCTCCAGTTAGTCAGCACATGCCCCATTGTACTGACTATTGCTCGTTTCCCTGCTGCTGAATTCTAACCCGACAATCTCGTAGATGTCCAGGTTTCCCACATCTATAACACTTCGGTCTTCCATCCTTTCTTATTTTATTCTGTGGCACCGACCGTCGAGTCTTTGTTCCTTGTTCTTCTTCCTCATCGTCT
Organism: Magicicada septendecula; assembly: GCA_034769895.1. Taxonomy (NCBI): domain Eukaryota; kingdom Metazoa; phylum Arthropoda; class Insecta; order Hemiptera; family Cicadidae; genus Magicicada; species Magicicada septendecula. The sequence continues at coordinate 398,658,226 of CM068375.1, read as the reverse complement.
GTGCCATCGCGATCTTTTAGCACGCACTTTATTACTTGTCCAATCAGACGCTGATTTGGCAGCTTCAAATTGCAAAGCATGTACCAGGGTGTCCACATTGTTCTGGTGTCTTGCCATTCATAACACTTGCTGTAGTTCGTTATCTCGGACACCGGCAGTAAATGTCTGCATCGCAAAACTCGTTCGAAAATCTTCTGGTGCTTCAGGATAGGCCAGTCTAATTAGTCTGTCGATACTTGCTTCAAACTCTTGAAGACTCTCCCCGCCTTGCTCTCAACTGGGTGCAGTACACATCTCGCAAATGTTTATCACCATACCGTAATTCCAGAGCTTTTATCAATTCAGCATAGGTGTTTTGGCTGGCAGGTGGCACTTTCTGTAGTAATTCTGCCGCAGGTCCTTTTAATTCAAGAACGAGTGAAACAGCCTTGTCTTTCTCTGTCCACTTATTTGTGCATGCAGCAGCTTCAAATTGGCGGAGGTATGTTGCCCAGTGACTGCTTCCGTCAAAGGTTGGAGCTTTGACATGAACTGTCCCTACTGCAGGCAAAGTTAGTTTCCCTATTGACTTATTTTCTGTGTGTTTCTCTGTCTTTATCATTCGTACAGTCTGTTCAGAAATTTGTTTTGGTTGTATTTTCATGAACTGTTCAACTTCATTTTTAATTTGATCTTTTATATTTGCCATTGAGTTTTCTACTGCAGATATTTTGAAGCTTCTTCCACAGTCAAGACAGATTTTTCTACTGCAGCTATTTTATTTGCATGGATTCTTCTATGACAGAAATCTGATTATTAAGCTCACCTCGTAATTCACCTACGTCACCATGTAGGAGACCCAATTCTGTGGTAGTATGTTCTTGCATCTGCTTTTGCTCATGAATTAACGCCTTGATGTCACCTGCTTCATTTTTACGTTCCTCTGCTTTCTGCTTACATCGTTTGTCTGTTTCTTCCCTTTCTTGTCTTCGTTCTTCTTTTTGTCGTCTTTCTGCTTCTTCCGCCTGCCTGCGTTTCTCATCCTGTCGTTTCTCCATCTGTAACAGCAGCGCCTGTAAATTTTCCATCATCTGACTGGTATCCATTTTTTTCCGATTAATTACGAATTACACTCGTCTTGTAAAAAGTGTCGACTGTTAACCGTTCTATCCCAGTTCTGACACCACTGTTATGACGGTCTACTTGATCGTAGGTACAGTGGAAAACAACAAAATACAAGACACCAATTAAGTCACTAATTACCAGCTTTAATTTCTACAGTTAACAGTTCGTAATTAACAACACAGTCTCTATAACAAATCAAATAAAAATTGTTCACACCCAATAAAATGTCCACTAAAATTAAACACAATTGTATTACAATTACCGTCCGATTATAAAACACAACACTTAACTAATAACCACTTGAACGCGCACAGTAATTTTGCCCGACAATAACTCTCGAACCGCGCTGTCAATAAATCGCACTAATACTGAATCTTAAGGCCACTGCCGCCATGTATTTATACCTGTGCTCACATACAAGAATGTTCTTTATTGCGTCTTAGTGCTCATGTGAACTACGTAATTAACTGTGGCCTTGACACAGTCCGCGAGGCTGGCTCCTTCGAGAAACCTCTCGAAAATGCGTCAACAAGCACGTACGCCACACGCGTTACATCGAGATTCTTCTGGCACATTCGACAAACACGCAGATTGTTCTGTGATGTCGTAACAATACTTTCAATAAAGATATTTAATCACAGCATGAACTTCCAGTCTCTCCATTGCAAAAATGATGCTCGAGGCACTTACAGAGGTGGACTGTGAAACTAATAATAAACAACTCATTGATTTGAAACCATCAAAACTAAGCCTACAAAGGATGAAATCATACAACATGATCAAAATAATGAGCATAGTGGCGCTATCTCTATGCCAGGCCCAGAACTTTTCACCCCACCATTGTATGAATTTCAGGTATAATTATTTTGCCAAACATTATGCCACTGACTTGTTATAATATTATTATATAATACTGTACCACCAAAATCAGTAAAATTCCATTTTTTAAAATAATGAATAAGGCCTTTTCGAAATATGAAAATTTCATCATCAGTTCATACACTGTAATGTTCCTGTTATGATGTTTTTCTTTAAATGTATAACTGTTGTTAACTGTGTCTACTATCTCTTACTGTACTTCATTTTGAACTTTCCATTGCCATCATTATTGGGTGAAACCAAGCCAGACATGTATTGAAATAATTGATCATTTTCAAATATTGTCTGTTGATTCATGAATTTGTCATATTTTTTATGAAGGTATATATATAATTTTTCTAACTGTATAATGTCATTTTTATTATTGTTTATTTCCACTATTTCCATATTGTTGGTTATATTTGTTATACTATGAATTGTTTATATTTTTTATACTATGGTTATATTTGTTTATTAGTATGAATCATAGTATAACAAATATAACCAACAATATGGAAATAGTGGAAATAAACAATAATAAAAATGACATTATACATTTAGAAAAATTATATATACATATATACCTTCATAAAAAATATGACAAATTGATGAATCAACAGACAATATTTGAAAATGATCAATTATTTCAATACATGTCTGGCTTGGTTTCACTCAATAATGATGGCAGTGGAAAGTTCAAAATGAAGTACAGTAAGAGGTAGTAGACACAGTTAACAACAGTTATATATTTAAAGAAAAATATCATAACAGGAACATTACAGTGTATGAACTGATGATGAAATTTTCATATTTCAAAAAGGCCTTATTCATTATTTAAAAAAATGGAATTTTACTGATTTTGGTGGTACAGTATGTATACAATAATATTCAGGTATAATGTCTACTTATATTTCATTCAAATTATTATATTTCATTCAAATTATTAATTGCAAAAATGGACACATATTATGGTAATCCGTGTGTGTGTGTGTGTGTGTGTGTGTGGCATACAGAGACAGAATGTATGCATACACGTTTGATCAAAAATGAGTACATAATCAGAAAATATTTTGTCAATTTATTATGTGCTCATATGTATTCTTTTACATTGTGTCACGGGGCTAAAAAGGTGGCTTTTGATTTTATTAATTTTTGGGTTTCATTTTATTAAATTCTAAATTCATTTTCCATCTGTGTGTACGGCCACGTGTTTGAATAAAAGCACTGTGCGAACAAAGAAACGGTACGCTATAGCTGTGGTGAAACAATACAAAGGAATGTCGTGTTGTCGACTGTAGCACAATTCTTAGAACTTTGCGCCAAGTTGGAAAAGCAGTATGGCTTGGAGACTCTATTTTTTCGCCACATGGTCTGAGCTGGCGGAAATGAAATTAAGTTCTGCCTACAATTGTGATGTCGACCAGTGCACACCAAATATCGTCGACGTCCAACACACGTAAATCCTGTGTGTCATGGGTACAGCCATTAAAACTTTGACAACTAAGTCTGTGTAACGACGACGAAATTCGTTTTCAGGCATGGCATTAATGTCCGCCCGCATGTAACATCGTCGCAGAGAGTTCTCGACCAACCTTCAACCTGTACGGCTGTTAATTAAAACGTAGTCTCGGATGAGTTCATGGTAGGCCAAAAAGTATTGAAGTAGGCCTACCAAGGAGTATAAAATGGACCGCCAGTGTTCAGTGATACAGTAACGAGTTAATGACGCTAAAGTGATCGAGTGAAAACGGTAGTTAGTGAGAACTGTTTCGGACAGCATTTGGATCGCGCAATTAGGTAAAAGGGTAAAAAGGGGAAATTCATTTGGCCAAAACAATATAAATCATAATGAACTCAGAAGTAAAACGGGGGTTAAAATTGAATATTACAATGAGTGAGTGAGTGAGCATACTGGGCGCTTTCTTTAGTATAGGAATTAGGAAGTAACTTGTAGAAATCTTTTACTTAAATTCATGTGACTAGTGGTAATAAAATCTATTTGTTTCTGGATATACATAATGTGTTAGGCTTAGTTATTACGCCATAACCATTTCCTAGCTTTCTGTGCTGACAACTCGTCTAACGTAATCGGGGGTTTTCTGAAATTCTAAATTACAGTCAGATAGCGGGATTTTTATAAGGGCAAGAGTGTAAAGGTTTCGATATTTAACCTTTAAGAAAAATATCGTGGCGACCTGGGCAGTTTCAAAAGGTAAGTTTAACGGGGACCATGACGGTAAGTGAAATTCTGGCAGCGGTGAGTATTATTATATTTTATGATGAGTGTAGTATTAAATTAAAAAGGGTAAAAGGCGAGTACCTTTACAGCGATGACCCTGCCAGGATGTTCGTATAAAAATTATAGGAACTAGACCTGTTTTAAAGCACAGAAAATAGGATTTGGTAACGGCGTATTTAAATCGTATATATTAAAGGTTACGTTTTGGTAGGTTCATTATGTTCACAAGTGTGTTAGTGTTTTGATTTTATATGAGTAATTATAGTTTAAGGATAGTTTTTTTTTATACATAAAGGGTATATTAGAAATAAAAATTTTGAACATGGCCGAGGCACATGAAAATAAAGTAAGTGGATCAGGGGAGTTATGGAATAATACGGAATTCATGCACGAGTTTGAAAGGGTTTTGAAAGGAATGACTGATGGTGAGTGGAGCAAATGTAATAATGAACTAAGACAAATGAGAGAACAAAAAATGGGACTATATGCTTTTTTGAACGAAAATAGTGATAATACTAGTAAACAAAGTAACGAGGTAAGGGAAGGGGTAGCGTTAGATAAGAAAATATTGAATAACGATAATTATGAGATTAAAATGGGGGTAAATGGTAAAGAGACAGACCAATTGAGCGAAAAAGACAATCAAGTAACAGGGAATGAGGTAAGTAAAAATAGTGTAAATTTCAACAACAAAATAACAGACAAAAATGGTGTTAATGCATATGAGAGTGTAGGGGTGACAGAAAACGGCAATTATGGTGGTAATTTATACGCCGATGAGAATATAAATAACGAAGAAATAGTAGACAAGGTAAGTGGGAGTAATACAAGTAATTATAATGATGAAATAATGTTACATAATAATAATGATATAGTTGAGAATAAAGTATTGGATAATGATGAGATAGAGATAGTGAGTGAGAGTGAGAGAGTAATAGGAGATAATAGTGTAGAGGTTGGTAGTAATAATGAGGTTTTATGGGGAATAGAATATAATAATAATGGAATGATAGAGTATGTTGAAGGGTTAAAGAGAGGGTGTGAAGAGAGATATATTGAGAGAGAGAAGTGTTGTTGGGAGAGTTATTATGAGAGATATTTTAAAAGAGAGAGAAAGAGAGAAATAGAGATATTTAAAGTCAAGAGAGATTATGAAGAATTCGTAGAAAGGTTAGACGAGAGATTAAGTCAGATAAGGAATAATAAGGTAAGTAGCGGTGACAATATGACGAAAAATAAGGGTAACACGGTGAGTCATAATGATGATTTAAATAATGGGTTTACAAGTGATAACAATGATAATAGAAGTAAAAATATGGCGTTAGAAAATGATTGTGTAGATGATGTTAAAGATGATAATATAACTTACCTGATTTTAACAGAATATAATAAAGGCGACAGGACTATACTCGAGCGAGACCAGGTACATGATAGAATAATATGGAATAATCATAGTAATTCAAATGACATTGTGGAAGGATATGATAATATAGATAATCATTATGTTGATAATCATGAGATAATGTATTTAATTGTAAATGAATGGTATAATCATAAGATTAGACTGTTATTCGACGATAAAGGGTAATTGTTTATTGTTTATGAACATTTAATTCTGTGAATAGTGTGGTTTTGAAATGGATTGTCTTATGAAACGATTTGTGGTTGATGATAACAAATAATAAGTTGGACTGTATATTCTTTTATGTGTTGATGTCATTATGTTAAATGTATTTGTGTACTACATTATGGTGTACTATGTGTTATGTAAACAATGTGTATATGTAGGAGAAATTGATAACATTAATTATCAATTAAATTAAATTTTCAATTAATTAGTATAAATTAATAATAATTATAAAATGTTACAGACTAAATAAGCGATGAAAGTAATTGTGAACTTTTAAATAATTGAATTAAATAAGTGAAGATTAATTACTTGATTAATGTTGTACAAAAGAAAGTTTGATAATGAAGTTAAATGATTTTATGAAATTAAGATTCTATAATGATTAGTAGATGAGTAAACAGATAATATGTTCAAATTGAGGTATATTATTATAAGGGGAGAAGTGATGAATTTTCCAGGGTAATGTAATGATTATATCAAGGTAAAATGTTGTAAAAAGGGTTTGGGTGATAATGAAATAAGGCAGGTGAGTTAAGCAGAATTAAAGTAAATGGGAGTTAGAGAGAATAAGAATTTTGAAATACTGGTAACACACAAAATTAGTGTTAGATATTTAGAGACACAGTGGTTAGCGATTATATATAGAGAGGTGAGTAGAGTAAATGGTAAATATATTTGTTGATGTGATATTTTGTAGTAAGGATGAGGTGGTAAGGTGTGATCAGCGTGCGGCGTGGCGAGAGACCAGTGTGCGGCGTTGTGGCAAGTGATAGAGTAGTTTAAGGGAGTGTTTGCCGATATTTTGGAGGGGAAAAGGGTTAGGTATGTATATAGCCAGGTTGGGAACACACGTCCTAGTACAAAGATGAGCGGTGCCAGGGGTAAGTGGAATTAGTGAAGGTGTTGATAATTGAGAGATTGGTGTCATAATTTGTTAATAGTGGTTGTTAGTAGTAAGAAAGGGAGTAAGATTAAAATGTCTATTCGACTGAAAGCATAGAGAATACAGGTGTCACCCAGACTAATCAGTGATCAAAATGCGAAGGGTTAAGTAGAAATTCATAGTAGAAAGGTAATAAGAGATGAAATATAATGTAACATGAATGGTAATAATAAATTTGAATTTTATAGAATCAAATGATAAATAATTGACGGCTAATTAATAAAAGTTCAATTGAAATTAAAATGTAATGTTTATAATGTTATACGCAAATTTAAAGATGATAACTCGCTATTGTACTAATTAAACAATTGTATTATGATTTGATAAACAGGTGTTCATATGTTTATTATACTGTGTTTATTCTGATTCACAAACGTATTATTTTATTGTGTTAGAGGTAGGGATTGATAAAATGTGTTTTATATAATTTTGAAATGTGTTTGTAGTAAGGTCATTCACCTTGCTAAGAAAATCAGCTGATCCGCTGTAGAATGGCACTTATAAATGTTTGCAAGTTTCCAATGTAACTAATGTTTGAATAGTGATTTTAATGTGTTAAAGATTTTATTTTAAATGATGGACTGAATTGATATATTTAAGAATTTTAAATGATTTGTAAAAGATAGTAAAAGGTAGATTTTGGGTGATTAATATTTTGTTGGGATATGGAGATCAGTCCAAGTTGAGTTTAAAGTGGTAATAGAGAGAATAAAGTTGTTGTGAAGTAATGTCAAATTTGAGAATTAGTGATAGTGACACAGTAGCTATGAGGGTAATATGTAGAGTATTGATTGATATTTTGATGTAATAAGTAAATGATGATATTTTGTTGTAGTTGAAGTGATGTAATGAGAATGGTAATTAGTTGTTGGGAGTTTTGTAAGAGGGGATAGTGTGGTAGGAGTCCGCAACAAAAGGGTTGGGACGGGAAGGGACCGTTTAGCGCCGGAAAGGGTTGCCTTAGGTAGAATCCAGGAACCAACATAAGGGAGTGAGCTTTTGGGGGGGGGGGACACACACATCCTGAGTACAAAGGGTTAGAGAGTATTTTTTTATATAAGAGTAGAATGATGCGAATTGAGTTGAGTAGTAAGTTGGGTTATGAGAGTGTTTGATAGGTGTTTTTGATAGAGATGGGTGTCATGTTTAGTTAAAGCTGTTAGTAATATTAAAGTCAGAGGGGGAAGATGATAAATATATAAATGCTGAGTGGCAAATCAAGTTAGTATAAATAATTAAATCACCCAAACTAATGGAGATTGAGAATAGTATAGAAAGAGAGTTATAGTAAAAATATAGAATTTCAATTGAAACAAGTGACAATTTTAATAGAATTTGAGAGTAAAGTAAGATTGCAAAATGTGTAATTTTGAGTAATTTAAATGTCAATTTTATTGTTAATTATAATAATATTTTGTTATTTTTAAATGTCTTATTTTATTATGTTTTTGTGTTTAAAGATAGAATTGTAAAGATGTTCAATGTATTTTCTGATGTAACTTATGTATAACTTATATAGGTCAAGGTTGTTGACTTGACCCAGTTTGATCAGCTGATGGGTGATGTTCTATACTAGACCCGTTTTGGCAATGACGTGATGCCAATTTTGTTTCTTCATTAATTTAAATACATTTAAATAATTTTAATATTGAGAAAATATATTTTAATAAATTTAAATTTTTCTGAAAAAAAAAAAAATTTTTTATTTTGGTGCCTGCCATCTAATTGATGTTTTGAATTTTGATTATATTATTGTTTATGTGTAGTAATAGTGTTATTGAATTATACTGTTTAGGATATATCTATAAGCAACTGTTAGGATAAGGAAGTTCATGTTTTAAGTAAAAGTTCAATTTATTTGTTTTTCGAATTATCAATAGTAATGAAGAGAATTAATCAATTCAGATAAAAGAATTTCATTTTTTTTTTATGTTGAAGAAAGTAATTTCAACTTAACTAAATTTTGAATGTAAAAATGAAAGTTTTGCTAGGATGTAGTTATAAGTGTGTGTACGAGCCCAGTAACTGCTAAAGGCACCCCAGTGTGCATGATAAGGGGGAACATATCGGTTGAGGATCTGGCATGATATAAGACCAGGGATTTGGATTTTGCGGTGGCATGACAGAAGGTGAGGTGCGCTGTGGTGCGTGTCTGTTCGATTTTATGGTGTTGGGATCTCGTATAGAGAAGTCCAGTGATCTCATTCAGATGTGGCCATAGTCGCTGAGCCAGGGGGGTTGTTTACCCATGATGTATAAGAACAAATGGGGGGTTGTTGGCACGATATCCTCACCAGTCCTCTAAGGGGTTTTAGCAATGAGATTTCTTCTGTTTCGACAGAAGACCTCTCATTGGGGGGGGGGGTATTGTAACGGGGATAAACAGGTGGCTTTTGATTTTATTAATTTTTGGGTTTCATTTTATTAAATTCTAAATTCATTTTCCATCTGTGTGTACGGCCACGTGTTTGAATAAAAGCATTGTGCAAACAAAGAAACGGTACGCTATAGCTGTGGTGAAACAATACAAAGGAATGTCGTGTTGTCGACTGTAGCACAATTCTTAGAACTTTGCGGCTGTGTGGCATCTACGCCCAAACGCGCAACCACCAGCAGATGCGCAGACCGACGCCAAGTTGGAAAAGCAGTATGGCTTGGAGACTCTATTTTTTCGCCACATGGTCTGAGCTGGCGGAAATGAAATTAAGTTCTGCCTACAATTGTGACGTCGACCAGTGCACACCAAATATCGTCGACATCCAACACACGTAAATCCTGTGTGTCATGGGTACAGCCATTAAAATTTGACAACTAAGTCTGTGTAACGACAACGAAATTCGTTTTCAGGCATGGCATTAATGTCCGCCCGCATGTAACGTCGTCGCAGAAAGTTCTCGACCAACCTTCAACCTGTACGGCTGTTAATTAAAACGTAGTCTCGGATGAGTTCATGGTAGGCCGAAAAGTATTGAAGTAGGCCTACCAAGGAGTATAAAATGGACCGCCAGTGTTCAGTGATACAGTAACGAGTTAATGACGCTAAAGTGATCAAGTGAAAACGGTAGTTAGTGAGAACTGTTTCGGACAGCATTTGGATCGCGCAATTAGGTAAAAGGGTAAAAAGGGAAAATTCATTTGGCCAAAACAATATAAATCATAATGAACTCAGAAGTAAAACGGGGGTTAAAATTGAATATTACAATGAGTGAGTGAGTGAGCATACTGGGCGCTTTCTTTAGTATAGGAATTAGGAAGTAACTTGTAGAAATCTTTTACTTAAATTCATGTGACTAGTGGTAATAAAATCTATTTGTTTCTGGATATACATAATGTGTTAAGCTTAGTTATTACGCCATAACCATTTCCTAGTTTTCTGTGCTGACAACTCGTCTAACGTAATCGGGGGTTTTCTGAAATTCTAAAGTACAGTCAGATATCGGGATTTTTTAAGGGCAAGAGTGTAAAGGTTTCTATATTTAACCTTTAAGAAAAATATCGTGGCGACCTGGGCAGTTTCAAAAGGTAAGTTTAACAGGGACCATGACGGTAAGTGAAATTCTGGCAGCAGTGAGTATTATTATATTTTATGATGAGTGTAGTATTAAATTAAAAAGGGTAAAAGGCGAGTACCTTTACAATTGCATTGCAATATATTCTTTTGCATTGCCTTCCTTGTATGCCGTGCGGTTCACATAAGGCAGCCTACCCTGCCTTATCCTGCACTACTTCAGGTGGTACACATGGGAGCCATTATTATGTAACGGTACGAAATTATAGGGCCAAGGTAATATCTTTAAAAATTTATAGACTAGACCAGGGGGTAAGTACCCATGATTTGAGCAGAGAGTTCAGGGGGGTTGCGGCGCCATATCCTCACTGATCCTCTTAGGTTTTAGGCAATGAGAGTTTGTATGCTTCGGCATCCAATCTCTCATTGGGGGGGTATTGTAACGGTACGGAATTGTAGGGCCAAGGTAATATCTTTAAAAATTTATATTCTCCATGTAGGTATTGTTCACCTTTTTAGAACCTCGAGTTAGTCAACCAAGTATGCAGTGTTTATTACAAAACAAAACGTCTATGTTTTGTCTCCGCACTCAAGCAGCCCAGACAGATTATGAAATACAACACAATTCTGCGTCAGCCGTGAATCACGGAGGAAATAACGCCAAGTTATGAATTGCACCAGGTGGCAAAAAATTGCTAAATCTTATGCCTGCGTTATAGCGCTCTTTTAAAAATCACCAATGGGAGCGCAGACGGACAATCACGTGACCAGAAAAAAAAACTCCGTGTTCCCGGCCTTAGCAGCAATGAGTTAGTTCAACTGCAACTCATGGCTGCGTGCGGTCAAATAATTAAAAACGTAAGAGCTCAAGCAATTGTCGGCCGACAAACAAGTTTGTAAAAGTGTAAAGAAATGACAAATTAAATAAGACGGAGTGTGTCGCGGTAGTGCGAAAGTTTATGAACGGTGGAAATAACAGTTGTGACCAGAAACAGCCAACAACACGAGGTGGTGATGGAACTTATTAACGCCGTGGGTTGTTAAGTATTCTACATAACCCTATCAGAACTATTCCCTAAATACAGACATTAAAAATAAATACAGAGTTTCAATTATGGGGTTTTAAAAGAGAATAAAATAAAAAAAAGTATGAGTGAGAGAGCGTTGCAAAGTGCTGGTTAAGTTATTTTATATTGCGTTATTCCTAAGTCATTTTCATACGAGTTTAGATCAATTAAGTAAGTATTCATGCCTCATTGTTTTTTTGTATTGAAATTATAATGTAAAGATAAATTGAAAGCAAACACTGCATTAAAGTAAGCTAGTTGTTTTAGAATACAAAAATTGGTGTTAGCGCAATTATTTTGAAACTTCAACCCAAATAACCTTGTCTGCAGCTGAGTTTCGTCTGTACGACTCTGGAAGAGAACCCGAAGGTAAGATAAGACATTATAAATATTAATTAAAATAAATTGAGTAGTCTCAATGGCGCCCGTGACAGTGGACGATTTGCGTGATTTAATATAAATCACACAGATCAGACCTAATTAAGCGGCAGAACAGGTTATTTGGAAGTGAGGGCGATTATTGTGTAGTTTGCTAAGTATACATTTACAAGTATATATTTACTAAACAATGGAGAGTAACAGTGATAAAGTCAACAACGTTGACTTGACTAGTACAAGTACAGACAATCAAGTAAATACAATAATAACCGAAACGGTAATAAATGAAATAAGCCTAACAGAATCAGTGACAATGGAAGGCGCTAAGATTCATTCAACGCCTATCCAAAATAAGCAAAATGACAATAATGATATAGTGAATATGATACAAGTAATGCTAGAAAAACAAAGTATGATGTTAAGCAATAATTTTAATGAATTTAAGGGCGAGATGAACAGTAAATTAAATGCCTTAAATAATCATTTTGAGACTAAATTCGATGTAATGAGTATCGATATAAACAAACGTTTTGACACTAACGAGATTAAATTTGGTGAGTTAAATAAACGCTTTGACACAAATGATGTTAAATTTGAACAATATAAAGAACAGAATATGAAATTTGAAAATAGCATAAACGTAAAGCTTGACAAATTAACTAATTCATTGTGTAGTATTGATGAGCGAATTAACAAAATACATAGTGAAACAAAAAGAGAAACAGATGAATTAAGAGAGTGAGTGTGTGTTAGAGACAATAAAATAGACATTTTAGAATCCAATCAAAAAGAACTTGGACAACAAATAATTACAGCAAATGACAAATTAGAAAACTTTGTAAGTAAAGCAGGTGATAAATTTGAGGGTATTGAGAGTGAGATGCAGTGCATAACTAACACCATACATGTTATAGATAACCGTAGTAGTGAATTAGAATCACAAGTAGCAATAGTTAAAAATGTTAGAAATGAGATAGAAAATATTTGTAAAACAGATATTCAATTAATCCAAGAAACAGTAAATGTTATTGAGAGTGTAAATCACAATAAGTTCGAGTCTATTGAACAGAGTATTATTAATGTAAAAGATGAATTGAATATGGCAATCGGCCAGAAAATAAATAATGTTACGGAAAGGGTAATTATGACCCGTGACCTAAGTAGTGAAGCTGAGCTAGAATTGTTCAATGGTGACAGTAGAGGGGTACACCCCATGCAATTCCTAAACAGAGTAAGAGACTTTAACAGATTTTGTAATAGTAACTGGGAGATGAAATTATTAAAAGTTATGAAATGCTTTAAGGGAAGCCCCGCGGTTTGGGTGGAGGTGCACAAGGGAGATTGGTTAAATTTCCAAAGTTTTGAAAGAGATTTTAGAAGTAAATACTGGTCTGAAGAGGAACAAGAAGTGCTTAGAAGTAAGACAATGGGGTCGGGTAATTTTGGGACTAATGGTAACAATGTCACCATTTATGTGATGAAAATGTATAATGAAGGCAAATACCTTGAACCGCCATTACCGTTTAGATCATTTGTACGCCATATAAGTAAACATTTACCAAGGGAGGTGCAAATTAACCTAATGACGCGGGAAGTGGAGGGCATAAACGACCTTGAACAAATATTAGATATTTTCCAGAATATCGGGGACCAGGAAATGGGTAGGCGATCAAACCCGTCAGGGGTACATAACAACGATAATCATAATCGATCTAGTGGGACACCAACCACATATAGAGGGACAAGGGGAGGTTACAATAATAACTATAGACGTGATGACTGGCGATGTGGAGAGTGTCATTGCGAGAACTATGGCAGCAGAACGACTTGTTATAGGTGTCATAAAGAGAGGAGTTACCAATGCAATAATACTGAGCCTAACCAAGATAGTCAACCACAGAGAGGAGGGAGCAGCAACCAAGGAGCACCGGGAAGCAGTGGAACTTCTCACAGAGGTCGTGGTGGGCACACTCCAGGCCGTGTAACCACTCAGACGGAAAACTAGCAAGGACAGTGGATGAAGGGACCCCACCATTGTTGACAAGGGACTGCGGGACCCAAGACAACAACAACTATATAAGTAACGTCATCCGCACTGACCTGTCCAAGGAACTGATGGAGGAGGATGATGTAGAGACAGCAAGACCAGAAACCGGACTGACAGAGGTAAGAATTCAAATTGAAGGTAAGGAAGTAAAAACTTTAGTTGACACAGGTAGCGAAATTTCTGTTATTTCCGAACACATATTAGAGAGTTTGCAAGAAACAAACAAAAATATCCCATTTTTTCCAGTAGCGGGGGTGACCATTGTAGGTATTACCGGGGTCAGGAGTAAAAGGGTAACTAAACAAGTACATTTGAATATGAGAATTAATGAAGTAGAGTATGATAATACCTTTTTAGTAATACGGGGGTTGAATTTGGAGGTTATTTTGGGGAATGATTTTTTGATAAAGCACAAGGCGATAACTGATTTCCAGAAGCGGTTGTTAGTACTAAATAATGAAGGCAGACCAGTTGAGATTAGTTTTGAGCGGGTAGTAGATAAAGTGAGAATTTCGGGAGTTAAGATGATACTAAATCGGGCTAGTAAAGCAGAAACGGAAATTAATGCATGGGTAGGTAGAGCGGAAGAGTTAGGGGGTACTATAAATGAACGAATTTGGGAGGATAGAGCGGTGAAATTTTGTAGTGAGGGGGGTGATGTAGGGAGTTCTCAACGTAAAGCGTTGTGGCAGGTAATAGAGTATTTTCAAGAAGTGTTTGCCGATATACCAGGGAGGGCAAGAGATTATGAATGCGAATTAAAAGTAAGGGAACACGCACCCTATGTACAAAGAAGCTATCCGGTACCCTATTCAAAAAGAAGAGCGGTCCAGACGGAATTAGATAAAATGTTAGAAGGGGACATAATAGAGAGATTAGTATCACCATATTCTAACCCGCTAGTAGTAGTTATTAAAAAAGACGGTCGAGTCAGATTATGTTTAGACGCCCGCAAGATTAATCAAATAATTATACCGGACCGGGAATCACCCGAAGCAATAAATGAAATATTTCAAAAATTCAGTGGAGTTAAATACATGACCTCATTAGATTTAACCGCGGGGTACTGGCAAGTCCCGTTAGCATGTGAAAGTAGGAAATATACAGCATTCCTTTTCAACGGGAAGAATTACCAATTTAAACGGTTACCTTTTGGGCTGAATACCAGTGTGGCCAGCTTTATGAAATGTTTAGATGAAATCCTACAACCACAAAATTTAGATTTTTTAACCATCTATGTAGATGATATATTGATAGCATCACGAACGTTTTCGGAACATGTGGAACATTTAGAGTACGTATTAGATAAACTGCAAAAAGGGGGGTTGACTTTCAATTGGGAGAAATCTAAATTCTTACAGAAGGAAATACATTTTTTAGGTTTTATAATTACACCAGAGGGGATAAAAGCTAACCCAGAGAAGGTAGAATCAATTTTAAAATTTCCAGAACCCAGAAATATTAAGCAGTTACAAAGTTTTTTATAGGGCTATGTAATTTTTATAGAAAATTCCAGAAAAACTATGCCCATATAACTTCAAAGTTGAGCGCAGTGTTACAAAAGAATAAACAGTGGAAATGGGGGGAAAAAGAACGAGATGCGTTTAATGAGATAAAGGACCATTTTATGAACATGATCATGATGAATCACCCTAATTTTGAACGCACATTTTATTTACAGACGGACGCCAGTAATATTGCTTTAGGTGCGGAACTGTACCAGGAGGACGACAACAAAGAACATTATACTATTGCTTTCACCAGCAGGACGTTGTTAGCTGCTGAAAGAAACTACACAACAACTGAGAAGGAATTATTAAGTATTGTCTTTGCAGTGAAGAAGTTTCGAACATACCTGTTGGGAAATTCCACCATCATCCGGCCTGACCACAAGGCATTATCTTTTTTAAACACCTGTAAATTGACACACAGCAGGATAACCAGGTGGGTGCTAGCTTTACAAGAGTATAATTTTAGTTGGGAATATATAAAAGGGGTGGAAAACAAAATACCTGACACTTTATCCAGGGTAGATACAGAGGGAATGAGAACAGGGAGGGACTTAAAAGAAATAGAAATTTTTAGACTTAGTAGGGAAGATAGATTGTTTGGGAAAGAATTGAGAGATATTAATAGCATGCAGAGGACAGATCCTAAATTGAATAAAATAATAACTAGCTTAGAGTCTGATTCAGATGAGTTAGGGTATAGCCGGTATTTTCAAATTTATCAAGGGAGTTTGTTTAAGAAAGTAGAGGGGGAAGAGCAGGATTGGAGGTTAGTTATACTGGAAGGATTGGTAGATAAGACAATATGGGACTGTCATTTTCGATATGGGCATTTTGGTGCAAGGAAGTGTGCAAATGTATTAAAAGAGTCATGTTTATTTAAAAATATGGAACGCAGGGTTAGAACTTTACTCCAGGGGTGCGATTTATGCCAAAAGTCTAAAGTAGTTAACTACCGATTAGAGGGAGAGATGAGGTGCATTAAAGTCGAAAAGCCTTTTGATTTAGTTGCGGTGGATTTATTTGGCCCTCTACCAAAGGGAAGGGGAGGCGTAATGTACATTTTTGTGGTGTTAGATACGTTCACAAAATTTGTAAGGTTATATAGTATAAAGAGGGCAACTAGTAAAGTTTTAAGTGAAAAAATAACAAAGGATTATATGATTAAAACCGGAAAACCCAAGATAATACTATCTGACCATGGACCCCAATTTATTAGCGGAATATGGCGACAAACTTTGGGTTGGGAAGGTATCATACCTAAACACACGGCGGTATACCATCCTCAGTCGAACCAAGCTGAAAGAGTGATGCGAGAATTAGGGAGAATTTTTCGGGCCTATTGCCAAGCCAAACACAGCGAATGGCCAGCCTATGTGGGGAGAATTGAAGAATGGTTAAATTGTACCACCCATGAATCAACGGGGTTCACACCATACGAGTTAGTTATGGGAAAACGTCCACCTAGAATTCTGGAACAGCTGTTTAACTTTCCACCGGAGAACAACACCCGAGATCTGGAAGTGAAACTTAAACTCGCTAATGAAAGTTTGTTAACTAAGGGAGAAAGAAGAAAACGGCTTCATGATGCTAAAGGTAAGTGGATCAAGTACGAGGTAGGTCAGTTGGTATTAGTGAGAAGACACGATTTATCAAGTGCACAAGATAAAGAGATTAAAAAATTCTTTTTGTTGTATGAAGGACCGTACGAAGTAGTTGAAATTAAAATGGATAATGCCTACGTCCTAAGAAACCAAATGACGGGGGAAATAGTGGGTACCCATAACGCCACCAATTTAAAAAAGTATTGGATAAAATAAAATAATAAAATAAATCTTGTAATTGAATATAAACTATATAACTATAGAATTAGGAATTTAATATAAAACAGTAAATGGTAGCAGGTAGATGTTCCCCCCTTGTCCCAGTGGGGTTCGTCTACTTCAGGGACGCGCCCCTGCCCACGCGAGCCTGGGTTTTCTCCATTTATCCTTATTTTCGGAGGAAGCTTTGTCCTTACTTTTAGTTCTAGTTCTTGACCTTTTAATGATCCTGGCCCTATTCATTTTCCCGATTTCCCTAACCCTCCCCTGAGAGAAAACGGAAAAAATAGTTACATAAATTGGCACACCCTTTCGAACCACTTGATTGCCTTAATTCTAAATTATAATATTAAGGTAATCCTCAAAATTAAACAAACTGGTGTTATTTACGAATTGTAAACTCATCCCTTAATTAGGTAGGTAGTGAAGAAGTTTTGTGGCTGAGTAAACAAACGAAATAATCAATTTTACTGTATAAGCTAATAGAATTGTGGTTTACTGAGATGGGGTCGTAGATTAGTGGTTGTGGTTTGTTTTATTTATGGGAAAGGAGGCAGGTAAGGAAGTCAGGGCTGCCAACAGGTTTTGTTCACTTTCATTGAAGTGGGGTTCTGTTCATCTTCAATCACATCTCGATAAACCATTATTCTGTAACATATAACCTATTTACGGGTAATTAAAAGAAATAATAATTTGTAAAAACATTTTAAAATAAAAGTCATATAACCAAAAGGTTAAATTATTATTTTGTGGTACCTGCTATGTTAGGTTATGAGTAGAGGTAAATGGTATATAGAATGTGATTATGGAGGAAATTAAGGAGAAATTTTGAACCAATGATGGAATGTTTGTAAAAAATATTGAAATACTAAGAAAGAATTATACATTAAACCCATTAGAATCATTTCGAAAAATGTAATTAAAGTAATTGAACTTGTTTTAAAAATATGAAGAGACTAAATTAAATTGGAGTTGTCCCTGGATTAACTTAATAATGTGAATGTTAGTGATGCGTTTAACTTTATTTTAATTTGAATTCAAACTGTAATTATAAAATAAATAATAATTGATGAATAAAATATGTAATTTACTTAAATTGAAAACTGAAGGAAATTTTGTATGGATATAATCAAAAATGTTTGGGCGAAGATAGTGTTTGGAAAATAAGATGTGCATATAACTGTTCATGTAAACTTTTATAATTGTCAACCTATGTTTATGTTTTAACTGTAGATTCCCCACCTAAGTGCGGCCCTGACCTCACCGGATCATGACCGTGAAAGTAGTTAATTGTGACAAATCATAAATTTTACTTGATATAACCGGCTTGTGGTTTGTTTTGTTTTGTTAACCCGGTGGTTTGTTAGACTTAGTAGGGGGGTTATTTTTTTGGGGAATCTACCAAATTTTGGAACAGGGCTATTTTCACCCAGATAGGGGTGGTAGTCTATTAGGGGCGTATCATTCAATACCAGTAAGTATTACACTGAATTTTATTGTAACGCCGAAGCAAGGATGGGGGTGGAATAAAAGAAAAAAATGTCCACCCCTTCTGCATCAGTCCTTGTGGAAGCAACTGGGCGCTACAGTCCAGGGGGGGTAATAGTGAGTGTGGATTAGGGGATGACCAAGTTACAGGTCACGAGGGAGATGTGATTACGGCTAGGTTGAGGTCTGCAAGGGCCAAGAAGCCTAGTGCTGAACGCAGTAGATTGTAACGGGTATCAGGGGTTAAGGGATTTAAAGGGGGGTAAAAAAAAAAAAAAAAAAAAATATATATATATATATATATATATATATATACACATAGGAGGTAAGAATAAAGCATTCTTGAGTATATAACCCATATTTTGTTATTATGTACTGGTATTTTGTATAATTAATGTTATTTTGGATGGGTAATATTGTATTGGGAACATGAGTTAATTTGTATGGTGTTAATATAAATTGTATAGTCAGATATAAATACATTGCAAGTTTATATGGCCCTGTGGGCATTGTATTTCATGAAGTCCAGTTATCGAGTTGATGATAAATTGAATTCAACTAAAGCTGAATTAAGTAATTTAACAGATGTACTATCTAAAAGGTCAGAGTAATTTAATTTTGACTTGTAATGAATTAGGTAGTAATGTTTTGTTTATAACTCATGGTAATATCCATTGGGAATGTTTATTATGTCGTATTCCTTTTATGTAATCATGAATGAATGTAGAACAGTTGCCATTGTAGGGCAACCCACCTAAATGAATAACCAGCACTTTGTATAAGAAGACCAGTACTTTGCAAAGAATGAGCTGGTATGGCCAGGAGGAAATGAATCAGTTGTGGGATATGGAATGATGGAAGGCCGTTTATAAATTTTTTAATTGAATGTTCCAGAGTCAGGCGTTACTGTGGCGGGTATCTGTCCGAGTTTATGGTGTTGGGATCTCGTGCAGAGAAGTCCAGTAAGATCGGATGGGTGCTGCCGCAGTCACCAGACCAGGGGGTAAGTACCCATGATTTGAGCAGAGAGTTCAGGGGGGTTGCGGCGCCATATCCTCACTGATCCTCTTAGGTTTTAGGCAATGAGAGTTTGTATGCTTCGGCATCCAATCTCTCATTGGGGGGGTATTGTAACGGTACGGAATTGTAGGGCCAAGGTAATATCTTTAAAAATTTATATTCTCCATGTAGGTATTGTTCACCTTTTTAGAACCTCGAGTTAGTCAACCAAGTATGCAGTGTTTATTACAAAACAAAACGTCTATGTTTTGTCTCCGCACTCAAGCAGCCCAGACAGATTATGAAATACAACACAATTCTGCGTCAGCCGTGAATCACGGAGGAAATAACGCCAAGTTATGAATTGCACCAGGTGGCAAAAAATTGCTAAATCTTATGCCTGCGTTATAGCGCTCTTTTAAAAATCACCAATGGGAGCGCAGACGGACAATCACGTGACCAGAAAAAAAAACTCCGTGTTCCCGGCCTTAGCAGCAATGAGTTAGTTCAACTGCAACTCATGGCCGCGCGCGGTCAAATAATTAAAAACATAAGAGCTCAAGCAATTGTCGGCCGACAAACAAGTTTGTAAAAGTGTAAAGAAATGACAAATTAAATAAGACGGAGTGTGTCGCGGTAGTGCGAAAGTTTATGAATGGTGGAAATAACAGTTGTGACCAGAAACAGCCAACAACACGAGGTGGTGATGGAACTTATTAACACCGTGGGTTGTTAAGTATTCTACATAACCCTATCAGAACTATTCCCTAAATACAGACATTAAAAATAAATACTGAGTTTCAATTACGGGGTTTTAAAAGAGAATAAAATAAAAAAAGTATGAATGACAGAGCATTGCAAAGTGCTGGTTAAGTTATTTTATATTGCGTTATTGCTAAGTCATTTTCATACGAGTTTAGATCAATTAAGTAAGTATTCATGCCTCATTGTTTTTTTGTATTGAAATTATAATGTAAAGATAAATTGAAAGCAAACACTGCATTAAAGAAAGCTAGTTGTTTTAGAATACAAAAATTGGTGTTAGCGCAATTATTTTGAAACTTCAACCCAAATAACCTTGTCTGCAGCTGAGTTTCGTCTGTACGACTCTGGAAGAGAACCCGAAGGTAAGATAAGACATTATAAATATTAATTAAAATAAATTGAGTAGTCTCATGTTCATGTAAACCTTTATAAATGTCAATCTAGGTTTTATATTTAACTGTAGATTCCCCACCTAAGTGCGGCCATGACCTCACCGGATCATGACCGTGAAAGTAGTTAATTGTGACAAATCATAAATTTTACTTGATATAACCGGCTTGTGGTTTGTTTTTGTTTTGTTAACCAGGTGGTTTGTTAGACTTAGTAGGGGGGTTATTTTTAGGGGAATCTACCAAATTTTCGAACAGGGCTATTTTCACCCAGATAGGGGTGGTAGTCTATTAGGGGTGTATCAATCAATATTAGTAAGTATATTATACTGAATTTTTATTGTAACGCCGAAGCAAGGATGGGGGTGGAATAAAAGAAAAAATGTCCACCCCTTCCGCATCAGTCCTTGTGGAAGCAACTGGGCGCTATAGTCCAGGGGGGGAAATAGTGAGTGTGGATGGGGGGTGACCCAGTTACAGGTCATGAGGGAGATGTGATTTACGGCTAGGATGAGGCCGGCGATGGTCAAGAAGCCTAGTGCTGAACACAGTAGAATGTAACGGGTATCAGGGGTTAAGGGATATGTAGGGGGGTAGAAAAAAATATATATATAGCAGTTCAGAATAAAGATTCTTGACGATAATTTGTATTTTTTATGCATAATTGTTGTGATTTAATGCGATTTTGTATAATCAAAGTGTTATTTTGGATGGGTAATATTGTACTGGGAACTTTATTTAATTTGTCTGGAATGCACATGTACTAAGGCTAGGATACTGTAAACTTATATTGCCCTGTTAACATTGTATCTTCTAGGGTTTAAGCTATAGAGTTGATGGAAACCAATGTTGATGATGACCCATTTATATTCGATGTAATTTACTTGTATTTTTGGGGGGGAATAATGTTTTGCTAGGGGAGTAAAATTACCAATATATAACTTGTGTACGGGTTTTATGTACTTAAGAAATGTAAGCAGACAGTAAGTTTGTATTACTATATGTACAAGGAAGAACAAGTACTTTATATAAACACAGACCAGTATTTTGCAATTAATGAACCAGTACGACTAAGAGGAACAAATCAGTTGTAGATATGGAATAATGGAAGGCCATTTATTGATATTTTAATTAAATGTTTCAGAGTCAGGCGATACTGTGGCGGGCGCCTATCTGATTTTATGGTGTTGGGATCTCGAACAGGGAAGTCCAGTAAGATCGGATGGGTGCGGCCACAGTCGCAAGACTAGGGGGGTAAGTACCCATGATTTTAATAAGGATTTAAGGGGGGTAGCGGCGCCATATTTTCACTGATCCTCTTAGGTTTTAGGCAATGAGAGTTTGTATGCTTCGGCATACAACCTCTCATTGGGGGGTAGTGTAACAGTACAGAATTGTGTGCTACCATAGTTTCAATTTAAATCAGTAAATTTTTAATTGTCAGTATTCACCTGTGAGGTGCCCCTTGTAACCAGCAACATACAGTGTTATTGTTGATGTCTAGACAGCCCAGCCCAGACGTATTATGCAACGGCTCTCCAGCAGTCTTTGTGGGTGAATCACAGTATGCAGATTGTCACCATAGTATTAGCATCAGACAGTAGTAAGAAGCAGCATACAGTTCATTAACTAAAAACCGTGGCCTTGGGTGTGTAAGACAGGCCGAAGTTAAGGCCGGCCTGTCTAATTAAATAATTACTAAAAGTGCATGACGCAGGCAGTCAAATAACATAAAAGTAAAAACAATATAGCGCGCGGCCAGAAAAGTAACCATTCAAGTGCTCGAGCAAAGTTTATGTCTATAAATTATAATGTGTATATACGTTAAACCAAATTACCAAAAAAAGGTGATACAAAACAAACAATTAAACTCAATATAAACTAGTGTCGGAGTGCGTCAAAAGGAAGAAAGTGGTTAACACGAGGCGGTGCAACAACATATGAACACGTGGCAGATGGGTAACTAAACGCACAGAATATTAATGCTTAAACCAATTTTAAACAAGTGTTGATTGTCCATTATAAAATGAAAATTTAAAACATAAACCCATAAATAGAGATCTCTAAGGGAAAGAGGGCTTATAAAAGAAAGAGGGAGGGGAGAAGATATAAAGAATACTGGTTCGTCTAATAAAAAACGTAATTAAGATGTAGTTAAGGAAAATTGTTTTTTATATATCATTGTTTTCTCTTGGTAATTATTATTAGAGAATGTAAGCGGTTCGTATGAAACCATATGTTTTTTTATGTAATATCAGAGTTGAATTTGGAATAGCAAGAAAAAGTAGAGCCAGTAAAGATACATTAATATGTTATGTTATTACTCAACCAAGTAAAGTAGAGAAGGTTTTGCTTAATAAAAAAGAAATAACTTGTTAGAATCAGAAAAACAGTGTTAGCGTAATTATTTCGCACTCAAACCTCAAATAACCCATCTGCAGCTGTTTTCGTCTGTAGGACTCTGGAAAAGAACCCTAAGGTAAGAGTTTATTATTAATTTGAAGTAATTTGTATTGTTTCACTGACGCCCGAGAACAGGGACTCGAATATTTTATAATTTGATAGAAAGTATATTGTTTCACTGGTGCCCGAACAGGGACTCGAGTATTTTATCAGTTGATATAAGTTATTTTGTTTCAGATTGCGTTACGTTCGCACCCAATTCTCGCTTTTCCAGCTTCTGAAGGGAAGTACGTCGTAGACACAGACACAAGCAATACTGGTCTAGGAGCAGTTTTGTCTCAAGTCCAGAACAGTGAAGAACGAGTAATAGCGTATTACAGCAAGACGCTTTCTAAACCAATTATTGTGTTACAAGGAGAGAGTTTTTGGCAATTGTCAGAGCTTTGGAGCACTTCCATAAATACCTTTATGGGAGAGAGTTTTCACTATATACTGGGCATGCTGCGCTGCGCATGGATCTTGAGATTTAAAAATCCGGAGGGACAGTTGGCAAAGTGGCTCGAACGTCTGCAAGACTACAACTTCAAGGTACAACATCTGCAGGGGCGCCTGCATGGTAATGCAGATGGCTTATCACAAAGACCGTGCCCGGAAAACTGCCGACATTGCCACAGAAAGGAAGAACAAAACTCAAGCGAACATGTTCAAGCCATCACTGTATATTTCCTGGCAGACGGCTGGACAACACAAGACTGTCGACAAGAACAGATGACTGATGAAGACATCGGACCGATCTTGACAGCCAAAGAGGAAGGTCGCCGCCCGGATTGGGAAGATATCTGCCATGGTTCGGAAGTGCTGAAGGGCTACTGAGCACAATGGGAATCTCTTACCTTAGAAAACGGATTGCTGAAAAGGGCTTGGGAAAGTGCAGACGGACAAGACGTGGTCATGCAGTAATAGTTCCCCGAAGTAAAGTGGTCAGTTTTGAAGGAGATGCATGATGGAACATCTGGAGGCCATCTTGGCGTTAACAAAACCCTTGACAAAATACGGAAGTGATTCTATTGGGTTCATCTTCGCCACGACGTAGAGGAATGGGTTCGGATGTGTGAAATATGTGCTGCAAGCAAGGGCCCACAAACCAGAAGCAAGGGAAAAATGAGACAGTATAACGTTGGATTGCCTTTTGAGAGAATTGCCATAGACATTGCTGGACCATTCCCAGTTACTGACGATGGAAACCAGTACATCATGGTTGTAGGTGACTACTTTACTAAGTGGGTGGAAGCCTACGCAATTCCAAATCAGGAGGTTACCACTGTGGTAAAGCAGTTAGTTCACAACTTCTGTTGCCATTATGGAGCCCCTATGGAAATCCATACGGATCAAGGGAGAAATTTTGAATCAGGAGTGTTTAAAGAATTATGCCGTCTACTTGGATTTCAAAAGACCATGACAATGCCTCTGCATCCTCAGTCGGACGGGATGGTTGAGAGATTCAATAGGACACTTAAGCAGCATCTTTCGAAGGTTGTTGACGAGAACCAAACAGACTGGGACCAACGTATACCACTATTCCTTATGGCGTATAGATCATCAATACACAACACAACCGGCATGACTTCAGCAAAATTGGTGTTTGGGCGGGAGATTCGTCTTCCTGGGGACTTGATGTTCGGATCACCTGAGACTCGGTCCCAAGAGCCAAAGAACTATTCCTCGCAATTAGAAAACCAACTGCGAGAAATGAATCGCTTGATAAGAGGATGGCTGAAGATTGCCAGTGATAAAATGAAAACTCGGTATGACATTCGCAGCAATAGTGTGGGTTTCCAAGAAGGAGATCAGGTCTCGTTGTTCAACCCAAAGCGCGGTCATGGTCGCTCACCTAAGCTTCAGTCTAACTGGGAAGGACCCTACACTGTCAAAAAAAGAATCAATGATATTGTATATCGGATTCAACAGGAAGGGCAGCGAAAGTTCAAGGTCGTCCACCTAGATAGCCTGGCTAAGTACTACTTCAGAGACGGTTTGCCAGTTCGGGACGAACAGGCTTAAGGAGGGGGCAGTGTTACAACATCACAGAACAATCTACGTGTTTTTCTTTTATAAAATTGCTAAACTGCTATAATTGTTATTATTTAGACAAAGCTTTTCGTCATCACTGACATCTTCAGGTCTTAAACAACGAAAAGCTTTGTCTAAATAATAACAATTATAGCAGTTTAGCAATTTTATAAAAGAAAAGTAAGGATGGCTGCTAATTTAAACAATACGAAGAATCTACGTGTTTGTCGAATGTGCCAGAAGAATCTCGATATAACGCGTGTGGCGTACGTGCTTGTCGACTCATTTTCGAGAGGTTTCTCGAAGGCGCCAGCCGCGCGGACTGTGTCAACGCCGCAGTTAATTACATAGTTTACACGAGCGCTAAGACGCAATTAGGAACATTCTGGTATGTGTGTGCAGGTATAAATACATGGTGGCAGCGGCCTTAAGATTCAGTATTAGTGCAATTTATTGACAGCACGGTTCGAGAGTTATTGTCGGGCGAAATTACTGTGCACATTCAAGTGGTTATTAGTTGAGTGTTGTGTTTTATAATCGGACAGTAATTGTAATACAATTGTGTTTAATTTTAGTGGACATTTTATTGCGTGTGAACAATTTTTATTTAATACATTTTAGGTTAGTTATCTCCAAGTCGCTTATATTAATATAATAGATATTTACCATATATCCGTCGTGCGACTTCGTTTTTCTCGTCTTATGACGCGTTTCGGCAACAAATTGCCATCTTCAGAAATCTTAATCACTCATAAGAGATCGTTAAAAAATTAAAAACACTAAAATCATTACAGTAAAAGTGCACTTTTACGACATTGGAAACTCACAGACGCGAACATGAAAGTTTATGTTTCTCGCGTGGACAATATCGATCGACTGCTTTCGCATGGACAATATCGATCAACTGATTCACTGTTTATATAGCCACTGATAAACCTGTTTTGCTTATTATAGCCCGTATGTACTGAGACTTTCCATTTACCAGCGCCCATGTGCAAGTATTGCCGTGTCGTACAATATGTTATGTGAAAATGTAAGTTTATCATTCAAGACATAATCACTGTTGATTTTGACGGCTTTATATACTTCATATTCCTCAAGCGCGTCCATGTATTTTCCTTTCCTGCAGCAATGCAAGGGCTGGAAATTTGTCTCAAAATCACTGTAGTTATGATTACATAGTATCAGGTGCCTGGCAAAATTAGATGTTGTTTTATGTAATTCCCTTATGGGAAGATGTTCGTTATATCTTTCTTCAAACGGTCTGCCTGTTTGGCCTATGTAGAACATGTCGCATGAGCTGCAATTCATCTTGTATACGCCGGTTCTTTTTCTTTCTGGTATACTGTTTTTCCGGCTAAGAAGTCTCTGAATGTTGTTATTTGTACGGAAAGTTACAATTTCATGGTGTTTCTTGAGTTCGTTGACTAGAATATTTGGTAAAATATTTGTGTAATCTGCAGATATGTATTTATTAACCGGAAGTGTGTTATCATTGTTCGACTTTTTTAATTTCTTCTCTTTGTGTTTACTTATTAATTTATCCACTAATGAACTTTTATATCCGTTAGCCGCTGCTATGTGCTTGATGGTATTAACCTCTTCATTGTAATCTTTTTCACTTAACGGTATAGTTAGCAATCTATGCACAAAACTATTGGAAGCTGCCATTTTATGCGAGGTGGGATGATATGAATCGGCATGAATTGTGATGTCCGTTGTTGTGGCCTTTCTATAGATTTTAAATTGAAGTTTTCCTTCGTTTTTTAAAATGGTTAAATCTAAGAAATTTAATTGATTTTCTTCTTCTATTTCAGATGTGAATTTAATCTTATGGTGTATGCTGTTTATGTGACTATTTAAGTTTTGTATTTGTCTTTTTGATCCATTAAAAAAAACGTATCATCGACGTATCTACAATAAAAAATGATTTTATTCTTGTATAATTTATTCGAAATTATGTTTATATTCTCATAATAATTTAAATATATATCAGCTAATAGTCCTGACAGTGGCGAACCCATAGCCAGACCGTCATCTTGTGTAAAAAACCCGTTGTCAAATGTAAAATAATTTTGTTCTAAGACGACCGTAAGTAGTTTTATAAGTTCGTTGATTTTTTGCATGCTAAGTTGAGCTACTTCCTTTAAATTGGTATTTACAATTTCTGTAGTTTCCCTCACGGAGATATTAGTGTACAAATTAGTTACGTCTAATGATACCAATTTATATTGTGGTAGTATTTCTATCTTTTTAAGTTTTTCAACAAACTCATAACTGTTCTTTATACTGTAATTATTTGCTATCCTGATATTATTCTTAATTAAAGTCACTAACAATTTAGCAGCTTTGTATCCGGGAGCTGTGGTGTAGTTTATTACTGGTCTGATTGGTGTACTTTCCTTGTGGATTTTAGGTAGTCCTGTGAATTTTGGTGCCGTGGCATTGATTGGTTTTAAATATCTGCGTGTTTTCTCATCTAACAAAAAATTACATTGATTAATGGTGTTATTCAAGGTTTTTACATAAGCCTTTGTGGGATCCCGGTCTATTTTCTTAATATTATTATTATTATTTATGAAATCAAATACCTTTTGAGTATAATCTCTTTTCTGTATGACCACCAATGTGTCACCCTTATCTGCCTTACTTATAATTGCATCATTTTTCTCAAGTTTACTTTTTATGGTTTTAAGATTCATGATATCCTGCTTATATTTACTTTTTAAAAAATTGTTTTGACTTTTACATTTATTACTATTAATTGCGTTATTGAGTTTGTTGTTGATAAAAACCCTTGCTTCATTCTGTGCAACGGAACCATTTAATCTTTTAATTGCAGCTTCAGCATTAACGACCTCATGGACAATTTCGTTTCTCGTATTAAATCTCGGTACATTATATTTCAGACCTTTATTAAGCGTGTTTATTTCTTGGTTAGTGAACTCTATGTTGGTTGTATTCGTTACACGTTCATAAAACACATGTTTACATTCTATTGGTCTATTTTCTTTTTATGCTGCGTATTATATAAATTTAGTATTTTCTTATTATGGGTTAATACTTTATGATAAAAATAATTGGATATTAAAGCGTTAATTTTGATCATGATAACATCTATAACTGCAGGGTGAATTTCCTTTAAACATTTCTAAATGCGCTTTATAAAGATCCGTATTTAACCTACTTTTCTTTTTGTATAATTGTCTAATTTCTTGTGTTAACCACATTTTTTCTGCTAATTGTTTCGTCTCGAGTGCCGCCGGTGTTCTTGAATTAATAGTTATGCGTGCATATTTTGGTACGATTTCATTTTTATACACATTTTATTAAATTTAATGTTTTGTGCAACTTTTAGCATTTTGATTTTAACATTTTTGTATTTGTAGACAACACTTGCCTGACGGGCTTCAATATAATACATTTTAGGTTAGTTGTCTCCAAGTCGCTTATATTAATATAATAGATATTTACCATATATCCGTCGTGCGACTTCGTTTTTCTCGTCTTATGACGCGTTTCGGCAATGAATTGCCATCTTCAGAAATCTTAATCACTCATAAGAGATCGTTAAAAAATTAAAAACACTAAAATCATTACAGTAAAAGTGCACTTTTACGACATTGGAAACTCACAGACGCGAACATGAAAGTTTATGTTTCTCGCGTGGACAATATCGATCGACTGCTTTCGCGTGGACAATATCGATCAACTGATTCACTGTTTATATAGCCACTGATAAACCTGTTTTGCTTATTATAGTCCGTATGTACTGAGCCGTATTATACCGTATGTATCATCCCACCTCGCATAAAATGGCAGCTTACAATAATTTTGTGCATAGATTGCTACCTATACCGTTAAGTGAAAAAGATTACAATGAAGAGGTTAATACCATCAAGCACATAGCAGCGGCTAACAGATATAAAAGTTCATTAGTGGATAAATTAATAAGTAAACACAAAGAGAAGAAATTAAAAAAGTCAAACAATGATAACACACTTCCGGTTAATAAATACATATCTGCAGATTACACAAATATTTTACCAAATATTCTAGTAAACGAACTCAAGAAACACCATGTAATTGTAACTTTCCGTACAAATAACAACATTCAGAGACTTCTTAGCCGGAAAAACAGTATACCAGAAAGAAAAAGAACCGGCGTATACAAGATGAATTGCAGCTCATGCGACATGTTCTACATAGGCCAAACAGGCAGACCGTTTGAAGAAAGATATAACGAACATCTTCCCATAAGGGAATTACATAAAACAACATCTAATTTTGCCAGGCACCTGATACTATGTAATCATAACTACAGTGATTTTGAGACAAATTTCCAGCCCTTGCATTGCTGCAGGAAAGGAAAATACATGGACGCGCTTGAGGAATATGAAGTATATAAAGCCGTCAAAATCAACAGTGATTATGTCTTGAATGATACACTTACATTTTCACGTAACATATTGTACGACACGGAAATACTTGCACACGGGCGCCGGTAAATGGAAAGTCTCAGTACATACTGGCTATAATAAGCAAAACAGGTTTATCAGTGGCTATATAAACAGTGAATCAGTTGATCGATATTGTCCACGCGAAAGCAGTCGATCGATATTGTCCACGCGAGAAACATAAACTTTCATGTTCGCGTCTGTGAGTTTCCAATGTCGTAAAAGTGCACTTTTACTGTAATGATTTTAGTGTTTTTAATTTTTTAACGATCTCTTATGAGTGATTAAGATTTCTGAAGATGGCAATTCGTTGCCGAAACGCGTCATAAGACGAGAAAAACGAAGTCGCACGACGGATATATGGTAAATCATATCTATTATATTAATATAAGCGACTTGGAGACAACTAACGTAAAATGTATTATATTGAAGCCCGTCAGGCAAGTGTTGTCTACAAATACAAAAATGTTAAAATCAAAATGCTAAAAGTTGCACAAAACATTAAATTTAATAAAATGTGTATAAAAATGAATATCGTACCAAAATATGCACGCATAACTATTAATTCAAGAACACCGGCGGCACTCAAGACGAAACAAATAGCAGAAAAAATGTGGTTAACACAAGAAATTAGACAATTATACAAAAAGACAAATAGGTTAAATACGGATCTTTATAAAGCGCATTTAGAAATGTTAAAGGAAATTCACCTGCAGTTATAGATGTTATCATGATCAAAATTAACGCTTTAATATCCAATTATTTTTATCATAAAGTATTAACCCATAATAAGAAAATACTAAATTTATATAGTACGCAGCATAAAAAAGAAAATAGACCAATAGAATGTAAACATGTGTTTTATGAACGTGTAACGAATACAACCAACATAGAGTTCACTAACCAAGAAATAAACACGCTTAATAAAGGTCTGAAATATAATGTACCGAGATTTAATACGACAAACGAAATTGTCCATAAGGTCGTTAATGCTGAAGCTGCAATTAAAAGATTAAATGGTTCCGTTGCACAGAATGAAGCAAGGGTTTTTATCAACAACAAACTCAATAACGCAATTAATAGTAATAAATGTAAAAGTCAAAACAATTTTTTAAAAAGTAAATATAAGCAGGATATCATGAATCTTAAAACCATAAAAAGTAAACTTGAGAAAAATGATGCAATTATAAGTAAGGCAGATAAGGGTGACACATTGGTGGTCATACAGAAAAGAGATTATACTCAAAAGGTATTTGATTTCATAAATAATAATAATAATATTAAGAAAATAGACCGGGATCCCACAAAGGCTTATGTAAAAACCTTGAATAACACCATTAATCAATGTAATTTTTTGTTAGATGAGAAAACACGCAGATATTTAAAACCAATCAATGCCACGGCACCAAAATTCACAGGACTACCTAAAATCCACAAGGAAAGTACACCAATCAGACCAGTAATAAACTACACCACAGCTCCCGGATACAAAGCTGCTAAATTGTTAGTGACTTTAATTAAGAATAATATCAGGATAGCAAATAATTACAGTATAAAGAACAGTTATGAGTTTGTTGAAAAACTTAAAAAGATAGAAATACTACCACAATATAAATTGGTATCATTAGACGTAACTAATTTGTACACTAATATCTCCGTGAGGGAAACTACAGAAATTGTAAATACCAATTTAAAGGAAGTAGCTCAACTTAGCATGCAAAAAATCAACGAACTTATAAAACTACTTACGGTCGTCTTAGAACAAAATTATTTTACATTTGACAACGGGTTTTTTACACAAGATGACGGTCTGGCTATGGGTTCGCCACTGTCAGGACTATTAGCTGATATATATTTAAATTATTATGAGAATATAAACATAATTTCGAATAAATTATACAAGAATAAAATCATTTTTTATTGTAGATACGTCGATGATACGTTTTTTTTAATGGATCAAAAAGACAAATACAAAACTTAAATAGTCACATAAACAGCATACACCATAAGATTAAATTCACATCTGAAATAGAAGAAGAAAATCAATTAAATTTCTTAGATTTAACCATTTTAAAAAACGAAGGAAAACTTCAATTTAAAATCTATAGAAAGGCCACAACAACGGACATCACAATTCATGCCGATTCATATCATCCCACCTCGCATAAAATGGCAGCTTCCAATAGTTTTGTGCATAGATTGCTAACTATACCGTTAAGTGAAAAAGATTACAATGAAGAGGTTAATACCATCAAGCACATAGCAGCGGCTAACGGATATAAAAGTTCATTAGTGGATAAATTAATAAGTAAACACAAAGAGAAGAAATTAAAAAAGTCAAACAATGATAACACACTTCCGGTTAATAAATACATATCTGCAGATTACACAAATATTTTACCAAATATTCTAGTCAACGAACTCAAGAAACACCATGTAATTGTAACTTTCCGTACAAATAACAACATTCAGAGACTTCTTAGCCGGAAAAACAGTATACCAGAAAGAAAAAGAACCGGCGTATACAAGATGAATTGCAGCTCATGCGACATGTTCTACATAGGCCAAACAGGCAGACCGTTTGAAGAAAGATATAACGAACATCTTCCCATAAGGGAATTACATAAAACAACATCTAATTTTGCCAGGCACCTGATACTATGTAATCATAACTACAGTGATTTTGAGACAAATTTCCAGCCCTTGCATTGCTGCAGGAAAGGAAAATACATGGACGCGCTTGAGGAATATGAAGTATATAAAGCCGTCAAAATCAACAGTGATTATGTCTTGAATGATACACTTACATTTTCACGTAACATATTGTACGACACGGAAATACTTGCACACGGGCGCCGGTAAATGGAAAGTCTCAGTACATACTGGCTATAATAAGCAAAACAGGTTTATCAGTGGCTATATAAACAGTGAATCAGTTGATCGATATTGTCCACGCGAAAGCAGTCGATCGATATTGTCCACGCGAGAAACATAAACTTTCATGTTCGCGTCTGTGAGTTTCCAATGTCGTAAAAGTGCACTTTTACTGTAATGATTTTAGTGTTTTTAATTTTTTAACGATCTCTTATGAGTGATTAAGATTTCTGAAGATGGCAATTCGTTGCCGAAACGCGTCATAAGACGAGAAAAACGAAGTCGCACGACGGATATATGGTAAATCATATCTATTATATTAATATAAGCGACTTGGAGACAACTAACGTAAAATGTATTATATTGAAGCCCGTCAGGCAAGTGTTGTCTACAAATACAAAAATGTTAAAATCAAAATGCTAAAAGTTGCACAAAACATTAAATTTAATAAAATGTGTATAAAAATGAATATCGTACCAAAATATGCACGCATAACTATTAATTCAAGAACACCGGCGGCACTCAAGACGAAACAAATAGCAGAAAAAATGTGGTTAACACAAGAAATTAGACAATTATACAAAAAGACAAATAGGTTAAATACGGATCTTTATAAAGCGCATTTAGAAATGTTAAAGGAAATTCACCCTGCAGTTATAGATGTTATCATGATCAAAATTAACGCTTTAATATCCAATTATTTTTATCATAAAGTATTAACCCATAATAAGAAAATACTAAATTTATATAGTACGCAGCATAAAAAAGAAAATAGACCAATAGAATGTAAACATGTGTTTTATGAACGTGTAACGAATACAACCAACATAGAGTTCACTAACCAAGAAATAAACACGCTTAATAAAGGTCTGAAATATAATGTACCGAGATTTAATACGACAAACGAAATTGTCCATAAGGTCGTTAATGCTGAAGCTGCAATTAAAAGATTAAATGGTTCCGTTGCACAGAATGAAGCAAGGGTTTTTATCAACAACAAACTCAATAACGCAATTAATAGTAATAAATGTAAAAGTCAAAACAATTTTTTAAAAAGTAAATATAAGCAGGATATCATGAATCTTAAAACCATAAAAAGTAAACTTGAGAAAAATGATGCAATTATAAGTAAGGCAGATAAGGGTGACACATTGGTGGTCATACAGAAAAGAGATTATACTCAAAAGGTATTTGATTTCATAAATAATAATAATAATATTAAGAAAATAGACCGGGATCCCACAAAGGCTTATGTAAAAACCTTGAATAACACCATTAATCAATGTAATTTTTTGTTAGATGAGAAAACACGCAGATATTTAAAACCAATCAATGCCACGGCACCAAAATTCACAGGACTACCTAAAATCCACAAGGAAAGTACACCAATCAGACCAGTAATAAACTACACCACAGCTCCCGGATACAAAGCTGCTAAATTGTTAGTGACTTTAATTAAGAATAATATCAGGATAGCAAATAATTACAGTATAAAGAACAGTTATGAGTTTGTTGAAAAACTTAAAAAGATAGAAATACTACCACAATATAAATTGGTATCATTAGACGTAACTAATTTGTACACTAATATCTCCGTGAGGGAAACTACAGAAATTGTAAATACCAATTTAAAGGAAGTAGCTCAACTTAGCATGCAAAAAATCAACGAACTTATAAAACTACTTACGGTCGTCTTAGAACAAAATTATTTTACATTTGACAACGGGTTTTTTACACAAGATGACGGTCTGGCTATGGGTTCGCCACTGTCAGGACTATTAGCTGATATATATTTAAATTATTATGAGAATATAAACATAATTTCGAATAAATTATACAAGAATAAAATCATTTTTTATTGTAGATACGTCGATGATACGTTTTTTTTAATGGATCAAAAAGACAAATACAAAACTTAAATAGTCACATAAACAGCATACACCATAAGATTAAATTCACATCTGAAATAGAAGAAGAAAATCAATTAAATTTCTTAGATTTAACCATTTTAAAAAACGAAGGAAAACTTCAATTTAAAATCTATAGAAAGGCCACAACAACGGACATCACAATTCATGCCGATTCATATCATCCCACCTCGCATAAAATGGCAGCTTCCAATAGTTTTGTGCATAGATTGCTAACTATACCGTTAAGTGAAAAAGATTACAATGAAGAGGTTAATACCATCAAGCACATAGCAGCGGCTAACGGATATAAAAGTTCATTAGTGGATAAATTAATAAGTAAACACAAAGAGAAGAAATTAAAAAAGTCAAACAATGATAACACACTTCCGGTTAATAAATACATATCTGCAGATTACACAAATATTTTACCAAATATTCTAGTCAACGAACTCAAGAAACACCATGTAATTGTAACTTTCCGTACAAATAACAACATTCAGAGACTTCTTAGCCGGAAAAACAGTATACCAGAAAGAAAAAGAACCGGCGTATACAAGATGAATTGCAGCTCATGCGACATGTTCTACATAGGCCAAACAGGCAGACCGTTTGAAGAAAGATATAACGAACATCTTCCCATAAGGGAATTACATAAAACAACATCTAATTTTGCCAGGCACCTGATACTATGTAATCATAACTACAGTGATTTTGAGACAAATTTCCAGCCCTTGCATTGCTGCAGGAAAGGAAAATACATGGACGCGCTTGAGGAATATGAAGTATATAAAGCCGTCAAAATCAACAGTGATTATGTCTTGAATGATAAACTTACATTTTCACATAACATATTGTACGACACGGCAATACTTGCACACGGGCGCCGGTAAATGGAAAGTCTCAGTACATACGGGCTATAATAAGCAAAACAGGTTTATCAGTGGCTATATAAACAGTGAATCAGTTGATCGATATTGTCCACGCGAAAGCAGTCGATCGATATTGTCCACGCGAGAAACATAAACTTTCATGTTTGCGTCTGTGAGTTTCAAATGTCGTAAAAGTGCACTTTTACTGTAATGATTTTAGTGTTTTCAATTTTTTAACGATCTCTTATGAGTGATTAAGATTTCTGAAGATGGCAATTTGTTGCCGAAACGCGTCATAAGACGAGAAAAACGAAGTCGCACGACGGATATATGGTAAATATCTATTATATAATTTTTATTTGATTTGTTGTTGAGACTGTGTTGTTAATTACGAACTGTTAACTGTGGAAATTAAAGCTGGTAATTAGTGACTTAATTGGTGTCTTGTATTTTGTTTTCCACTGTACCTACGACGATCAAGTAGACCATCATAACAGTATTAACTGGGCAACCAATATAAAAAAGAAGCTGGATTCAACGTAGTGGGATTCTTCTCCATCAAATACAACAGTTAAGCACTGGATTGCTGAATTTAAAATGGGATGGACAAGCACAACTGACGACTCACGTGTTGGACGTCCCATTGAAGTGATTACAAACGTATTATAAACATACACAGTATTATATCACTATATAAGGAAAATCAACCATTATAAGAATCATATTTAATTCTAAGTGATGCTGTCTATGATTTATCTGGATCTGAGCTGTCAGAACCCGACTCTACAAAGCTATTGCAGTCTGATTTTTCTGAATTCATATGATCAAGGCGTACTGAGAGTCGTAATTTGTGAGCACAAGTTAAAGTTGAGTTGACAACAGTTTAGTATCAAATGCTTCAAACAACCTCAAACACATATAAATCACAGTTTCTAATATCTCTTACACGTGTAAATGAACTTTACAAGTACAAGTATAGATGTAGTTATGTAGATTATGATTATAAATTCTTAGTGGATCTTCACTCACTTCTGCCACACTGTTGGGCTAGCCAACTTGTAAAGGAACTTTACAAGCGTTATAAGTGTTAGATAATATTTTATAATTCTTCTTAATGTGGTGTAGTCGTGTGAGTGCAGATACGCACCGGTATCTACGATAATGTTGTTTATTAAAAGATGTAATTGTAATTATTAAGGTTATTATTGTTATTGTATTGTTTTTAATGGGTGCGTAATAACAGTCCACTTCTTTTATTTAAAATGGTTCGCGCACTCTGTTGTATACCTCCCTCACTTACCACACGTGAATACTTCAGTCCTGTTCAGTGACGTGTCTTCTGAAATACATGCACTTTATATACAAGTAAATATTCAGATCGAATATTTCATATAGTATCATACACAAAATAAATGAAGTAATATCTAATTATTATTCGGAATTATTGTTAGGTCTTTTTTAAATTCTTCCGCCACCTGTGGTAGAACTGATTAAAAAAATAAATGAACTTATTTAGAATAGAAATAATACTCTTTTCACTGATAATAAAAGTGGAGGTTTATTAACAATTTAACAAATAATAAACTCTTTGACAATTAATAATCAAAAACTAACAACCTTTCAATTACTGATTACAATTAAAAATTCAAATAAGACTCTGTCCAATTCTCAAGGCTGGTAGACCTGTTATTGGTACAGTAATTTAACTTCAATAGGTTATGTTATTTTGGTTCAGTGAATTACCATATTTCGTAAGGTTCTTTTAGGTAACATGATACCAGGCACAAGATGTAATACAAATAACGATATAAAATTAACAATAATGAATAATAAGCGAACAAATAAAAAAATCAAAAATTGATACCATATGTCTGATATTTATGGAACTATCGTACGCGGGAATGCGCACGCATCTTATAATACTCGTTTACAATTATCAAGCTGAATGACTTGTACAGTGGTTAAAATGTATTACTTTCTTTTAATAATTTGTTTTAAAAATTATCTATTCACAAGAGAAAAATTTATCAAAAAACTCTTGTTAGTATTTCTATCTGATTTGGATGTTACTTGAGAACAGATCGGTAGTATTGAAATTATCAATTTACCGTAACGATTCTGAGGTTAGTTATAACCGGTATTGTTACAATGGATAAGTATTTCTTAACAGTTATTATTTCTTAATCTATACATATAAACACATCATTCGTAATACTCTGGTATGCTATTATCAGAATTACATTTATTTATACGGTATGAAAGTTAATAATGTATATTTCAAAACATCGAAAAAATCAAGAAAAAATAAGTTTAGTCAAATGAGTGACTAAATATTCTCGTATTCAGTAATAATTATTTCAAACATGATATTTTAAGTTATTATAAATAATTAAAATATTTTTATAATATTTTAATAATTGTGAATTAAATTTTTCTTTAATTCTGATAATTTAATTATTGTTTTCGATACTTCGCCTTATTTGACTTGCGTAGTATCAAAAATTAGCTATTTACAAAATTATTATTTTTGTTCAGTATTATTTAAATAGAATTGTACTCCCTGTTTCTTATTTATCACATCACTCGCAAGTATGGTCGACATTATACACTGACCGTACTTGTTTAATTAAATAACTCCGCACTTTTCACTCGTATATATTGGTGTAGTGTTAAAGGTTATGTATGCTGTTCACTTAATGCATATGTCGCGCACAAAATTCAAAATAAAACTTCTTCATGTCTGTCGAGTTGCGTGACCTATCTGTTGAAAAGCTAGACGTGAACTCTCTTGTTTCCTCTAAGCGTCTCCTGTGAGTCTGTCGAAAGTCATTCATTCTATTGGTTGGAAGCGCTATACTCTCTGACCCAAAAGCCTTTGTTTTATTAAAATATTTAATTTTTTGACAAAATCGCGTTTGGTGTGGAGGCTTTTTGACGTCAGCACTGGTACAAAACTTTAACTGAAAAGTTTAAAATTACTATAACTTTCTTAATTTACGTCCTATCGTTAAATGATTGATGTCAGTGAATTGCGGACATTCTGCTTGTTAATTTAAGTCCAAGAATGCTTATTTTCCGTCCATCACTCCTATCACAATAACGATTTTATTTATTATTTCTGGTGTATCTTATTTTTATAAGTCTGTTACACCAGATTTTATTTAATTATAATAAAACACTTCTTAAATAAACACTTTGAGTATATATCTCAATTGGTTTGATTTACAATTTGGGAATAATTGTTCCCTACACAAAATCTCGTTATGACGTCATTAAGCGTCCATGTTTGTTTTTCCATAAATATGCTTAGAACTAATTTTTCTTATTTAAAACGGTAATATTACCATCTAATAACACTAGTAAAGTTTATTTACACAATTTTACACTATAATATTTATATATGGTTGTGGTTAATCTATTATTTACATAGTTTCAGTCCTCTCCTATCTTTCTTATACAATTTTTTCACCTTATTTTTTGTTTTCTCTATATAAATCATATCATGTAATGATTGTAATTAGTGTACACACATAGTACCTAATTCATTATATACAATGGTTATCTTTTAATTAGTTCAGAACCCTCCAATTTTTCAGTAATGGCTCTGTTTATGTTGTGTCACATCATAGTAGTCATTTATTTTTTGTTAATACAATAACTAAATTGTTATTGTTCTACTTGGTTTGGATTTCCAAAGCAGCATTAGATATTATTCTAACTTTTGATAATGTTTTCATCTACTTTTACACAAGTTTATATGTTATATTTTTCATAAGTAACGTGCTTGACATTGTTTGTTTATATTTGGGTTTCTTCATATTAGTCATTTGGTTTTTAATTGTTTGTATATAAAATGACTGTTTTTATGGTCATAATCTGTTCTCAAAGTAGCATTGGGATTTCCTCTCACTACTGGTAATAACTTTAATAATCTGTGTTCAATATTTGATACAGTATTTTTCTTAACTAATTAGCTATACAATGGTTCAGCTTACTTCTGGTCATATGTACATAGTTAGTTAGTTTACAATATTTTAGTTACAATATTGTTCTTATTATGTTCAGAATCTGTTCTCAATGTATTATCAGATATTTATCTCACTACTGGTAATACTCTTATAAACTTTGGTATTGGTTTTGATACTGTACTTTGCCTAATTTACATTGGCATACTTGTTCCATCTCTGCTAACTCTGTGTCATTATGTTTGACTTGTTCTATTTGCATTGTTTTGCAATATAATACATTGTCTCTCAATATTTATTATTATTATTTATAATAGACTCTTGTTTGATAACATAGTTGATGATCATATATTTATACTAATATGTATCATTTTCTGTTGAAATAGGTGTCTTCCCTATGGATTGTGTAACAATGTACCATCTGTTTTAGTGCAGCATTTTTCTACTACTAAATTGACTTCACTACGGTATCTTACTATAATACTTTAACTATTTTGTTACACATGTTTATACAACTCCTTCTTAAACACTAACACAAATCTTTTTTGTATTATTTACAATATTTTTCTGTTATTGGTGGAATTTAATTTCCTGTCATTGTTTGATACATAACAATTTTTTTTTTTTTTTTTTCAGTTCTCTATGAACAATAACATAATTGTTCTATTTTGTTCTATTCTGGTGGTCTTATGATTATGTGTATTGATCACAACTTTATTAAATTAGTCACACTCATTGTCTGTGTTTATTTGACTATTTTAATTCTTGTTGTTTCATCATGAAATTAACATATTTTCTCACACTGTAAACTTCATCACTGTAATCGTTTGTGTGGTTTATTCAGTTGAAATTAGTTAATTATTCACAGGTTTCACATTTATATTAAGTACACACTGTAATTGTTTGTGGTTCCTTAAACGTTTAACACTGGTTTTTCTTTCACATTTATAATCATCATTTCCTTTGTCACTTATATTGTCTTTAGTACATGTGGTTTATGTTGAGTCCCTATATCTTCTGTCCATCTTCTTTCTTCTTCTTGGTGCTCTTCCTGGTCCTTCTTCTCTCTTCTTCTTCAAATATTTTCATTGTAGTCGCTATTTTTATTTATCTCCATTGCTGTTGGAGCTTGTTGGTCCTTGTTTCGTTGATTCCCCTCACTGTTGGATCCTATTGGGTCTGGTTACTGATATTGTGTTTTGGTTCGTGGCATTTTCTTTCTTCATTTTGTATTTGATGTTGCTGTGTTAATATTCTCTTCTTCATCGTTGGATTTTTTATTAATATATTTGTAGATACACACTTTTATACACTTAGGTTTATTTATCTAGACATACTTCCATGTTTTTCTCATACTTGACGTTACATTAGTTTATATTATGTAACTACCTTTTTTGGTACTGTTACATATGCCTTCCTATAAGAATTGATTAATTCTGAATTATTATACTATATTTTTCATTGAAGAATTTATCAATTGTTGTACATTCCATGTTGATTTACATGTTTTTTCCATATATCCCTTCACTTTCTTCTATTTGAATCGTATTTATATCTTCTCTATGTAATCATCTCCCTTGTTTATTTAGTTCCCTAATTCCCTAACATAAGTTTAGCTGGGGCAGTTTAGAGCGGCTCACTTTGGCTATTCAACTCTACTGGCCATACTAACTTCAATAAAAATGGAGGCAAATCATCTCCTTCAATAATAATAAATGATTGCTGGCATTATTCCTCAGTCAATTCATCTCAAATCACAAAAATAATAATAGTGGTCGTTCTTCCGACAAATAATAAATATCTTGGATTTCGTTGTCCATGACGTGTCCGTTACTTAACTAAATATCACTATAATATTGACGACTCGGAACACAAAGTTTTTTATAAGTAAAAACGTAAAGTTTTACCTTACAGCCTAAACCGGCTTTCACCTATAGAAGGCTTCATCAGAGCCTCTGATGAAGCCTTCTATAGGTGAAAGCCGGTTTAGGCTGTAAGGTAAAACTTTACGTTTTTACTTATAAAAAACTTTGTGTTCCGAGTCGTCAATATTATAGTGATATTTATTTAATAAATATCCTTGGGGTTAATTCACGCATCTGCGGTTTATACATTGTTATTCTCTCTTTTCTTGATTCAACTTAACTATATTCTTCACATATTATAGGGATAGTTTGTTTTACACTTCCTCACTGGTATACTCTCATGATTATCTTCGTTAGTATATTATTTTTCATTCTTCATTATCATTGATTAATCTCTTCATTTTGTTGTCACTTTGAATGTCGTCTCGTCATATTCTTCATCTCAGGTTTCATTCTTCTAGATATAATTTGTAAGTACCTTTGTTTTTCTTCTTCTTCATGGTTTTTTTTTATCTGGTATTTATATTCCATGTGGTATTGGCTTTTTCTCTAGTAACATACACTAGAAACAATGTGGTTGTGTGTGGTGGTTTGTCTACATTAATACATTACGTTGGTTTTTTTTTTCCAACTTCTCATTTGTTCCTTCTTCTTTTTATCATAGTACGGGTGTGATGTTCATTTTACTTGTTGACTAGGCTCTTGGAAATAGTTTGTGCCAAAGATCTAATGCGTCAGTCTCGTATTTCTTTCTTTATTATAGTACGGGTGAGATGTTCATTTTACTTGTTGACGTGGCTCTTGGAAATATTTATGTCTAAGTTGTAGTGTGTCGGCCTCGTATTTTCATTTTTTATTATAGTACGTTATTATTAACAAATACAATGTTCTGAATCCTTTACATTAATTCTCTTGGAGCATGTTTTCTCACATTATAAAATTACAATATATTCAATGTTCAATACATAATTATATAGTTACTTCTCATTTAATATACACACATAATAATTTTCATAATAGTAACACATCCTTTTTTTCTTTAGTCAACATCTATTTTTATAATCATATTTTCATTTTTCTCTCTTAATTAACAATAATCTTCATGGCCACTTTTCATTTTTCATCTTGATATAGTCAACAGTTATATTCATAATTATACCTTCATTTTTCATAACAAATATTTTCATCCTTTATATAAATTCAATAATAAAATAACCCTCATCGCTATCTTTTCACTTTTGGTCCCATATTTTAATTGTAAATATATTTTTTCATTGAAGTTTGATTATAGGTACTCTGGTTATCATAATAGTCGGTCCCATAATTCAGTGTATATTTTATTTATTTTAA
Source organism: Magicicada septendecula (assembly GCA_034769895.1). Classification (NCBI taxonomy): domain Eukaryota; kingdom Metazoa; phylum Arthropoda; class Insecta; order Hemiptera; family Cicadidae; genus Magicicada; species Magicicada septendecula. The sequence goes on along the minus strand of CM068375.1, from coordinate 398,615,717 downwards.
CCGTAATCGTCGTTCTCCTCTCTTCTTGTTGTTCGGACTTCTTGAGTATTCATACTCTTGTCTGTTCTTGACGTATATCGGGTTATCATCTGGTTCTTCCATTTCCAAGCTATTAGGGCTGAGTCTGCCTTCCATCCTTCTGTCTTCCTTCCCTCTCTTTCTTCAATATATTGGTTTCTGTTGTTCTTCTGGTAGCTGTCAGTACTGATGTTTGGTAACTCCTTCCATTTGGTTTGGGTATCGTCATCTATCTTTTGATTGGGTACTTCCGTTAATTGACTCCTCTTCTTCCGCAGTTCTCTTATCTCTCTGGCGTATCCTTCAACAATCCGGTCCCATTTCTCTTGGTAGCCTTCCTTTTTCTTAAAGTATTTCACTCTTCTTTTGGAGATACGTGGTTGACATATTCGGTTGGTCATCTTCTTCTTTGTTGTTACATACTCTTCCTCCTTGTCCATCTCCATGATACTCCTCCGATACTCCTTCCTGAAGACCCTTTCTTCATGGTTGACAATTGGTAAGTTGACCACATTAATCAGACCATTCCTAGTCATTTCAATTAACTCTTTTGTAACTCTTGCCTTCCTCGGACGTAGGGTTCTTCTTTCTTCTATCTTCACCTCTTCCTTTTCTTTAATTATTTGGGTCTTCTTTTCTCCACTATCTTCAGGCTCTGGACTCGTCGGTTCCATGTTTTTATTTTCAGGTACCTCTTCAATCTCCATTCGATCGTCTGCTATTACTTCTCTTCTTATCTTCTTAACACTCTCTTCTGCCTCTTCACAACATCTTTTTATTGTTTTTTCTGATTGCTTGTAATTATCCTTCACTATCGTATTTATTGACTCCACGATCTCCTTGTCATCTCCCTTTATTCTCTTATTCATGCGGTCTAATCTCCTATTGATCTTGTCGATTTTCTGGTTGACTTGATCAATTTTTACTCCCAACTCTGCCGATAAATCTTCTTTCATTATGGCCATTTTCTTCTCCAACAATTCTTCGGTTTTTCTTTGACCATCTTCCATTCTTCTGTTCGTCTCGTTTATTTGGTTATTAAATTCTTCTTTGAGTAACTCCATATTTTTTCGACTCTCCCTCTGGCCTTCTTCTATTTTTTGGTTTGTGGATCGACTGGCCTCTTCTATTTTACTGTTCACGTCCGCCTTCAAATTTTGACTGTCCTCCTTGGTGGCTCGGCTGGCTTCTTCTATCTTCTTGATCAGTTCTTCCCTTGTGGACTGGTTCTCCTCCTTGGTGGATTTCAGGCCTTCCTCTATTCTCATTAACATCTCGATGATGTATCTGTCTTTGGTGTGCATCAATTCTTCGGGTTGTCCGTCCTCCGGTAGGATTTCTTGTGGTATTATTTCCGGCAGAATTCCTTGAGATATTATTTCCGGTTCCTCCATAGGCTGCTGAACCACCTCCGCTGGTTCAATCGGTTTGTCCTTTGTTTCTAGTAAAACTTCTTCCACGTCTTCTGTCGACATGGCCTCCTTTTCTTCCCTTCTGGCCTCCTTCTCCACTTCGGTTGCCCTCTTCCTCGATGTTGATCTCGATTTTGATCTCGATTTTAATCTGTCGGTGTACATCTTGATTAACTGGTAATGTACCTGCTGTCTTTTCACGAATTGGGGTGATTAAGTTACTAGTTATGGTGTAATTTCCCTAAATCGTGCTCAGACGTTGGGCGCCAACTTGTAAAGTAAAAATTACAAGTGTTGTATAGATGTAGTTATGTAGATTATGATTATAAATTCTTAGTGGATCTTCACTCACTTCTGCCACACTGTTGGGCTAGCCAACTTGTAAAGGAACTTTACAAGCGTTATAAGTGTTAGATAATATTTTACAATTCTTCTTAATGTGGTGTAGTCGTGTGAGTGCAGATACGCACCAGTATCTACGATAATGTTGTTTATTAAAAGATGTAATTGTAATTATTAAGGTTATTATTGTTATTGTATTGTTTTTAATGGGTGCGTAATAACAGTCCACTTCTTTTATTTAAAATGGTTCGCGCACTCTGTTGTATACCTCCCTCACTTACCACACGTGAATACTTCAGTCCTGTTCAGTGACGTGTCTTCTGAAATACATGCACTTTATATACAAGTAAATATTCAGATCGAATATTTCATATAGTATCATACACAAAATAAATGAAGTAATATCTAATTATTATTCGGAATTATTGTTAGGTCTTTTTTAAATTCTTCCGCCACCTGTGGTAGAACTGATTAAAAAAATAAATGAACTTATTTAGAATAGAAATAATACTCTTTTCACTGATAATAAAAGTGGAGGTTTATTAACAATTTAACAAATAATAAACTCTTTGACAATTAATAATCAAAAACTAACAACCTTTCAATTACTGATTACAATTAAAAATTCAAATAAGACTCTGTCCAATTCTCAAGGCTGGTAGACCTGTTATTGGTACAGTAATTTAACTTCAATAGGTTATGTTATTTTGGTTCAGTGAATTACCATATTTCGTAAGGTTCTTTTAGGTAACATGATACCAGGCACAAGATGTAATACAAATAACGATATAAAATTAACAATAATGAATAATAAGCGAACAAATAAAAAAATCAAAAATTGATACCATATGTCTGATATTTATGGAACTATCGTACGCGGGAATGCGCACGCATCTTATAATACTCGTTTACAATTATCAAGCTGAATGACTTGTACAGTGGTTAAAATGTATTACTTTCTTTTAATAATTTGTTTTAAAAATTATCTATTCACAAGAGAAAAATTTATCAAAAAACTCTTGTTAGTATTTCTATCTGATTTGGATGTTACTTGAGAACAGATCGGTAGTATTGAAATTATCAATTTACCGTAACGATTCTGAGGTTAGTTATAACCGGTATTGTTACAATGGATAAGTATTTCTTAACAGTTATTATTTCTTAATCTATACATATAAACACATCATTCGTAATACTCTGGTATGCTATTATCAGAATTACATTTATTTATACGGTATGAAAGTTATAATGTATATTTCAAAACATCGAAAAAATCAAGAAAAAATAAGTTTAGTCAAATGAGTGACTAAATATTCTCGTATTCAGTAATAATTATTTCAAACATGATATTTTAAGTTATTATAAATAATTAAAATATTTTTATAATATTTTAATAATTGTGAATTAAATTTTTCTTTAATTCTGATAATTTAATTATTGTTTTCGATACTTCGCCTTATTTGACTTGCGTAGTATCAAAAATTAGCTATTTACGAAATTATTATTTTTGTTCAGTATTATTTAAATAGAATTGTACTCCCTGTTTCTTATTTATCACATCACTCGCAAGTATGGTCGACATTATACACTGACCGTACTTGTTTAATTAAATAACTCCGCACTTTTCACTCGTATATATTGGTGTAGTGTTAAAGGTTATGTATGCTGGTCACTTAATGCATATGTTGCGCACAAAATTCAAAATAAAACTTCTTCATGTCTGTCGAGTTGCGTGACCTATCTGTTGAAAAGCTAGACGTGAACTCTCTTGTTTCCTCTAAGCGTCTCCTGTGAGTCTGTCGAAAGTCATTCATTCTATTGGTTGGAAGCGCTATACTCTCTGACCCAAAAGCCTTTGTTTTATTAAAATATTTAATTTTTTGACAAAATCGCGTTTGGTGTGGAGGCTTTTTGACGTCAGCACTGGTACAAAACTTTAACTGAAAAGTTTAAAATTACTATAACTTTCTTAATTTACGTCCTATCGTTAAATGATTGATGTCAGTGAATTGCGGACATTCTGCTTGTTAATTTAAGTCCAAGAATGCTTATTTTCCGTCCATCACTCCTATCACAATAACGATTTTATTTATTATTTCTGGTGTATCTTATTTTTATAAGTCTGTTACACCAGATTTTATTTAATTATAATAAAACACTTCTTAAATAAACACTTTGAGTCTATATCTCAATTGGTTTGATTTACAATTTGGGAATAATTGTTCCCTACACAAAATCTCGTTATGACGTCATTAAGCGTCCATGTTTGTTTTTCCATAAATATGCTTAGAACTAATTTTTCTTATTTAAAACGGTAATATTACCATCTAATAACACTAGTAAAGTTTATTTACACAATTTTACACTATAATATTTATATATGGTTGTGGTTAATCTATTATTTACATAGTTTCAGTCCTCTCCTATCTTTCTTATACAATTTTTTCACCTTATTTTTTGTTTTCTCTATATAAATCATATCATGTAATGATTGTAATTAGTGTACACACATAGTACCTAATTCATTATATACAATGGTTATCTTTTAATTAGTTCAGAACCCTCCAATTTTTCAGTAATGGCTCTGTTTATGTTGTGTCACATCATAGTAGTCATTTATTTTTTGTTAATACAATAACTAAATTGTTATTGTTCTACTTGGTTTGGATTTCCAAAGCAGCATTAGATATTATTCTAACTTTTGATAATGTTTTCATCTACTTTTACACAAGTTTATATGTTATATTTTTCATAAGTAACTTGCTTGTCATTGTTTGTTTATATTTGGGTTTCTTCATATTAGTCATTTGGTTTTTAATTGTTTGTATATAAAATGACTGTTTTTATGGTCATAATCTGTTCTCAAAGTAGCATGGGATTTCCTCTCACTACTGGTAATAACTTTAATAATCTGTGTTCAATATTTGATACAGTATTTTTCTTAACTAATTAGCTATACAATGGTTCAGCTTACTTCTGGTCATATGTACATAGTTAGTTAGTTTACAATATTTTAGTTACAATATTGTTCTTATTATGTTCAGAATCTGTTCTCAATGTATTATCAGATATTTATCTCACTACTGGTAATACTCTTATAAACTTTGGTATTGGTTTTGATACTGTACTTTGCCTAATTTACATTGGCATACTTGTTCCATCTCTGCTAACTCTGTGTCATTATGTTTGACTTGTTCTATTTGCATTGTTTTGCAATATAATACATTGTCTCTCAATATTTATTATTATTATTTATAATAGACTCTTGTTTGATAACATAGTTGATGATCATATATTTATACTAATATGTATCATTTTCTGTTGAAATAGGTGTCTTCCCTATGGGTTGTGTAACAATGTACCATCTGTTTTAGTGCAGCATTTTTCTACTACTAAATTGACTTCACTACGGTATCTTACTATAATACTTTAACTATTTTGTTACACATGTTTATACAACTCCTTCTTAAACACTAACACAAATCTTTTTTGTATTATTTACAATATTTTTCTGGTTATTGGTGGAATTTAATTTCCTGTCATTGTTTGAAACATAACAAATTTTTTTTTTTTTTTTTTTTTTTTTTTTTTTTTTTTTTTTTTTTTTTTTTTTCAGTTCTCTATGAACAATAACATAATTGTTCTATTTTGTTCTATTCTGGTGGTCTTATGATTATGTGTATTGATCACAACTTTATTAAATTAGTCACACTCATTGTCTGTGTTTATTTGACTATTTTAATTCTTGTTGTTTCATCATGAAATTAACATATTTTTCACACTGTAAACTTCATCACTGTAATTGTTTGTGTGGTTTATTCAGTTGAAATTAGTTAGTTATTCACAGGTTTCACATTTGTATTAAGTACACACTGTAATTGTTTGTGGTTCCTTAAATGTTTCACACTGGTTTTCTTGTCACACTTATAATCATTTCTTTTGTCACTTACATTGTTTTTAGTACATGTGGTTTATGTTGAGTCCTTATATCTTCTGTCCATCTTCTTTCTTCTTCTTGGTGCTCTTCCTGGTCCTTCTTCTTTCTTCTTTTTCCTATATTTTCATTGTAGTTGCTATTTTTATTTATCTCCATTGTTGTTGGAGCTTGTTGGTCCTTGTTTCATTGATTCCCCTCACTGTTGGATCCTATTGGGTCTAATTGCTGATATTTTGTTTTGGGCTTGTGGCATTTTCTTTCTTCATTTTGTATTTAATGTTGATATATTAGTATTCTCTTCTTCATTGTTGGATTTTTTATTAATATATTTGTAGATACACACTTATATACACTTAGGTTTATTTATCTAGACATACTTCCATGTTTTTCTCATACTTGACGTTACATTAGTTTATATTATGTAACTACCATTTTTGGTACTGTTACACACGTTACAAGTCAAACACAGAGACCAAATCTAGTGACATGTACATTGAAAGACCAAAGTTAAGTAAACAGTGTAACAGGACACATTTGGGGGGTTTTCTTTTAATAAATATTAAATGGTAAAGACAGGGACTTGCCCGGACAAGGTTTCAATTTCGGAACAGCGTTCACTTGTGAGATACCCAGTTGCACGTTGGCTCAGTTAATTCGGCCAGATACGACATTTCCAGGTGCTGAGGAATGTGAAAGAGTGCGGGCCTGGCTGCCCGCACAGATGAATTGTCATGTATGAGGTGCGCTAGTCAGCCAGAGCGAGTTTCCAATAATTAGTGGTCGCTAATGAGATATCAAGTGATGCCCGTTCGGCCAATGAAAATGCAAGCTGGCGAGCAGCAGAACGTTTTAGCCATCTTGGAAACATCGAAGTCAGCGTCTGTCGGCTAATAGCATCTAACCTGCACAGTTGCGTGTGCTCGCAGGCCACCAAAAATTTATTTTAAAAATGTAGACCGACCGACAGGAAAGTGTAAATAAAGAACGGTTCAGTGTAAAAGTGTGTGAGCAATATTTTAATAAAAGTATGTAAGATTTGATTAAAACTATAACAAAACGAATAATTCGGCAGTGTAACATCAAGAAAAATGCAGTGAACAATTTGGACGAACTAAAAATACGGAGTGTGACGTGGTCTGCAGGGACGCCGCCAGTCAAGTAACAGAATAACATAAACCAATCACTATATAAAAAAAATTTACAAAAGTGCTAAATCAAAATAAAAAGGGGAAGGGAAAAAGTGTGAATGAAGTATGAGCAAATACTGGGTTGTCTTAATAGATAAATGTAGTAAGTTAAGCTGTTTTTCTTTCAACATGTGTTTCTTGTTTTTATAAATTTATGTAGATAACGTATTCCATACGTCAGTGGACAATGTCACTGTAGAGATCGTTACAGTAATATGAAAAGTAAAGATATAGAAAAAAAGGTAGAGTAAAGAGTGGAGGAAGTTTTATGTAAATGTAAATATAACATGAATATTTTAATACCGTAAAATAAAATAATATTTTATTTCAAATTACTATATATGTGTTAGAATAGTCATTTCAACCACCTAACTTCATTTTCTGTGCTGGTAAATTCGCTATACGAAAAAGGGTTTCCATCACTAGATGATCTGGCCGAATAAGTAAACAAATTCAAGGTAAGTGGGAGTGTGTTGTTGTTATTTAATATATTGATAGAAATTATAAAAAGTTACAATGGAGCGACGTGACCAGGATTTGGAATAAATATTGTATTTATCCCAAATTGGCCTATTTTAAACCACAGAGAATGGAATAGGGTTGGCGGAGATTGAGAAGAAATTACGTAAACATTTATGTAACGTATACGTAATAAGGTGGTGTTGATAAATTGTGCATGTTTGATTGTAAGTAAGGTTAAATAATAAGTGAACAAGCAAGCAAATAGTAACAAATAAAAATGTCGAACGAAAAAGAAATAAATTCGATAGACTCAGCTATGAGTGAAAGTGGTTTTGGGTCAATGAACCCGTCGCTGAGTGTGAGTGAGTTAGAAGGTCAGTCGAGTCAAACAGCTGATTCGAGTATTCAATCAGTAACTGAGTCAATTATAATAAATAATGCAGAAGCAAAATCTACTCCAGTAGCGACTAAAATGAAAGAAAGAGAGTATTCAATGGATGATATATTCAATTTTATGAGAGCAATGTCCGATGATATAAAGCAGAGTGTGAATATTAAGTTAGAAAGTAGCTTTAGCGAAGTAAAGAGTGATTTTGATGTAGTAAATAGTCGTTTTGATAGTAATGATGAAAAGTTGGATAGCAAATTTGATAAATTAAGTAATGACATTAATGAGCAGAAAATAAAATGTGAGAGTAGTTTTAAGGAAATTAAGAGTAATTTTGATGAAAAGTTCGATAATATAAATAATCGTTTTGATACAAACGAAAGCAATTTTAAAGAGATTAGAAATGAAATCAAGCAAATTAATAAACGTTTTGAAATAACCAATGAGATATTTGAAACTAAATGTAACGATTTAGAACAAAGTATAGAGGGTATGGGAGTGTGGAGAATAAATATAGGTAAGTGCAGTATAAACGGAAATAACGAAGTAACAGACGATATAGGTGTCAATAAAAGTGAGTTAACAAATAGTGGTGATGAAAATATAGTAGTAGTTGAAAAGGTAAGTGAGAATAACAACGAGATAATTAAAAATGTGTTAGAAAGTAAAGTGAATGATGATAGTGGTGATAAAGTTTTTGTTGAAGTAGAATTTAATAGCGAAGTGTTAGCGAGTGTGGATGAGATTGAGAGGTTAGGTTTACAAAGGGAAAATTTCCCCGTGATTTAGGAGTAAGGACTCCAATAATGACTTATGAGGACAGAGTTTCCTCCCATGATTATAGAGACGAGGTGTCTCTAAGAAGGTCCCATAGTTCTCACAAGTTCCCTGGAAGAAACAGGATGTTTCATGATAACGTTATGTTGCCTTTTGTGTGGATGGAGAGAGAAAAAGTGAGATGGTGTTATGATGAGAGGTATTGTGAGAGAGTGGTAGAATTATTCACATTGAGAGAGAGAGAGAGAGAGGTAATATTATTTGATGTCATTAGAAGTTATAAAGAGTTAAGAGAGAGGTTAAAAGTTGAGAAAATAGACGATATAAAGGACTTACTTTGTGCAGTACATGTTGATGATTATTTTGATGATCCCACTATAGACAATGAGCACTTACCTTGCGATGTGATTGATATAGTAGATGAATATGATGATATAACTTACCTGAGTTTAACGAATAATATTAAGGGAGACTGGACAAAAATAACTAATGTTGACAAGGTTTATGAGATAATAATAAGGAATAATCCTATAGATTATTATGGTATAATGAAGAACACAGAGTTAACGGGGTATTATATTAAAAACAATAATGTAATGAGAGTAAATAAAGATGAAAATTATTATGTGAAAATAAGATGGATTTACGATGATGGTGGTTAGACAAATAGTGAATGAACATTTAATTATTTTAGATTATGGTAACTACTTGGCTAACTTATGTAATGAGGTGTGGTAAACAATAATATGATGACAAAAAAATTGCAGATAAATTTACAGTGAGGTTAATTGTGTTTGTGTAAGAGGTTATGTTGTACTATGTATTTCATGTAAACAATGTATGTATGTAGTAGGAATTGATTTTAATAATAATATTTTATCAGACTAAATAAATAATGAGAATAATTATGAAGTTCATAATGCAAATGAATTGTAATTATTTTGAAGTAAGGTGATTAAAGTAACTTGGTGTTTCTGAAAAAACTGATTGAATTAAATAAATTCGAGATGAATTAATTAATTAATTAAGGTTGTATGAATAAACTTTGGTAATGAATTTAAATGGTTTTTCTGAGATTTAAACTTTATAATAAATAGTAAATGAGTAAATGTAGAATGTGTATAGTTGTTGAGTCATATAGTTGTTATAATGTTTCAGAAGGTACATATGGGTTTGTACATTATATTTGTAAATAGTTTGAGTCTATGACAAGTGATGATGTATTCATTTGATGGAGTGGCTGACCATAGGTAAGTAGAAATTTGATAATGACTTTGAAGAAAGGTAAAATGTTTGAATAATAAATGTTAAATGAGTGTAAAAGGTTTTAAATTGGGTGATTAAATTAATTTGAGGTAGTTATGAATTTTCTAATGTAATTTTCAATGATCATATTAATGTAAAATATGTAAAAAGATGGAGTTTGGGTGATAATTGTTTCAATAAGGCATTAAGTCAGTCAAAGTTGACTTTAAATAGGTGTTAGACAAAATAAGAAAGTTTGGAATAAACAGTAATACAGCAACGGAGTATTAGTAGGGAAACAGTAGTGAGAGTGATTGTATGTAGAGAAAGAGAGAGTGATGAAAGTGGATAGTAAATAGGCTAGCAGGGTACATATATTTTGTAGTGAGGGTAGTGTGGTAAGGAGTCCTCAACGCAAGGCATTGTGGTGGGTAGTAGAGTGTTTTAGAGGAGTGTCTGCCGATATACCCGGGAGGGGCAAGAAATTATGAATGTGAATTAAATGTGAGGAAACACACATCCTAGGTACAAAGAGGGTATCAGGTATTTTGTAGTAAGAGGAGAATGATTTAAGTGGAGTTAGAGAATTTAGTGGAGGTAAATATTATTGAGAGATCGGTGTCACCCTATGTAAATCCATTAGTGGTTGTCAGAAGGAAGAAGGGGGTAAGGTTATATTTGAATGCCCATTCAATAAATCAAATCATTGTGAATGACTGAGAATCACCTGAACCAATTGATGATGAAAATACTTAATAGAAATTCATGATTGAAATGTAATAATAAATGTAACAAGTTAAAGAGTTAATAGAATTTGAAACTAAACTTAAATTTGAAGTGTTTGTCTCGATGTAATGATAGCAAGGTTAAAACTGAATGTTTGTTGTATTATGTTGTGTTGTGTTAGTGTGTAGGAGTTTTAAACATGATATATATATATTATTTACTTGTGATTCCCCACTTTCGGGTGGTCACGGCGTCACCGAACCCTGACCGTGGATTTGGACTATTGGTAGCAAGGGTGGTTAGGCAGATTGTATCCGAGCCATACTTGCTATTATTTTCAAAATTGGTGAATTTAGAAATTAACAGGGGAGTAACTCACAGGAATCACAACTATGGAACAGCGGCTACCATCGTAGGGGGTGGTAGTGCCGTATTAAGGGTGTATAAGTAATATTTAGTAGGATTACTGGTGTCCTCAGACATCAGTAATGCCGAATTTTTTATAACGCTGAAGCAAGAACGGGGTAGGCAGCGTCTACACCCTAATTAAACTTCAGTTCTTGTGGATGCACATGGATGCTACAGTCCACCATCAGGAAAAAATAGAGTGTGTGGAAAAGGAGCTGGCAGTTACAAGCCAGGGGCACAGATAATGCATCTGTGCACAAGGTAAATACCTAGACCGACCGGCAGGTGGTTTACCTAATTGTAACTGGGTTAAAAGGGGTGTATAATACAAAAATGATGAAGTAGAAGTAGGAGGTAACTGAATATTCAGTTAAAATGATAATGAACCGTAATCACGGTACAAGTAAGTTTGCTTGGCTCTGATTAAAGAGGGGTGTATTGTTGACTCACTGTTATGGTAATGGTTACTATGTGCTTTATAATTCAATGATTAGTGATGAACATTCACTTATGAGAACAAATTATTTTAAAGGCTAGATTCAATATTGTATGATTTAGATTGGATAATTTTGTGTATTTGTGTTATTTGTATTCAATGTGCCTAGAGGAATCATTCACCTGATAATGAGACATCAGGTGATGGCTGGTGTTAAATGTGTAGTATGTTTCATGTAATTAATTCATAGGTTCTTTTTGTTAATTAATTTAATTAATTAATTTTGTGTCTTTTATTAATTGTCAGAATATATATTGTAGCATGACAGATATTCTACCAATAATTAATTCAAATAAGATCATAAAAATAATTAAATTACATATACTCAAAGAATGTCAAATGAAATTCAATTACACTTCAAAGGAAAACACCACAATAAAAGAAAAACAATAATTAAATAATAAAAATGCAACCATAAAAGTCAAAGAAAATAAATTAAAGGAAACTCATATTAAAAAATCAGGAGATTACCCAGGAGATTAGGAGCAGGTGATAAATATAATACCCCAAAAATAAGAAGAAACAAGAAGAGGAAGATTAGTATCAGGTGATAAACAAGAGATCACGAAATCAAGAAAGAAGAGTAAAGTTAGTATCAGATGATAAAGAAGATACACCAAACCCAAGAAGGAAGAAGAAAATTAAAAGCAGATAATAAAGAAGATACTCCGAACCAACCATCGGCAAGATAACACTGAGTACCTTGGTTTGCCCAAGAATAAACACAAGAAGGAAGACGAGAAGAAATGAAGAAATAGGATGGAAGAACCACAATAAAAACCTATTATTAACTACCATTAACCCCAAACCAAATGATACCATTAAAGAAAGTATAACACCCCAAAACCTAATGAAATTGTAATTATTTATAAACAAAAGTATTGTGTAGTATGATAAGAAGTGCACCAACTAAAGTTATTATATGATAAAAAATAAACAAATCTACACAGTCCATGATGACTAAAGGTCTGGTCTGAGAATAATAAAACTCAAATATAAGTCAGAACCAACAGTGAAAGTGTACTAGTGGAAGTGTTTTTAAATGTAATAAACTTTGTGATGGTACAATTCTGGTACAATCTTACTTTTATAAAAATATGGTCCAAAAAAACCATAATTATTGTATTTATTTCCTAACAATTATTTGGTAATAAATTTTGTAATATTTCATAATCCCCATAAAGTTTTGGTGAGTGGACTATATAATATTTTATACAACGCAGATTGGAATTGACAGGATTCCGATCGCTTTCATTGTAAAACGGCAACCATAGCAAAAAACCGTGTGTCACAGATAGAGATAACGAGACTAGCCCTGATGACGTCAGCTGAAGGAATGCATATTTCTGTAAACAACTTGAGGCTTGGCTATATGAACAAAAGACTGGTGACGTAGTTTTTGCCCCACCTACGCAATGTTTAACAAAGACTCTGCGTCATTTTCGCCTGGACAGTGAACGGAGCCGGCCGGCAGAGATTCACTGAGTGTGAATTTTTAACTTTTACACCACCAAAAGTGGTTGAATAACTATTTTCAAAATATCGGAAATGTTGGGGCGGTAACCATTTGAACAGGTGTCATCGGCCAGTGGATCGTCAAACTACGTGCGGCTAAAATCTGCCCAAAGTGTTTTCGAGGGTGGACACGACGGTGTGGGCCCGAAGATGAAGTAAAAACAAACAGATGGTGCACGATGGACTGATCCGAGCAGTACGGTGAGACCTGTCCAATATTTCGGTGAGACCTGTCCAATATTTTGGTGAGACCGGTCCAATATTTATATCATTCAAGTTCATAACGAAATTCAAATGACCAATTCAAAATTCATTCAATAATTTAAATGAGCTCATAAAATAACAAATTTGTACCAGAGAATGAGAGGGAGGGAGAGAGAGGGAGAGAGAGAGAGAGAGAGAGAGAGAGAGAGAGAGAGAGAGAGAGAGAGAGAGAGAGAGAGAGAGAGAGAGAGAGAGAGAGAGAGAGAGAGAGAGAGAGAGTGAACTAAATAATTCAAGTGCTGGGTTGTGCAAATATTTATTGTTTAGTGTACCATAGTATACCATATTTTATTATTTTATTACAAATGTTTATTTTGGAGGGTCAAAAACCTGTAATTCTTATTAATGTTTATGTTCAGATAAATGGGACTACGCCCCGAGGCGTAAAAACGTGCATGTTTGGCACGATTTTTTTTTTGTGAATATATGGGAACATGTCTTTTGTGAGTAGTGTTTGAATAAAGGGTCACTGGTAAAATTTACAAGCACGAGTGAGTTATTTCAGGTAACACATTTCGCTATTACTGGTTCGTTAACCCGAATTCTGGACCGCAAGGTAAGCCTAATCTCATATGTTGTTGCACAGACTTGCATCATGGCGCCCGTAATTATTCAATGTTGTATTTGCTAAGTAAATTTTATGTGACAGTAATTTGTAGAATCATTTGGGCGCTTTCCGAAAAGGGACTTAGAATCACATTTGGCGCTGGCCGAACAGTGACTCGACATAAAACTTAATTTTATGTGGAGTAACACCTACCAGGAAAGCGGAATAATTACCTGAAATAATTTTGTAAGTACATAAACACGTGTGTAAGATAGGGTTAAGTTACTAGGTTATAAACCTATATGTGTGAGAGATATAATAACAAACATGAGTACCAATGACAATAAAACTATAGAAATCAGTACAACTGATGTAGATTTGACTAGTGAGATGGATGTTCCATTAACACAAACTAGTCAGATTGACGAGTCGAATATGCTTGCATCTGTAGAGACAGAGAAAGTCGCTACATCCATCTCAACTAGGTCAGAAAATAAACCAGATGAGACTAATGCAATGATGCAATTATTGTTAAAGTTAGACGAGAAGTTTGATGAACAAAAAAGAGATTCCAATTTGAAATTTGATAAACAGAATGAAAATTTTAATAATTTCAAAACTGAAATAAAAAATGAAATTACAACACAAAACGTTCAAATTAAAAGTGAGTTCGATGTAAAGTTAGATGAAATAAAAAGAGAAATTAAAAAACGTAACAATAATCTTAATAAGCAATGTGATATAGTAATTTCAAAGTTGGATGAGCAATTAATCCAAATAGAAAATCAGAAGGTGGTAGTAGTGAAAATATGACTAAAAACGAAGTACTGATTAATAAAGTAAGTAACCGTGATAATTTGACTAATGAATTTACAGGTAGTAAGAATATTATGTTAGAAAATGATGATGAGAGTATTATGAATGAAAATGAGGTGTTTGAGTGTGTTGAGTCAGAGAGAGAGCTTAGAGAAAGTATTTTTGTTAAAGGGGTGCAGGGGTTAGAATTTTCCTTTGATGTTGTGTTAGGGGGTGAAGTCAAGTCTTCACGTATTTTTAATAAGGACGAGAGTTCCTTAAATTTATATTTGGGAGACGAAAGGTCTACAAATAGAGTTCCTTGGTGTTTTTGTGTACCTCATAAGTGGTGCAGTAATTTTGAGTTAGTGACCCCTGCATATTTGGAGAGAGAGAGAGAGAGAGGGAGTGTGTAATTTGGTGTTATGGTGAGAAATATATTAAGAGAGAAAGTGTAGAGAGGTATTGTGAGAGATATGGTGAGAGTAAGAGAATAATAGAAATTTTTAAAGTAAATAGAAAGTACAGAGAACCTGTAGAAAGGTTAGGAGTAGAGATGGTGGATGAAAATAATAAATACTTACCTTATGGTAAGATTGAAATTAAAATAATAATAGATGATGATAATAATGGTATCAGGCACTTACCTTGGGAAGTAACAGGTGTAGTGGTAGAAAATTATGATGATAATTACTATATGACTAACAAGATTATAACATATGATAATACTGAGGGAGACAGAACTATACCCGATCGTGACTTGATATATAATAAACCGATGGAGATTGTAAACGGAATATATAAAATGTTTGATAATTATTATAATGATTATAATAATAAAAGTTATTTAATAAACAATAAGATAAATAGACCTAAGATTAGAATGTTATTCAACGATGGAGGGTAGATTGTTTTATTGTGTAATGAACATTTAATATATGTGAAAAGTGGGTTTTGAATTGGACTGCATATGGACTAATTTTGAATAATGACAAAATAATGAGTTTGGATTGTATATTTTTCATTGTGTTTATGTGTTAATATCAATGTATTTATGTATTTTGATGTTGTGTATTACAGGTAAATTTTATGTACAACATGTATGTTTTAGTAATTGTTTTAATAATTAACAATTAACATGTTTTTGTTTAACCAAACAAGTGAAAAGTTTCAATAATTGAATAGAAATTAAAGAGTAATTACTGAATTAATACGGTACAAAAGAAAGTTGTACTAACTTGTAACTGAAGTTGTAAATTATTAATTGTAATAGAAAGTTTCTAATGAAGTTAAATTATTATTTAATTTGTAATGAAGGTAATTCCTAATGAATAATAATAAATGACTAAGTAAGTATATATTTGAAAACTGAGATGTACTGTTATGAGTAGGTGAGAGATAAGTTTTATAATGCAATGGTCAATGATTACAGTAAGGTAGAATGTTTAAAAAGGAATAGAGCCTGGGTATAGATAAAGGCAGGTGAGTTGTTTAATTGAAGTTAATGGGAGTTAGATAGTAAGAATTTTAAAGAAAATAATACAAAGAGAGTATTAGATATTTTAGGGACACAGTGGTTAGTGATTATTTGTAGAGGTGAGTAAAGTCAAGGTTAAACATATATCTGTTGCTGATGATATTTTGTAGTGGGGGTGAGGTGATAAGGAGTGGCCAACGTATAGCGTTGTGGCAGATAATAGCGTAGTTTAAGGGAGTGTTTGCCGAATTTTTTGGAAGGGCAAAATATTATGAATGTATATAGCCAGGTAGGGAACACCCATCTCTGTACAAAGACGCACGGTGCTATAGGATTTATCGTCGGAATGTAATTAGTAAAGGTGTTTATAATTGAGAAATTGGTGTCATGATAGGTAAATTTGGTTGTTAGTTAGAAGAAAGGTGAGTAAGATAAAAATAAGTAAAAGTATAGTGAATACAGGAGTCACCCAGACTAATCAATGATTAGAATATGAAAGGTTAGATAGAAAATTCAGAGTAGAAAGGAAATAGGAAATGAAATGAAATAATAATAATGTAATATGAATATTAATAATAAATTTGAAATAAATTATAATTATAATAAATAATTGATGGCTAATTAATGAGAGTTTAAAAGTATTAATTAATTAACTGAAATTGTAATTAAATTTAAATGCAAGTTTAAACAGATAGAATGTATAAATTCTGATCAAGATTAAATATGAATTGACTATTTCAATGTATTAAATGTATTAATGTATCAATGTTGATTATGATGTATCATGTATTATGTTTTATGTATTAACATAAAAATTTTAACATGATGTATATGAAATAGTGTGTGTGGAGGAGACAGAGGGGTAAATATTATTATCAGAATGATCACTGTTGCACACCACTATATAAATTTTATATATGTAAATATTATTGACAGCGCCAGTTATTAACTGTTAATAATAATAATAATAATATTAATTTCAATAAGATTTTATTAATTATTTTTTTCTATAAAATGTTTTTCTCCATGTTTGAGTAATATTTGGGAGATTTAAGTAATATTGGGGATTTATATGTGGATTTCCATATGTTTTATTTAAATATTTGTTTCTTTTATAATTACATTAATTATGAAACAGAAAGAGTTAATTATTATCGATGGGAATCGAAACAATTTTTACAATTAAAGGGTAGTCCATGAAGAGAATGGCAATTCTATATAATTCTTGTATTTTATATTTTTGGTATTTATATTTCTTGTATTTCAAGCAAACCCACTGCTTATTAACGCAAACCAGCACATAGCTAAGGGGAAACAGATCAGTTAAGGCTAGAGTAATATACCAAGCCACTATTTTGATATTTTAATTTATTGTTTCAGTGTTTGGTGATGTTATGACGGCGGTCCTGAGCTGGCCAGCGCGTCAGAGCAGGAACGTTACGTGCCTGATTGGCCTTATGGTGTTGGGATCTCGAAGGAGAAGTCCAGTAAGGTCATGCAGGTACTGTCATCGTCATCGGACCACGGGTGAGTTATTGATTTCTTTTTATATAAATTGTAAGGGGGTTGTGGTGACATATCCTGGCTGATCCCTTTAGGAAGTACGAATGTGTCAATGAAAGTTTTTATGCTTCGGCACAAAATCTTTCATTGAGGGGGTTTTGTGATGGTACAATTCTGGTACAATCTTACTTTTATAAAAATATGGTCCAAAAAACCATAATTATTGTATTTATTTCCTAACAATTATTTGGTAATAAATTTTGTAATATTTCATAATCCCTATAAAGTTTTGGTGAGTGGACTATATAATATTTTATACAACGCAGATTGGAATTGACAGGATTTCGATCGCTTTCATTGTAAAACTGTAAACATAGCAAAAAACCTGTGTCACATATAGCGATAACGAGACTAGCCCTGATGACGTCAGCTGAAGGAATGCATATTTCTGTAAACAACTCGAGGCTTGGCTATACGAACAAAAGACTGGTGACATAGTTTTTGCCCCACCTATGCAATGTTTAACAAAGACTCTGCGTCATTTTCGCCTGGACAGTGAACGGAGCCGGCCAGCAGAGATTCACTGAGTGTGAATTTTTAACTTTTACACCACCAAAAGTGGTTAACAACAAAAGTGTTTTAATTAACAGTGATACCTTACCATTCGGCAAGGTGTAATCATCTAAGATGTGATCGTTAATACAATCGATGAACTCGTGGTGTGCGACGTTCTACCGAAAAAACAACGGCAGCTAAGTATTAGCTATCCGCTATTTAATATCATTCAAATTCAAATGACCAAGTCAAAATTCATTCAATAAACCATTACATTAAAATGAGCTCATAAAATAACAAATTTGTACCAGAGAATGAGAGGGAGAGAGAGAGAGAGAGAGAGAGAGAGAGAGAGAGAGAGAGAGAGAGAGAGAGAGAGAGAGAGAGAGGAGAGAGAGAGAGAGAGAGAGAGAGAGAGAGAGAGAGAGAGAGTGAACTAAATAATTCAAGTGCTGGGTTGTGCAAATATTTATTGTTTAGTATACCATAGTATACCATATTTTATTATTTTATTACAAATGTTTATTTTGGAGGGTCAAAAACCTGTAATTCTTATTAATGTTTATGTTCAGATAAATGGGACTACGCCCCGAGGCGTAAAAACGTGCATGTTTGGCACGATTTTTTTTTGTGAATATATGGGAATATGTCTTTTGTGAGTAGTGTTTGAATAAAGGGTCACTGGTAAAAGTTACAAGCACGAGTGAGTTATTTCAGGTAACACATTTCGCTATTACTGGTTCGTTAACCCGAATTCTGGACCGCAAGGTAAGCCTAATCTCATATGTTGTTGCACAGACTTGCATCATGGCGCCCGTAATTATTCAATGTTGTATTTGCTAAGTAAATTTTATATGACAGTAATTTGTAGAATCACATTTGGGCGCTTTCCGAAAAGGGACTTAGAATCACAAAAGGTAGATTAAAGAAAGAGTGGAGGAAGTTTTATGTAAATGTAAATATAACATGAATATTTTAATACCGTAAAATAAATTTTATTTCAAATTACTATATGTGTGTTAGAATAATCATTTCAACCACCTAACTTCATTTTCTGTGCTGGTAAATTCGCTATATGAAAAAGGGTTTCCACCACTAGATGATCTGGCCAAATAAGTAAACAAATTCAAGGTAAGTGGGAGTGTGTTGTTATTTAATATATTGATAGAAATTATAGAAAGTTACAACAGGTTATTTACATGGTTGGGTAAATAAAAGCTAGGGTTGTTGTGACTGTACATTAAAGTAAATTAGTTCCATAACTTTGTCAAAGTACTGTACTGAATTCACAAAATCGTTTTAACAGACTGTCGAATGAAAGTGAGTGCGACAGCAGAGTCTGCTGGTATATTAACAAAACATATGTGGAATATTTTATACAAACATCTGTGTATGAAATAGGTATGTGCTAGATGGGTGCCAAGTTTCCTGACACTTAACCAAAAACAGTGTCGAAAGAATGTTTCAACCAATTGTTTGGCACTCTATATGCGCAATCCAACTGAATTTCTGTGTTGATTCACAGCCACTGATGGGACTTGGGTCCACTACAACAATCCTGAGTTCAAACAATAGTCAAAACAATGGATCACGAAAGCCAAACCAACTCCAATGAAGACAAAGACAATTCCTTCTGCTGGTAAGGTTATGTGGAGTAATCTTCACTGACTACCTTACAAAGGGGAAAACAATTAGGTACTATGCAAACCTACCACACCTTTTAAACTACAAAATCAAGATACAGTGGCCACATTTTGTGAAAAAGACAGTGCTGTTTCACCAAGACAATGCACATCTCATATGTCAACTGTTGCGATGTTGATTCTTAAAATCAAAACTGAACCACTTCTTCAACCACCATACTCACCCCATTTAGCCCCAAGCAACTTCTACAGCATTCCTACCCTCAAAAAATGGCTCAGTGGAAAAATATTTACTGACAATAATCAAGTCAGTGATGCTGTAAATGGCTATTGAGGACTTTGACAAATTGGGTTATCAGTCTGGCATAAGAGCTTTATAACATCATTGGAAACAGTGTATGGAGCTAAACAGTGACTAAGTTGAGAAATAAATACAAATTAATTCGAAAAGTTTTTTCTTGTTCAGGCCAGGATTTTTTGCCATACCCTCGTATTACACATTTTGAAATGTGCAGACAATACAAGTATAGTTAACTCGTAACTGTCCACACAAATGGTAGAGAAGCAGTTCACAAATAAAGTGAAAACAAAGCAAAATTGTAGTTAATACAAAAATTACTGTTAATGAACTAACCTGTTAATTAATAACGAAAATAATTCATATAAAAGAGAGCATTACTTTGCACAGGACAAGTGGCTCCAATAATACACCTTTAAGTTTCTGTGGCCCTTAGAAGGGCCGTGTGGTGAGGACGCTAACTGCGATGTATGTTTCAGCCGAGCCGCGGTGTGATGTTCAGCAGCTGCACCCACTGTTCATGGCGTACTGCAGTCCTCTTCTTCCTCTGGCAGCGGCATGTAGAGCCCGCTGCCGTCCCAGTCGATGTCCATCGCTGGTTCTTCTTTTTTCTCCATTCTTCTCTTCTTCCTTTTCCTTCCGGCTGGCTTCGCATCGTCCGATGGAATGATTTTTGCATTGCATTGCATTATGGGTGCGGAGTGTCTTTGCATCCGTGGCTTGATTGGCGCATCTGGAGCATGTCCAATGGCTGCCAGTAATTACACATAGTGCTGGTACAATTCAACGGGTAGCCTATGACTGGAAAAGGGAACCCCCAAGCAGTTAACTGTGAAGGCAGCGGAGTAGAAACTTATTGATTTTAAAGGCACTGCCGCTGGTACCGATTTGAGCAACAGATGTTGCCCGTCTCAAGTCCAGTCAGCAGACGCCCTGAGGCGTCGGTCACTCCCTGCAAGGCGGAGAGCCTCCGTGCCAGTGATCGATGACAGCGACAAGCAGCCGATTCAGTGTACTAGAAGGTGGTCAGGAAGGAGAGAATGACAGTTTCGTGATAAACTCTGGGCTGAAGACTGATGTTATTATTTTAATTATAAAGAGGATGGCTTTACAACGGGTCATCAAGAAGCGCCCGAGAGCGGTAGACCCGAATGGGCGATGGTGGTACTGATGCACTGATGGTTTGTAGGTAAGGGATGGTGGAGGTCGAGGCTCTAGCAAAGAGAGTTAGAGCCAGCGACCGGACAAAGGTAGTCAAGATAGGAACACGGAGACCCCTTCGAATCACATCGTTCCTTACAAACCAAGGGGACCCCGTCAAGGATCGGAGGGTTCGGGACTGGAAAGCTTCCAGCCTACACCTGTTCGTGATGGACAAAAGAGACCACCTAGCGGGAGCCGCATAGGTCAGTACAGACCTGAGAAAGAGCAGATAAATGGTAAATTTCGTGTGCATGGCCAGGTGGCTGTGACACGAGAGGAACGGAGATAATTTGGTTCGGACGCCGTGAGCCTTGGGAAGGGTTTCCGTCACGTAGGTGTTGAAGTAAAGTCACCGATCTAGCCGAATGCCTAAATACTTCACCGAATCTTTGTAGGCGATGGGCCTCCTTTCCAGGGAGAGGGGCTGGCATTGGGAGATGGACTTATGAGTGAAGCAGATCGCCTCGGATTTCTCCGTATTGATCGTCACCCGCCATTTCTGTAGCCAGTCCGGAAGCTGGTTTAACTGACGCTGGAGCTTTGTACTCGCAAAATGTGGGGACAGGGAATTGCAGGGAGTGATTTTTTCCCAGCCACGCTCTTCTTATTCCTCATTTTTGCTGGTTTCAATGAACCTATCAGATGGCTGCTATCTTCCAGAGTCTTCTGATTGGCGCGTTGTAAACTCGCCCATGTGCCCACCAGGTGTTAGCGGCGACCTCTTGGCTGGTACCAGGAGCAGATGTTTCCCTCGCTGCTGTCACAACTTAATACTTGAAATCTCAGTGGTCAAAATGATAGTAATGTTTAAATTTTTATTAACACTTGTTAGCATAACACGTGCTTTAAAACACAACTGTATGCTACAGCATACAAAAATGAGAAAAGTTTTATTATTCCTTTCCGTTTTTAGCAGAAAAACAGTTTTTCTTAACAGGAAGGCAATAAGGTGCATAATAGTATTGAAATATTGTACAACAAATTCTTCCTGTCTTTCCAGGTAGCTAAACAATGTTTCTAGATCAGCTGTCTTCCAGAGGTAAACTACCTGTTGTCATTTTCCTCTAGTCATTTTATGATTTTTACTTCCATGTTCCATAAGGAAATGGAAGTATGGTCATTTTCCGAGAAGTATCTGTGTAGAATTTTTTCTATGGCGAACAATAACTGCCGCAAATTCAAACAAAATCAAATAATTGTTTGCATATGTGCCTGAGTTGTAGAGGACTCAAGGCCTATTGATTTTGGTGAAGATCGGTTAAGGGAAAGGGGTAGTTTACCTGCAACGTTTTATGTTTTAACAAGAGTAAAGTACTTAATTTTGATAAATAAAGTATCCTGAAAAGAAGGTCATCATAATCCACTGTAGAAAGGTACATGAAATATCTATAAATGAAAAGTAGTTGCAGGGGGAGGAGGTAATTTTCTATAAATGAAAATGATAGTTGATGGGGGAGGGACTAATATTTTATGTGTACTACGTTACTGGCAACAAAGAAGTAGTTTATTGTTAAAATTTCTTCCTGGGCTGTCTGGCCATGGTCCAATGTTTTCTGTAAAACCAGATGTTTTGGCAGTGCCATCGACTGCCATCATCAATGAAAATCAAGTGCGCTAACATGAGGTGGTATACGTTAGTGACCACAGTACTGTGGTGAATGCTGAAGAAAGTAGTTTCTATGTAAGTATTTCATTTCGAAAATGATTTTAAATATAAATCTTAGAACGTGGAAGTCATGTATGGTTCTCCATACCAATATTTAATATTTCCTCATCAATCTCTGACAGATAACCATGACCATTTTTGTCACATTCCAACCATTCTGAAGACTAGATTGTTTTGAATTTCACTGACTATCAATGTATATTTTCTCAGATACTTAACACAATAAGTGCCAGATAACTAGCTACAGTACCAATGAATTTTAATTTTATTTTTATATCATTAAAAGTGCAATATAAGTAAGTCTATGTATTAAACAGCACTAACACTGGATAGTGAAATGCATAAAAGAGGTTTAAGGATAAATGAAGCCAAGACCAAATACGTGGAACTTCAACAGAATGTCACAACCAGGCATATCTATCAGCTGGCAATTATACATTAGAACACATCAACAATTTTCTTACTTAGGTTCACAAATTACTCAGAACAACTCTTGCAGCAATTAAATTAAGTCCCGTGTCGTACGTGGCAACAGGTGTTATTATTCCTGTAAAAAGCTTTTTAAATCCAGGATGTTAAGCAAACAATTTAAGCTGACTATATACAAAAGTCTTGTAATACAACCGGTAGTAACATACAGATGCAAAGCCTGGACATTATCCAGCACAGACGACCAACATCTAAGAGTATCTGGACTAAGAACTGCCCTCTAAGAATATCTAAGAATGTCTTGGAAAAAATTTTTGGACCTCTACAAACTGAGGATTCGAATGAACCATGAACTGGATCAAACAATTCAGAGTGTCGACATACTCTGGTTTATTAAGAGTAGGAGACTTGAGTGGCTGGGGCACTTAAGGAAAATGGACGACAGAAGAAGAATGAGTAACAAGATTGCAGACTGGAGACTGGTAGGAAGAAGAATTAGAGGCAGACCCAGAAAGAGATGGTTGAATGACGTGGAGGATGAACCTGAGGGGATGGAGACAGGTGTGTAATGAAAAGGCGGAATGGAAGAAAGTCGTTGAGCAAGCTAAAACCCACGCTGAGTTTGAAACCCCAGGAATAAGAAAGAAAGGACGTATTAATCAGCAACAGATTAAGAATAATAAAATATATGTATGCTGCCAACAAACTACCATTAAACCCAATGCTTCAAAACCTTGAAATAGGAACAAAAAATATATATGCAGTAAAAGAGTTCATACATCTTGGTTCCCAGATAAACAGCACTAACGCCACCAACACTGAAATAAGAAGAATACGTCTCACAAGTAAAAGATATTATGAATAGTTAAAAAAAGCACCTGACATCTAGCTTCATCTCAAGAAGCATGAAATGCATAATTTACAAAACACTTATCAGGCCAGTGCTGACATATGCTTCAGAAACCTGGACGATGACAAAAAATAGCGACAGACTTCTAGGTTTCTGTGAAAGACGGATTCTAAGAACAATATTTAGAGGAGTACAAGAAAATGGAATGTGGTGCAGGCGCTGTAATTATGAACTATACCATCTTTACACAGAACCGGACATTGTCAGGATAATCAAAATATACAGGCTAAGGTGGGTTGGACACATAGAGAGAATGGAGGAAGGGCAGCCTACAAAACATATTTTCTACCAGAAACCAATGGGTAGTATAAAAAGGGGAAGACCCCGAAGTAGATTCAAAGACCAGATAAAGGAGGACCTCGGAAAGCTGAACATAAGAAACTGGAAAGTCAGTGTATACAATAGGGAGGAATGGAATCAACTCTTGCAATCAACTGTGGGCCAAGACCCACCAAGGGTTGTAGATCCACAGCTGAAGATGAGATTAAGAATAATATACAGAATGCATTGCAGTTAAATTGCAAAGCAGCTAATCCACTCATGGATAAGCAGAGCTGGCTGCAATGCACTTTACTATACTGCATTACAAAAAAGTTAGAATAATGGATCTTACCTCATTATGGTCACTGCCCTCTAATGGATCAACTTCCTTTTTAACTTCTCTGTCTGTACTTTCTGGTACACATCTCACTTCATTGCTTGGAAAGCTGTCTACACTTTCTCTGTGAGAATAATGAATATCAGGTACTACTTCGACTAACTCGGAAGCGTGGTCTGTCATAATTCCGTGTTTCTGGCCATTGCTTTTCTGTCTTGAATTGTTCAATTTTGTAACAAATTCAGTTAAGATTACCTGAAAATCATTTTTTGTGCTAAATTTCTAATAGTCTTTATTCATATAATTAAAGTGAATATAATCAATATAATTAAGGGAAAGAAATAGGGCATGATGTTAATAAACTTTGTTAATGAAAAGGATTGCAAAGAAGTTAGAAAGCAACCATTTACAAATTTTGGTACTATGCTTTTCAACTATACATTAATGCAGTAACATTGACCATGGTAATACTGATGGTATCTTCTTCTGATAGTTCCTATCCAATTCGGATGTTGGATATCATACAGACTATTTTAACTTTCTGTACTGCTGCACGGAATAAGTCAGTTGTATTCTTGCTAAACCAGGTCCTTAAATTTCTCAGCCACGATATCTTGGCCCCCCCAACTCCTCTCTTTTCAAGTACTTTTCCCTGTAGTATGGACTCCAATAAGTAAAATCTCTGTTCATTTCTCATGAGATGTCCCAGATACTGAAGCTTTCTTATCTTCACTGTATTAATAACTTCTCTTTCTTTCTTCATCTGTCTAAGAACTTCAACATTAGTTATACATTGAACTTCCATGAAATGCTCAGTATTCTATGGTAAAGCCATATTTCGAAAGATTCAAATTTTTTAGTTGTGGCTTCAGTCAAAGTTCAAGATTCTACACCGTAGAAGAGGAGCGAGAATACGTAGCAGCGTAAAAGTCTCATCTTTGTGTTTATTGTTAAATCGTGACTTTTGAATAAACTGCACTGATAGTATAACTTTGCTAAATTTAACAATAAAAGCATTAAAGAAGCAAAAACGTTAAGCCACAATTCAATGGCTTAAAATACAACTTGGTTACAGTATAGTAAAATACTGTTACTTTTACATTAATACACTTCTATAACAGTGACAATAATTTGATCAATATGATTCACATTGGGAAGTCTAAATGAAGGTACGTCTATTCAGAAGGAAAGGAACCAACAAAAAATTTGTACAGTAATATTAAAACTTAAAAAGGCATTAAAATCTATGAGATGCTTATGCGCCGGCATGGCCGGTAACAAGCCACACCCTACATCCAGTACATCTGTGGGCCCTGTGGCAGGAGCTCTATTTGAAGCACACGAGCGGATGACGGGCATGCCCTTCATCCCACACAGCCCCACCACACACCGAGGGGAATGCAGATGTGGAAGGAGTCACTCTGAGATGTGAGAAGGAAACTTGTTGTCAACAGCTTTAGTAGTGCAGCCAACATATAAGTATGACATCTAGTTATAGTAAACAAAACTCACGTACTGTTAATATCTGTTAACTGTATCAAAATATGAATCTCTCTCTCTCTCTCTCTCTCTCACCATACAAATACTCAGTTAGCTATATCAAATGATTCATTTTTACTTCCATGTTCCGTAAGGAAATGGAACTATGGTGATTGCAAAAAAAAATCATGCTAAGATAAGGGCTGATTCTGATTTCATGAAGAAAAGTCATTTTCCAATGAGTGTCTGTGTGTAGAATTTTTTCTATGGCAAACGATAACTGCCACAAATTCAAACAGAATCAAATAATTTGTTGCATATGTGGCTGAGTTGTAGAGGACTCAAGAGCTATTGATTTTGGTCAAGATCCGTTACGGGGTTATGGCGAGGGGGGTAGTTTACCTGCAACGTTTTACGTTTTAACAAGAGTAAAGTACTTGAATTTCATTTAAACTTTTTCAAACAATGGTAATTGTTAAAAATAAAAAACTTTTGTTGCCAGGCAACCAGGTTGTTCGGTTAGGAGGGAGGGGTAGTTTACCTGCATTGTTTTGTGTTTTAACAAGAGTAAAGTACTTAATTTTAATAAATAAGTGCCCTGAAAACATAGTCATAATAATCCATTGTAAAATGGTAAATGAGATAATTATAAATGGAGTGGGTAGTTGAAGGGGAAGAGGGTGATTTTTTGAAAATTGCTGTGCTCAAATCAAGTAAAGTGCGAATATTTAATTTTGAAGGATAAGATGCCTTAGAAAATACAAATGATAAAAACTATTACTCTATGAAAGTGTAAATATCATTAATGGTGGGGATCCGTTGAGGAGGAGGGATGATTATCTGCGAAGTTCAGTTTCTTTATAAGAATAAAGTACCAAATTTTTATACATAAAATGATTCGAAATAACATTAAACGACTACCCCATAATAACAAAAATATCTATAAATAGTGAAAATAGTTTGAGGGTGGGCAATATTTTTTTATAAATTATCAAACTGAATTCAAATACATGATTTTAAATATAAATCTTAGAACATGGGAGTCATGTATGGTTCTCCATACTGATTTTTTATTTATATGTAGTAGTAGTAATAATAATAATAAATGTCAAGATTAAAAAGAAGATGTACTTAAATAAATAAATAATTTATTAAAAACCTACGATCTATGTACAAATGGTATGTGTATATGAGCATGGTATCAAATTTTGTTTACAAGATACAAGTTGTCCTCTGAAAGCATGACGATCTAAGAAAATAACACCTTACTTTATCTGTAAACAAAACAGATAAAAAAAAAAAATAATATAAACTGTACGCCATTATAATATATGCGAAAATAAGGCATTACAGTACAGTAGTGAAGCCAGAATGCCTATATGCAAACGAATGACTAGCATTGAATTATAATTTAGACAAACTAGAAATATTGGAAAAACGAATTATTAGGAAAATATTAGGCTCACGAAAAACTTCAGAAATTTGGAAATTAAGAAGTAATGATGAAATACATTAGAGTATAGAAAATATAACAGAAACAATGAGAAAAAGAAGACTATTATACACACACAACAATAGGTTAACAAAGTAGATCTTCAAATATCTGTGGGGGAAGAAGTCAACATCAAGTTGGATTAAAGAAGTCCAAAAGGATTTGGAAAAAAATAATATACACATAGAAGAAAGCAATTGAAAGAGAAGTTTTTCGGGCAAAAGTGTTAAAAATGGAAGGAGTTCAGGGTAGGAGAGAGAAAAACGCAGGTTCAAAGTGGACTGAAGACAGGAAGAAGAGACACAGTGAAAAGATGAAAGAATATTGGAGAAAAACGAAAGAACAAAGAATAAACGATTGAAATTGGCAAATTGGCATGTGGTCTTTAGATGGCCGATACAAAAAAAAAAAAAAAAAAAAAAAAAAAAAAAAAAAAAAAAAAAAACTTATTTGCTTATATTTACAAATGTTTTAGTGGATGGTTAGTGAGGATCGGTCAATAATACAAATTTTAGCTGTTTTGCGTCGACGTTTCGACAATATTTATTGTCATCTTCAGGACCTGTGTATGAAATACAATAGAAATATCAAACATAATGAAACAGTTATATATTTGGGTGAACGTGTTGGTGTATGTGAGTGTGTGCGTGCATATGTATGTATCATTTTATATGTGAAGACTTATGATCATTTGTTTACATCTTCAAATTATCTTTAAGAAAACGAGCAAATTATAGTATGAGAGAACTTAATTTATACAGTATTACAATTTAAATTACTAAATGTAATGATATTTTAATTAATTAAACAAAGAGTAATCAACAATTGCATAGTAGATTGGTACAAAAACTGGTAAATCAAGTTGGTAAATCATTTCTGTTGTCGTGTGCATAATTCTCTATTTTATATGAGGATGATTGTGTAATAAAAATGGTGAATGTTTTAGAGTGCCAATCGTGGGCAAAGACGAGAGAGAGAGAGAGAGAGAGAGAGAGAGAGAGAGAGAGAGAGAGAGAGAGAGAGAGAGAGAGAGGGTGGAAGAGTGAGAGAGGGAAGAAGTGAGACAGTGAGTGAGATGTAGAAGAGAGAGAGAGCGAGTGGGAGTGATAGTGAGTGATAGATCGATTTCAGGTTAGAGTGAGAGGCTGTGAGAAGGACTGGCAGGGGGAGAATGGGTGAGAGAGAAGGTGTGATTGTGGACACATACATAAATTACATTACTCTTGACTTTATTTTATAATATGATAATTATTATTCAAGTTTACCTGTTAGTAAAATTTACCAGAAATGTTTGTTTGTAACCTTTGTCAACTATCTGATTTAAGTCGTAATGTTCTACAGTTATTGTGTAAATTGTATGTTTCTAAATTATTATTGTTTGTTAACACCAGTAGGGAGTGAAACATGGTAAAAATAACTTTTAATAATTACGTAGTGAACATCCCCTAATCTGTTTTAGTTATAGGTAATACAGTGGAACTTGGTTATAACGTCATTGAAGGGACCAAAAAAATAATGACGTTATGTCCGAGTGACGTTATAAAAGACCCTTTTTAATCACTAGTAAGGAAGGAGAAATAAAAAAAAAAGATCTTTGCATTATTAACATTATTCGTGATATTTATTCTAAAGTTTACAAACTGCATTTCGTTTATACAAACAGCATGAAGAATATTTTAAAAGATCAAAAAGAAAGTACATGTAACTTACATTTAGGCTTACTGTCGAAAGTAATCCGTAATTTTCTTTTGAACGCTCCTTTCTGAAAAATAAATTCTTTCTGTTGTGCTGTGGAGATGCTGCACTGCATTGAACGTGTCGTCAGATGACTCTCTAAAGCGGTAAAATCGTGAAAGAGTTTCGGCGGCTCTCATTGCTTCCTGTACTGTTGGACAAACGATGTCGGCATCCTCCTCTTGCTCAGCATCTTCTTCAACACTATCTTCTGCTTCTATGTTTTTTACTTCCGCGATAATTTCTGCGTCACTCAACACTTGGAATGTTTCTACTTGGTCATCCACTGATGCATAGGAATCAAGTTCATTTCCAAATTCATTTACGTCGAACTTCTCCACTCCGAGAGCGGCAAGTCGTCGTCTTCGTCATCATTGGGTAAATTTTCATGTACGAGTACGTGCGCGCACATATATACGTTTATATGAAATTTAGAGTAAAATATCTGAGAAATTTTTGACGCTGTAACAGAGTAGTACAATATTTAGTGACGTTAAAACCGGGAATATTGTAACCAGACCTGTATACTGTAGTTACAAATAAAGATAAAGAAATAAAAAATTTTATTTAATAAAAAAAATTTTCTGAAAAAAAATTTTTATGTTTGTTTATAGTGTATATAATTTGTAATTAATTCTGTTTATTGTTTTTAAACAAATTTCTAAAATTCTGAAAAGTAATCTTGTTTAATTCGCACTTCTGGAAGATATTAACAAAATCTGGAGTTAAACAGATTAACTCCTGTCAGCAATCGATTAACGACCTTCCGTGTTGGTCCAGTATATCACCTTTTGTTAATATTTTCTTCTTTCAGGAAGTCTTGTTGCTTAATTAAAACCTTAAATTATCATGTGAAATAATTTATTAAACCATACAATTGAAAGGAATTGATTTATTAACAATTTTAAATAATAGTCGATATTAAATCGATTTCGAGCAATGTTCGACTCCGTCTCAAGGATAATCGATATATTAATACAGGTTAAGAAATTCATATAATAATTGTAAAAAGGTTCTTGGAGCGATTAATTAATAATAGTCAGAGAAGGGCAGGACGAGAAAGTATAACATTTACAATAAATTATTTTAAATAATTATTATCTAACAAATGTGAATACTCTGTATAAAATGTTTAATATATTTGAGTATCAGACCAGGTGTAGACTACGAAGTCATTCGATGTTGGTGGCACTGCTCTGCATTTCCATGATGGCCGCTCCCAAAAATGAATAGGTTCACTGCAATATTCTTAGCGAGAAAATCTCACAGCAAAATCAACTTTATAATTGTTTTAAAGATCCCCGAACTTGTGTAAACTGTCTAGGATGTTGTTTGGGGTAGTCTGGATGAGTGTTCAGTGTCCACTGGTGTTAATTAGTTTATATTGGATGTGTTCACTTATATATGTTCGTTACGTAAAAATGGTTATTCTGTTGTAGCTTGAATTATTACTAATATGTAGTTTTAATGTTTTAATGCACTGGTATTATGTAGTGTGGTGTTCGTTTTTACTGTTGTCGTTGAAGTTTTTATATGTTTTGACTGGAAAAGTGTTTATTTAAGTAACTCTCGTTCTCATAGAATTTTTCTCTATAAGGTTAGCACTTCATTAATATGGTTTTAAGGAACGCAATTTCACATAAACTGTTCAGTTTGAGCGTTAACAAAGAACTCACTAACTTCCTCCAATTTAGTAAAAATCTTGCCAAGTTAATATTGGAAAAGTATTGTTAAAATAATTACGACTTCCCATATACATGATTACAAATTACATTATATATGGAATAATTTTAGTTTATTATTCGCTTTCATGAATTATTAACCATATAATTGGTTTATTTATCTCATTTTGTTTAATTTGATATGACATAGTCCATATTTGTTGAGATTTTTGTTAAAATTACCAAATTTCTTTCTTTTTGGAAATCTAGGCCCAAAACCACTGTTTCCGCCCTCCTATACTTTTACTGCCATTTTAAGTGTTATTAATATAATTATAATAACTTTCAAATGGTCATAAATCCTTTCTTTTCCTTAATTACATATAAATTGAACATTTGAACTGGTTTTTAGTGATAATTTCTGAATTTAACATTCCTCTTTAAAAATAGTTAATTTATACATTTCAAAAATTTTCAATAATTTAAGGTATTTTTCTGTATTACCCTTTTAAATCATAGGTTCATTTACAGTAGTTGTTAATTGACCTACCTTACCTAAATCTTGCCAGTTTACATGATTCATAGGTGAATTAACTGGTTTATATTGAGTTTCTGTGAATTCATTATTTGGCCTAGAGTTTAATATTTTACATGTATGGTTTTTTCAAATAAATTTACTTCTACTCCTCCTCTGACTCTTAATAGTTATCATGACATAAAATAAAATTGTTTACAAACTTATTGAGATGTGTAGCATCTAATTCATGCTACTGTTATATAAAAATAATAATTAACATCACTCAGCATTCTGTAAAGTTGGACATGTTTGCTGAAATTGTAGTTAACATACATTTAACTCATTTTGTTAATTAATACAGCATACATACTGAAACATTTTAATTGGTATGTATGCTGTTATTTAACTAATATAACTTATTCCAAACATATAAATCTTATTATCTAATAACTCTTTTAAAAATATAGAGTTCATGGCTTTGAACAATATTAGCCATTTTAAAATTTCTTAATTCTATTTGTAGCGGGTCAATTTTTGGGTTTTTTTGTTTTAACCGTTTGGGGCATTTATATATTTTTATTCAGTTCGTTTTCGGTCGGGAGCTTTATAATACATTGCGAAATAATTGTATTGTGCAATGTATTTGTCCGTACAACAGAACAGTGTTAAGAAACAGTTCGAAACAAAGCAGTAAGGCGCAGTTGTTGTTGAGGAATGCGGCGGAGCATCTGCACCTCCACAAAATTCTGAGAACTTTGTACCTGTGTGTGGCAGCGCACATACGCAACTGCTCAATCACGCTCAAAGGACGCTCTAACAAAAAACCAAGATGGCTAGAGAGAATAATATTTGTCGTTTTCTTCAAGATCCCCCGGAAATGCTGTTTTAAGTCCCACCCACTTTTATGACATTAGCCAGTGCCTAGTTGAAATCGTCTGCTATCGTCACTCCAACAACTACATGACTAGTATGAGTCGAAACTGGGACGACTAACTGGAAGGCATTGATGTCCGTCGTCTTGACTAAAATGCTCCCGGAGTGGGGAACTGAGAGACGCCATATAGTCCACGAGGTACAGAGTTCACCTACAGACGCTGATCGTGTTGTGCGGGCCCGGTCGGACGAACTTTAAAAAATGTGAACAATCAGTATAATACCGTTTTAACACCGACCGGGACCCAAGGAATTAATAGATAATAGACTTACTACATTGGTTAATTGAGGAAACGAAGTTATAAATAGACAAGTGAACGGGCAACGAATCGGGCGAACAAAAATGAATTTATAAAAAATGTTAAGGGGTTTGTTAATATTTTGTGTGTGTGTGTGTGTGTGTGTGTAAAAAATGCAGGCTGGGCAGTCTGAATGGTATAAAATAAGGTAAGCCGTAGATTGTAAGTCAGATTATAACAGAGTCACGTGTTGCACAACACCTACACATGTATTTACTAAATGTATGTTTTTAATTTCACTCAAGTAATAGTAAAACATTAAATGGAAATTCTCTTCTAAAATGAGTTGTGTCAGTACTTAGCATAACCCACAGACCATGTTTGTATCTAGGTACATGTGATCGAATCCTGGGACCCTGTAAGCTTTCGTAACGGTAAGTAACAAATTAATTGGAAATATAATAATAATAATATATGTGATTGATCGGTAAGTCACAATGGCGCCCGAACTGGGACGAATATAATTAATTATAATTAATTAATTGGATTCCGCATCGACATGGATACAAGCATGTTCTAGGTTAGCTTAGTAACCTAACGGTAGATTACAAAATTTAAATAATTACTGTATTTATTTTATTTAATTTAATTAATTATTCTATTTAAGCAATTTATATAATTTAATTTATATCAATAATATAAAATGTCAAATAACGAAAATGACGTAAATAAAATGAGTGTCGAAAATTTCGACGACTCGAACGTTAGCAACTATGAAACACATGCGACTCCAAGTGCGAGTCAGAATGAAATAGAAATAAGTGAAACAGAATCAAGAATTATGGATGAAGGAATTCATTCAACCCCAATTCAAAATAAAAACTCAGATAACAATAATATGATGAAATATTTATGTAGCATGATATGTAGTATGAAAGAGAGTTCAGACAAACAGCAAGCAATGTTAGAGTTAAAATTTAACGAAATAAAGAGTGATTCAAATATTAAATATAATGACATAAATGCTAGACTTGATGAGAAATTTGAGGTTCAAAAGAACAGTTTTGATGAGTTAACAAACCAAATTAAAGAAATGAATAAATGTTTTGAAAACAATAAGGAAACGATAAGAACCAGTTTGAATAAATTAGAACAGAGTGTTGAGCGAATGGGAGTACATGTGATGAGGACAGAGAAAAATAAAACAAATGAAAATTGTAATGACAAATGTAAAAATATGATACCAGAGAAAGAGTTAATAAATGATAACAATAATGTTGAAAATAATGAGAATAATAGTAATGTATTTGAAGAATTAGTATCGGAGACTGATACGGTAAAAATAAAGAATGAGAGTACTGATGAGTTGGTGGAAAGCAGTGATTATGAGATGTTAATGTGTGTCAGTGAGTTAGAGAGAGAGAGAAAAAATAATGTTGTAGTAGAGTGGGGACAGAGGGCAAATTTTCCCCTTATTGTTTATAATAATGATGATGATTTAATGTGGTTTTTTCAGGGCAAGAGACCCTTATTGTTAAATGAAGTAATGTTGTATAATGTTGTACCCTCTGTCCGGAATAATTGTGAGAGTGTGATGTGGTGTTATGAAGAGAGAGAGGTAAATAGAGAATGGTATGTAACAGAATTGTATAATTTGAATAGAAAGTATGATGAATGGCAAGAAGGCTTAGAAACATATTTGAATAATAATGATTACAATGATTTGATAAAAATAATTAGACCGATAGTGAATGAATGTAATGACGGAGACTTAACAATACCTAACGTAGACTGGTTTAATGAGTATTCTGGTAAAATGAGTGAATTTGGTTGTTCTGGTTATGACACACAAAGTAACCATTTGTTTGTAAATAAAATGCAACAGTGTTATATAAAACCAAGATTAATTTTTGACGATGGTGGCTGAACTAGAATATCAGTGTATAGACCTTGTTTGAATTTTATAAATTTTTGGTAATGACCTTGCTGATTTGGACATCTGAAGTGAGATACACTTGAACAATTTTGACGTATATTTTGTAAATAATATGGAATTCATTTGTGTGTATTGTGAAATGTAATGTGTATATGTTTTAGAAAATGTTGTATTAATAATAATAATATTATTAATATTTTTGCACTCTAATTAAATAACAAAATAATTATGAAGACAATAGTTAATGATTTGTAGAATGTTGATAATAATTGAGATATGTTATTTTAATAATCAAATGAATATTTAATTTTAATAATAAATTGAATTAAATAAGTGGAGATGTGTAGATAGTGTGATTGAATATTATGTGTTTGAATTTTATAAGGTAATTAAATTGTTTGGGGAGATTTTGATTTAATAATAATTAATAAGTAAATAAATGTTAAATGGTTTATTTTGTGGAACATAATGATTAAAAATATGTATTAATAATAAATTTAGAATTTTTGAAAATCTGATTACAAAACAGGATAAATTCATCATGATGATAAATAAAAAGAGTTAATGAAAAATTTTAAATCATAATGTTTATAAATTTTTATATAAATTATTTAAAAGAGAATTGTTTGTTTGATGTATGCTAATAATCCAGGTTTATTGCTATTTGTGCAATCATTTTATTGTTGTGTGTTAGATATAGTTGTTGATAAAATGTATTTTCATTATGTGTGTATTTTTTTTAAGCCATAAGTAAATCGTCTGGCAGGTTAACATAAACATCAGAATCAGAGAAATGGGAAACAATGAGGTGAGAAGTGAGAATAAATAAAAATAAATATGTATATTCCATGTAATTTGTTCAATTTTAAGATGTGCTTTTATTATGTTAGGATATCAGCTGATCAGCAATACCATGTCACTGGTATAGTGGTTTGTAAAGGTTACAAATAATTAATGTTTAGTGTACTACAGACATTTTGAAGTAAAGACAAAAAGAATGTGAGAAATAAAATAACAATTTATGCAAATTAATAAAAGATAATTCATGGGTGATAAATGTTTTATGGGACATGCAGACCTGTCCAAGTTGAATGTGAAATAGTAGAGATGAGTATGATGTAATGTTGTTTTTGAGTTAATGTATGTTATAGAAGTTGGTGAAGTATTAATGCTGACACAGTGGTAATGGAGACTTTATGTAGAGTTTTGAATGATCTATATTTATGTTTATAGTTAATGAGGTTATTTTGTGTATTTGTAGTGAGGTAATGAGATTGAGATTTTTGGGGATGGCAATTTTGTATTAGGGGGTAGTGTATTTGGGGAGTCCGCAACAAGGGTTGGGACGGGATTAGAATAGATTTTAGTGAGGAGGGGCCGCCTTAGGTAGAATCCGGGCCGCCAAATAAGGGAATTGAGTTTTGGGTAGGGGAAACACGTATCCTATGTACAAAGGGTTGGAGAGTATTTTTTTTTATATATGTAGAGAAGGCGGCGTTTTGAGTTAAATGGTAAGTTGTGGATTAGAGTGTCCTGATTAGTAGATATTTTTGATAGAGTTGGGTGTCTTGGGAGTTGCAGTTGATAAATATTAGAGTCAGAGGGAGAAAGTTTATATATGTATAGAAGTCTAATACAGGAAAACGAGAATAAATAATTTACATCACCCACAGCATATTAAAGTAAGATTGTTGAAAAGAAAGAGGAACTCATAATAAAGAATATATAATTGTTTATTTTTTTGTTTCAACCAGTGACAGAATTTTGATAAAATTTGAAAATAATGTAAAGTCAAGAATTGTTTATTTTAAATAATTTAAATGTCAATCTGTTTATTATTTGTATTAATATTTTGTTTGTTTTAGATATTTTGTTTATTATGTTTTGTATTTCAAGGTAGGATATTGAAAATGTTCAAGGTGTTTTCAGAAATCATACATAACATATGTAGGTCAAGGGTTTTGTACTTGACCTAGTTATGATCAGCTGATGAGTTCATACACCTACTAAGCTTGTAGAGTAGGAATTCAATTTTAATTTGTTTGTTTGATTAATTCAAACTAATATTTGAATAATTTTAATAAATGTTATTTAATAAATAAATTTAATAAAATCTTTTACTGAATAAATTTAAATTTTTTTTTGAATTTTAAAATTTTGAAAATTTTAAATTTAAAAAAAAAAAAAAAATTTTTTTTGATTTTTCGCCTGCCAGCGAGTGAATATGTTGAGTAATGATTATTTTATTGTGTATGTATTAATGATGTTTCTTTTATTGTATTGCTTTATATTGGTAGGCTATAAATTGTTCTCATGCTAGAGTAAGGATGTATTTGTATTAGTAGAAATGTCTAGGTTAAGTCAATTGTAACAAAAATTAGAAAAAAGAGGAAGAGAATTTTTTGGTAAAAGGTTTTTTTTTTGAATATTGAATTTTTTGAATTTATAATAAATTTTAAAAGGAAGTTTTTATTTTAATGTGTTATGATAATATGTAATGTTAATGTGTGTGAGCCCAGTATCTGCTAAAGGCAGCCCAGCTTGCAAAAAGGGGATCCACATCGGCGGAGGAGCTGGAATAATTTTAGCCAGGGATTGAGGATTTTTGGGGGTAGTATGCGAGAAGGCAAGGTGGGCTGTGGTGCGAGTCTGATCAATTTCTCGGTGTTGGGATCTCTAACGGAGAAGTCCAGTGATCTCGTTCAGATGAGTACATAGTCGCTGAGCCAGAGGGGTCGTGTACCCATGAGATTAAGAACAAGGGGGTTGTTGGCACCAGTTCCTCTCCGGTCCTCTTCGGGGTTATCGATGAGATTTCTTCTGTCATGAACAGCAGAATTCTCATCGAGGGGGTATTGTAGCGGGTCAATTTTTGGGTTTTTTTGTTTTAACCGTTTGGGGCATTTATATATTTTTATTCAGTTCGTTTTCGGTCGGGAGCTTTATAATACATTGCGAAATAATTGTATTGTGCAATGTATTTGTCCGTACAACAGAACAGTGTTAAGAAACAGTTCGAAACAAAGCAGTAAGGCGCAGTTGTTGTTGAGGAATGCGGCGGAGCATCTGCACCTCCACAAAATTCTGAGAACTTTGTACCTGTGTGTGGCAGCGCACATACGCAACTGCTCAATCACGCTCAAAGGACGCTCTAACAAAAAACCAAGATGGCTAGAGAGAATAATATTTGTCGTTTTCTTCAAGATCCCCCGGAAATGCTGTTTTAAGTCCCACCCACTTTTATGACATTAGCCAGTGCCTAGTTGAAATCGTCTGCTATCGTCACTCCAACAACTACATGACTAGTATGAGTCGAAACTGGGACGACTAACTGGAAGGCATTGATGTCCGTCGTCTTGACTAAAATGCTCCCGGAGTGGGGAACTGAGA
The DNA here is from genome assembly GCA_034769895.1 of Magicicada septendecula. NCBI lineage: Eukaryota > Metazoa > Arthropoda > Insecta > Hemiptera > Cicadidae > Magicicada > Magicicada septendecula. Next base: position 398,577,535 of record CM068375.1, on the reverse strand, counting down.
GACGCCATATAGTCCACGAGGTACAGAGTTCACCTACAGACGCTGATCGTGTTGTGCGGGCCCGGTCGGACGAACTTTAAAAAATGTGAACAATCAGTATAATACCGTTTTAACACCGACCGGGACCCAAGGAATTAATAGATAATAGACTTACTACATTGGTTAATTGAGGAAACGAAGTTATAAATAGACAAGTGAACGGGCAACGAATCGGGCGAACGGAATCCACGTGTTTGGCCAGAATCGCGACAGTGAGGTGTTACCGAAACAAAAATGAATTTATAAAAAATGTTAAGGGGTTTGTTAATATTTTGTGTGTGTGTGTGTGTGTGTGTGTGTGTGTGTAAAAAATGCAGGCTGGGCAGTCTGAATGGTATAAAATAAGGTAAGCCGTAGATTGTAAGTCAGATTATAACAGAGTCACGTGTTGCACAACACCTACACATGTATTTACTAAATGTATGTTTTTAATTTCACTCAAGTAATAGTAAAACATTAAATGGAAATTCTCTTCTAAAATGAGTTGTGTCAGTACTTAGCATAACCCACAGACCATGTTTGTATCTAGGTACATGTGATCGAATCCTGGGACCCTGTAAGCTTTCGTAACGGTAAGTAACAAATTAATTGGAAATATAATAATAATAATATATGTGATTGATCGGTAAGTCACATATTAACACTTAAACTAATTCCAGTCCTTTCTGTTTTTATTACCATTATTTAACATCCCCTTATGTAGTAAACATTTCCACCTACACTTTAGTTATTGTCATTCCTACAAATGTCTTGTTATAACAAAGTGACCAAAAATAATAAAATATTGGAAATACCTTCCATTTTATTATTTCATGATTTGCCAATTATCAAATATAAAAGTTGTTTTACAGCATATAGTTTAAGTTATAGTAATGCTACAACTTCCAGTTTATTATATTTCAAAAAACACTTACACTAATACACTTTCACTGGTGGTTCTGACATATTGAGTCTTATTATCTCAGACCAGACCTTTAGTCATCATGGACTGTGAAGATTTGTTTATTTTTTTTATCACACAATAACTTTACTTGTTGCACCTCTTATCATACTATACAACACTTTTGTTTATTAATAATTACAATTTTATAGGGTTTCGGGATGTTATACTTTCTTTAATTGTATCTATGGGTTTGGGGTTTATGGTAGTTAATAATAGGTTTTATAATGGTTCTTCCATCCTATTTCTTCCTTTCTTCCTTCTTGTGTTTCCTCTTGGGTAAACCAAGGTACTCAGTGTTATCTTGAGTGATGGTTTGTTTGGAGTATCTTTATTTTTTGATACTGACTTTACTCTTCTTTCCTGGTTTCAGGGTATTGTTTATTTCCTGACCACAAACCTTATTCTTCTTTCTTCTTGTGGCGGGTATTTTGTTCACCACCACTCCTAATCGATTCTTTCTTCTTGATTTTGGGGTATCTATTTTATTTACTGCTCCTAACCTCCTGGGTAATCTCCTGGTTGTTTAATATGAGTTATCCTTAATTACTTCTTTGACTTTTAATAGTGGTATTTTTTATAACTTAATGATTGTTTTTCTTTTATCGTGGTTTTTTCCTTTGAAGTAACTGAATTTCATACGATATTCTTTTAGTATATGTAATGTAATTATTTTTTATGATTTTAAATTAATTAATTATTGGTGGAATATCTGTCATGCTACAATATTCATAATGTTAAAGATATCAGTTTGACCGGATTTATGACAAAATAACGCTACACCCGAGTTGACGTAACAGTCGAGGCCGTAATAACCAAGTTCCACTGTATATTACTTTGCTATATGTTGACTACTGTAGGTATAAACACTTTTTGTACCAATCTAATATCCAATTGTTGATTACTGTTTGTTTAATTAATTAAAATATCATTACATTTAGTAATTTAAATTGTATTACAGTAAACCCTCGATTTAACGGACTTCGGATTTAACGGACAGGAAAAAAAAGCATGATAATGTTTTTAGGCTTTTGAAACATATAATGTGCATAAACTGCAGACTCTCCTGTTCTGGCGATATTGCTTGGCTATCGCAGCATTCTTTCGTTTCTTGTTTTGAAACGCAAATTTTCTCATTTCCAATTGTATTTGATGAGAACGGAGATTAAGAATTCATTTAATTCTTCACGATCCCCTCTTTGCGTTGTCGTTGACGCAGGCGTCACACACGTTCAGTGGAAGACATCACGACGACTAACACTGAACAATATACACTGATATGCATCTTATTTCACCGTGACCAAATTTATTTATTACTAACATCACCTGGAGCATTACATTTTTCGATGACGTTACACATTTAGCATCACGCATTTTGTGGAATGACCCCAGCCTAAAAACATCATGTTAAAAAAAATTTTGAGACGAAAAAATCACGATTAAGTTTTTGAAGTCCATGGTTGTGATTTAAATTTGGTGGTAGTTCATAACCATAACAACGCATTTTCACTCTTGAATATTCGGCTATCTTCGTGATAATTCGTATGCACGCGCAGTTCACATTCGTACAGCGTCGCATCAGTTTATTCAGAGAACACAGCGTGTACACTACATGTTTCTATAGTACGAACCTTGCACGTGTTAAATAGAGAGTCTTAACGAGTTTATACTTGTGTTGTTACAGCAAGGTCCATTACTTTATTAGTGAATTACAGCATAAGTATGTCTGGCGTTACGAAAAAAACGTGTGAATTTGAGTATAAAGCAAAAGCTTGAACTAATAAGTAAACTTGAAGGTGGCGCGTCTGTTGCACATGTTTGTGAAGTGTACGGTGTAAAGAAACAAACCGTTTCAGACATTTGAAAGGATAAAGATAAACTTATTCAGTTTTCGCTAAAGTACAGTGTTGATAGTTCAAAGAATGAGGGAGAAAGAAAACACATTAAATTAGCCAAACACAAACAATTAGAGAATGCTGTGTACAAGTGGTTTATTCAACAACGTTCTAGTGGCGTCGTTGTTCGTAGTGTGGAGTTGCGGGCTGCTGCTGATAAACTGGCGAAACATATTGGTATCCAATTTCAGGCGAGTGATGGGTGGCTTTGGCATTTTTGTAAACGGCATGGCATCACAAATAGATCAACATGTGGTGAAGTGCTGAGTGCAAACACTGAACAAGTTGAGGCTTTTCATCAACATATAAAGGAAACGATCGAATCTGAGGGTCTCATTTTACTAAATATCACTATAATATTGACGACTCGGAACACTAAGTTTTTTATAAGTAAAAATGTAAAGTTTTACCTTACAGCCTAAACCGGCTTTCACCTTTAGAAGGCTTCATCAGAGGCTGCCATAGCATTCTGTGTATTTCCGTCTCCAGTTTTCTCAACTCACATACTCGTATTATTATTTTGATAGTATAATCCTTAAAAAGATTGATTTTGTGTGTGTGTGTGTGTGTGTGTGTGATATGTTCGAATAGTATGTGTGATCTGAATTGTGTCTGTTCGTTTAGGATGTCATTTTTATGTGTTTTTGTATATTTCTAGTGTTCAAGAGTGTCTAGTTTTCGGCATTTTGTGTGTACGTGTAGAATATCCATGTTGCTTTTGATGTTTATGTACGTGTGATTTGCTTCAATGAGGTGGTTTGCAAAGGTGGATTCAGTGGTGGAGTGTAGCGCCTTTGTGTGTTCAATGTATGTCTGTTTAGTTAATCAACAGACACATCATGGACAACAAAATCCAAGAAGCTAATTCATCTTTTAAATATTGTTTTAAAAACAACAAGTGGGTGAAATTATAATCTCTGGTAGGCAAAATTAAAACAAGTGGGTAAAGTTAATGTAATCTCTGTTCTAGAAAAAATGGAGTTTTGGATGTCGATTACATCTCATCGATAATTACAAATAACATAATACTTTATTTGCTACCATCAAACATGCTTTGATAGATATAACATTTATATCCAACTTGTCGCAAACACAAGCCTGTTGGATTCATTTTATGATATTCAGTCCATTATCTGGAACCCTACTCAGTTGTAAAAATAATAATGCACTATACTGTAGGCCAGTGATAGGCAACCTTTGAATTTATGAGGGTTTCATATATAACACACACAGGGAACAGCGGACATGCTTAGGTTCGCAGATGACATAGCAGTGACTGCAGAGAGCAACAAAGATCTACAAAAGATTCTTGACACAATGGATTCTTCAAGTAATGAAGAATGAATTCAATATGAAAATAAATGAACAACAGACCAAAGTCCTAGTCTGTAGTCGGAAGGAAGAAGATCCAGTCAGAATAACTCCTGGAAACAATGTTCTCCAGGCAGTTAAAGAATACAATTATCTATGAAGTAAAATCACAAGTGATGGATGTAGCAGTAAGGAAATTATAAGCAGAATTAACCAGGCTAAAATTGCTTTCAACAAACAAAAAAACATCTTCACTTCAAACACTATCAGCCTACAAATAAGGAAAAATCTAGTAAAGACATACGTGTGGAGTGTTGCCCTATACGGGAGTGAATCTTGGACAATTGGAGAAAGTGACAAGGAAAGATTTCAAGTATTTGAGACCTGGTGCTACAGAAGAATATTCAAGTATTCAAGATAAGCTGGAGGAAGAAGATAACGAATGAGGAAGTCTTTAGAAGAGCTCAGTAGGAGAAGAGCTTTCTGTGAATCTGTGAAATTTAAAAGGCAGAAGAGCTAAGTTTATAGGGCATATACTACGACACAATGGGTTGGTTAAGAGAATAACAGAAGGAACAATTGAAGGGAAGAATCACAGAAGTTTGCCCCCTTTAGACTACATGAAACAGCTTATGGTCGATATGAACTGCATATCATATTGTGAGTTGAAAAGAAAAGCAGAGAAGCATGAAGAATGGCGAGCTGCTGCCAACCAGCCTATGGGCTGCTAACCTAGAAGAAGAAGCATATATAATTGAGGAACTGTTCAATGGGTGCACGCCTTCACACCCCATCAATGGAAAATAGAAAGGCACGGAGTTCAATAGTTGGAAATCACAAATATTAACTGTCCCTTTATAATATACTTGTGCTTATATTTAGCGACATGGGACACTGAATCTAAACGAAGCTTTGCAGTTTTTTTCATCTAAATTTGTGAAAAATTTTTACAGTAGGACTAGGTCATCAACAATTTGTCATCATGCACACACATGTTAAAACTAAAAAAACTTTAAACGAAAAAAATGGTTAAGCAGGAAAGCATTTTAATAAAAATAAATTAAAGAACTTACCACAACACTATTTATTTTCATAAGTGCACAGAAATGTAAAACTTGAAAAATCACATTAGGGAGAAAGGTGTTTATAGGCTCTGGGCAGCAAGCTTGACAATCATATTGGGTAAATGTATTCAATATGTATGTACTGCTGGACATAGCTTGGTTCGGTAAATGGCTTCTACTATTTTATAATACAGTACTTCGAAGCAGGTACAATGCGGGTGCATTAAAAAAAAAAACTTTAAATCGTCTCTTCAACTCATCCCACTATAGATTTTTTCACAGTCTGAAAGAACAGCCATGATGTCAGTCTTTGTCAATCCACCTGTGCACTGATTTACGAGACAAACACATTTATCTTATAAACTTACTGCTTTATGGAATTTTGACAAGTTTCCATGTCATACGCAAGCAGAGGAGCAGTGTGTGAAGCAGCTGGTCAACAGAAGTGTCACAAAAAGTCATTGGTGCCAAGTCCAGGGATGGGTTCATCAGAATGGTGCTTCTTTCACGAACCATAATGCCACGTTTTCCACACAAATCGGAGTTTAAAATAGCAAGTGTCAAAAAGAATTAGTAAAATATATAGCAATCAAAAAATTAAAAATTTAATTTTCCTTCTTGACCAGTCTGTTCTCACGCTACGGTGGCAGTGACTCTAAGAACAGAACCATAAACAAAGTTAATTGGGGTAGGTGACAACTAACGCCCTATCAGACAATAGAAGCGTGTTCAGTACGAGGCAACAATAGGAACGACGACTCAAGTTGACAGGAGTGTGCCAACAGAGAATTATGACACTGTAACAAACCGAATAATGCACTTGGGCTCAGTCGCACGTTTACGCAGAATCGAAGCGAGGACACATTTAAGGTTGTAACTAAGAAACGAGGTCACTACAAAAAACGAGACGAGGGACAAAGGATTGAGGATGTACGGCAGTCTTTAGAAACGATCCGAACAACAAATTATGAAGAGAGCCAGCGTCGTTGCACAGCGGGAGATACGCCTAAGTGACAAGCTGAGATTTACAACGAGAAAGCGTGGAGGTTGCAGCTGTTGACACTGGATGGAAAACGGTTAATTGCCAGGACGCAGAGTTTCAGAAATGAACAATACCCAAGATGTTAGAGTAAACCCTTGCTGGAAACTCGAAACAATGAGTTGACTGACAGGCGGGGAATGGCTTGCAATTCTCCGAACGAGAGTGACGCCTGGACAAGAAGATTCAAAGGACATATCTAGCTACCTATCAGAACAAAGTATTTCACGAAAGAGAGCGAAGGAGAAGCCAGTTTCCATAGCAACTAGGAGAAGAACAAATCAGAGGGTAGAAGACTGGAAGACTTCGAAATGGTGGGAAAAGACTTCGAGAGAGGGTAGTGATTTAGCCTATCATAGTAATCTTAGGCGTGGACAAGCCAGAGACCAAAATCCTAGTAGGGAGACGTTGATAAAAACTAAGTGTCCGATGCGGGACAAGGCAGTCTTATAACAATTTTCGGCAGTCTTACATAAATTTCCGAGCAGTTCGCGAGGAATCTTATAATAATTTTGAGTCGTTCGCGACGCAGTCTTATTGAGAAACTTTGAGAGTCTAACATAATTTATCAAACAGTTCGTGAAGAATCTTATAATATTTCGGACTATAAAGTATTTGAGAGACACATAACTCTCGTTATTAACTTTATAATGTTACAAACAATCTCATAAGTTTATTAAGTGTCGTACTTATATCAAGAACAGTCACGTGAATTTCGAAGTGAATCGGTATATCGAACAACCGTGAATTCTTAAAGTACGCGGAATGGTGAACTGAACTTTATTTAACTAAGAATATATATAATTGTTTACGACTTAGAAAACAATATAACGAATGGTAATTCACAATGTGCGTGAACGATACAATAATATCCATAAATTACTGTAACCAAGACACTCTTATTCAAAAGAACTATTAGACAACCACACAATAATACCTTGTGTAGTCACACAAAGAAACACACAGAACACTTAAGCAAGCATGGTTATACGCGGAGACTAAGTGAAGTGTGCGAACACTGAATAACATAACACACTATTCTGTTAACGACGCGAGTGAAAATAACCAGTGAAAGTGATCACCATCATCATTATTCAATGGAGCAGCATTTTCAACTATCGTCGTCACCTGGGGTATAGCACCGATGGAAATAACGGATAAACTTACCAAGTAACACTTTATGATCTTGTTAGTATAGTCAAATTACTGTCCTGTCTCTTTCCAAGAATCTAACCTGAGTAATTATGAGAAAGTTATTAAAAAGGGGTTGCATTCAAATATATAATCATGATCTATTAAAGTCAATCCATCTGGATGAATGAACGCATTAGATAAAGTAAATATTATTTGATTTTGTTGTATGTATTTTATATATGTTGTATGTATTTCAGAGAGCAATTAGGGAGGAATTTATGATTTGATATGTATATGTTGATGTATTTACAGGTACCAGGAAGATATATGTTTGTTATTAAATACGAAATGTTTAACATTAACATATAATAAATTAGTACCTAAGCAATCAATAATGCGTTCATCATTATCAGAAAACGCAGTGTAATTCACAATTCAAATCACTATTATAACCACATAAATTTTAATGTGTATTGAATGAATACTCATGAGAACTAAAATCCGATTTAACATTTTGTTTACACAGTCGTAAATGGCGACTAACTCACGATTCTATCTACATTAGTGATTGACCAATTAAATAAAGAACCATATTAATCTTAAAGAAGCAACCTGAGTAATTAATAGATCTGTACCTTAATTACATTGTGATAATTGGCCTGTGAAGGGTATACTCATTAATCAATACATAATTAACAATTAAAGTAATTAAGAATTCACAAATTAATTAATTACACCGTATATTAATTGGCGCTCCAACAACGTGGGGCTATTTAAAGTCAAATTTACATAATTAAGGTAATCTATTAATTTATGCAAGTAATTTGCATATTATCATCGTATTAATTGGCTCCCAAAGAACGTGGGGCACTACAAATATCAATTACATCCCAATTAATATCGTATATTAATTGGCGCCCAACCGCACGGCTTGATACGCGATAGAATATCACGTATAAGTCTGGGTAAAGAGCAGGCAGTAGAGTAGATTAACCTAGAGTAAGATAAAGATAATTCATAGTGTAGAGGCTAGTTTGAATGATCACGCGCAGTAGGGCAAAGATGGCGCATTAAGATGGAGTGTGCTGCCACCTAATGAGACTTTTGAAAATTACCGACTCTTTTTAGCAGCTATCTCACAGTAGTCTGAGAAATATTTACTAACTTTCCTGCATTTTATATTATCATATAATATGATATCCATCAAAGTGTTGTAAACACTCTTGTCTTATAAGAATCAGTCCTGCGTCATAAAAACTGAACTAAAATAGTTATTGATAAACTACACAATAAAAATACACATCTACACATACCATCTTCCTACCTACCTCAGCTTTTACTATGTTTATCCATTGCCCTTGAAATGCAGGATGTCCGTTAGTTTCGTTCTGGTCAGTAACTAGAGTTAGTCTGTCAGCAATTTTCTTAAAGAAAGCTGAACGGTCTACAGTAGACGGTATCAACGATAAATATTCAGAACTTAAAACTGTTCGTGTCCAGTCAAAAACCTACCACAAAGTAAAATTTAAAGCAAGTTTGTCAATTAGTAAAGTATAAATACAGTTCTAAACATTCATATAACATAAAAACCACATACCCTAACCACTAGTTCTAAACAACATAAAAAGCTACACACAAATTATATACATACAGTACATGTTTAAGATCACTGAAACTATCTACATTAAAAAAATTAATTACAGTACAATTGACATTATAGTAATTACAGTAAAATTCTGGGTGTTTGTTATGAATGCATGAGTTACTAGAAAGGGATGGTGATGGTAAAGATATATGGTGTTATACATGTATTATAAATACAACAGGTGGAGTTGTTTAAATATCTTGTAAGCTTGATAAGTGAAGATATGTCTTGCACTCGTGAAATTAGACCATGAATTGCTATAGTGAAAGAGGCATATAATGGGAAGAAAAGACTGCTGTGTGGCAAAGTTAATAAGAATTTAAGGAAAAGGTTGGCCAAATGTTATGTTTGGAGCGTTGCTTTATATGGTGCAGAGACATGGACACTGAGGAAGGAGGATGAGAAAACATTAGAAGCATTTGAGAAGTGGGTTTGACGAGCAATGGAAAAAGTGAGGTGGGTTGATAAAGTAAGGAATGATGAAGTTTTAAGAAGAATATGGGAAGAGAGAAGAATCCTGAAGGTAATAGAAAATAGGAAAAAGAATTAGTTAGGTCATTGTTTAAGAAGAGACAGCTTGCTTACAACTGCCATGGAGGGTGTTGTAGAAGGAGAAAAAAAAGAGGGGGTAGAAGAATGAAGTTAATAGATAGCATTAAAATCAGAGGGTGTTACGAAGAAACGAAAAGACTGGCTTGCGATAGGACAGCTTGGAGAGCTTCTTTTACCATTTGAAGGCGTGCCTTAGGGTAGAACACGAAATAATAATAATAAAATGTATTATGATACATATTAAATTTCTTAAACACACAGAGATTATTGAAATATATGTGCATAGAAGTACAGAGTAAAGACAAGGGTATATGGCTTTTAAATCTTTTGATATTTGGCCAGACACACAATTGTATATCTTTTGAGTTTAGTAGTAATTTCATTTTCATAAATGAAATTATTTCAATTTACAGAAGACAATGGCAGGATAGGATGACAGAAGATCGATTGACAAAAGCAGCACTGTACTATACCGATTGGTAGAAGAGACGTGGGTCATCTGAGGGTGAGATGGGTGCTGGAACAGGTTTATATAACCTAATCCTTGAAGAGGAGAAGAAGAAGAATACCATTTTCAATAACAAAACCCACATCCACACGTATTCCTTTTTGTACAACAGAATTCAAAACTGTCAGTTCAAAACTGAGCTAATAAATCACATTTTGCTAGATCGTAGGTTTTTATACATCCTCATTTACATTTATGCAAGTTGTTTTCAAATTTCGTAGTAATCAGTATTTCAAATGTATAGCAAAAATAATGTAAATAATGTCGTTATATCTTTTTTTTTACACAGTGAATGTTAAATGTTACAATATTATTAAAAACATTTAGGAGATATATAATTAGTAGGTATGTATATACTGCATTGTATAACCAGAATAATTTTTTTTTTTTGCAGTCTTTCAGAAAACATGTTCATTAACAAGGAAACATACATCTAGAATAATTTACTATTACACTGTGATTTCAGTAGTTGTAAGTCAAATAAAAAAAATAGCCTTTACTCAAATGGCTTTTCAGTGTCAAATCAAACAATTTATGGAACTCAAGGATTTTGCTTCTTATCAATTTTGGTTTATTAGTTGCACTCACACTAAAATTACTGCAAAAATTAAATTTTTGTGAGACTTTTATAGTTTTTGTGTTACAGAACTAGTTACATGTACATTTATAAAAGCAGTTATCATGTTAATTACTGAACAGCTGTTCTATATAAACCTATTAGTCAACTAAAGCAAATTTAAATTTAAATCTACAAAATTCAAAATACAGACATAGACTAACAAATAATATGCTAATACATGGTATTTTGGTGTAAACAAGGGCAGAGGTTTAATGATTTTCTGAAAGCAAACAGACTACCGTTATATACTTTCAGCTAAGTGGCACATAACTCTCGTCAGCAGGGCTGGCACATATAACATGGGATTATAAAAGTAGGTACTACAGATTTCAACTATGTATGGTATGTAATGTGGCTGTGCAGTTTTTATCAATTTGGATTGGTATATATTTGAATAGTTATTATATATTTCCAAAATACGAGGATTGTTCAACAGAAACACATTTAGAGGCTGTAAAGCATTTTTTATTCAACGATTTTAAAAGAAGTCTCCATTAACATTAAGGCATGAGTCCCACTGTTGCACTAACCTGTAGATTCCCTGCTGGTTAAATTCTTGCGGCTGTTTCTGGAACCATTCCCTAACATCAAACTCTACCTCAGCGTCCGATTTGAATCGCCGTCCTTTTAATAATTTCTTTAATGGGGCCAAAAGCATGATAATCGCATGGGGACAAGTCGGGACTATAAGGTGGATGTTGTAAGACTTCCCACTTCATACGACCATGCAGCTCTTGAATCGTCTGTTTCCAGTTTCCAGCTGTCTCACATTTTCATCTGATGCTGGAACACGTGCACGTCCGGGACAGGGCAAATCTTTAGTGGCTTCTCTTCTTGTCGAAATTTGTTGCACCATTCAACCACTGCCGTATGAGAATAACTATAGTCACCACATACAGCTTTCATTCCCATATAAATTCCATTGGCTGATGCCCCTCAGCGGCCAAAAAAAGAATAACAGTACACAGATTATCTTTGGATGGATTTTCTGTCATAGATGCCATTTTTCAACCCAGTCACAATGCTTAGAAAAGAGCAAACTGCAAATATTTTTGACAGACGCGTCACTAGTACTTAAACAGACAATATAAACAAATGAATTCCGTTGCCATGGCAACGAAGTCACGGCTGAGCAGATCAAACATGTTTATATTGAACAATCCTCATAATTTCAATTATAAAATTCAGTTTTGATAATAATGTATACACTAATATTTTACATAAAAAATAATAGATATTACCTTTAGGTAAGCCTTTTCCTCACTTCACACTTCACCAGAAGTGCTGCTAGGAGCACTGGCAGTTCCAGGTACGGTGTTAGTACCATTGTTTGAATTGGTTAACAGATCTTTACTGTGTGTGTGTTTTCAAAGGGTATACAGTAGAGTCATGATTATCCGACCTAAACGGCCTGGCCGAAAGTCAGATAAGCAAAAAGGTCGAATAATAAGGAAAGAAATAAAATACTAATATTTACTGACACAATGTATTTTTACACCTATATATTAGTATTTACAACACATACAATAAAGTTGCAAGACAATAAGTTAATACATAACAGATTACGTATGTTTAAAAAAGCTGGTGATATTTGTTTGCTTACCTGCCGAAATACGTCTTCTCGCCGCCATGTCTTGTAGCCGCTGAAGTAGCAGGACATCAGTGCTTGTCGAATCTCTTTGTTGCTCCACATACTTCAATGCTGTTTGAAGGGCTTGACATCCTTTGTTGTGGGTAATCTTAGTTTCAGATTCATTGTTGCTATTTTCGTCTTCTGCGTTGTTATCAGTGCCGCTGACAATGTTGACGATTCATCAGTCACTTCATACTCTTGATCTAGGGTAAACCATTCGTTGACGTCTTCAACTGTCGCATCTTCACGTCCAGAAATTTGTTTTAACAAAGGCAACACACTTTCATTGTCTTCTGAGGCAGATTCATCACTATGAGGTTTCTCACCCAATAAAACATTCCACGATTTAGCAATTGTTCCTGCACCAACACTTTCCCAGGATCGTGCAACAAAATAAGCTAAGTCTTTAAGATTTATCTTGTACAATTTCTCAATCATGTTCTCTCCTTGGTCAATTGAGTCAATCAGAGAAGACAAAAGCTGCCTGTGGTAGTTTCTTTTTATAGTTTCCAGTACACCTTGGTCCATTGGCTGACAAATGGACGTAACATTAGGAGGTAAAAACATCGTCTTGATCTCTCCATCTCTAAGTTCATCTTCACTTGGATGAGTGGGGGCATTGTCCAATAACAAAATGGCTTTTCTTGGCAATTGCTTTTTTCCAAGAATTTTTTCACCTTTGGTACAAATTCACCAAAAAACCAGTTCTTAAAAATATCTGAGCTCATCCATGCACTCTTTTGGTTTGAATATTTTACTGGCAACGCATTTTTAGAAACCTGTTTGAAAACTCTAGGATTCTTTGACTTCCCTTTCAATAGAAGTTTCATCTTTAGATTGGCAGTAGCATTACTATGTACAAGCACGAATTGTGACACGTTCCTTACTTCGTTTATGATCAGGGGCTGCTGTTTCTGCCTTAGCTGCAAGGGTTTTGCTTGGAAGAAGCTTATAATTAAGGCCAGTTTTGTCGCAATTAAAGATTTGATCACCAGTCAATCCTTCTGTATCAACCCATGAGTGTAACCTTTGCTTAAAGAATTCTAAACTGTCACAATCAGCAGATAGTTTCTCACCCCAAATATTAAGCTGGCGAACTCCGTACCTCTTCTTCCACCGATCGAGCCATCCAACACTTGCTGTGAAATTAGGGTCTCCTTCCTTAAATTCTTCATGAAACTTCAATCCCTTTTGCTGCAACATTGGTCCAGATATTGGCACACCATCGCCTCTTTTTTGCACGAACCAAAGATTTAACGCTTCACTAACCTTTTCGTATTCACACTTTTTCATACTTTTTCTTCCTTCCAAAGCTTTGTCAGTCACTCTTTCAAAACACCATATCTCAATTTGCGCTCGGTTCCTCTTCCAGTCGCCAACAGTAACACGCCCAACGTCACAGTCTTGCGCCACTTTTAATAATGTTTCACTTTTGTCTATTCTTTTTAAAGCCTTTAGTTTCTCCTCCATAGCCACGACAACCTTTTTCCTTTTCGAAGCCATCACTACAGACACTGTACCACACGACTTTGGATAAACGAAACGAGCGAAACAAGTTAAGACAGATGAGAAACAAACTGATCGGTACGCAGTCACTATTGACACTGATGGGTTGTTTACAGGTTAGGCCTGATGACTCATGGTGAAAGGCGCGTCATGTGACTCAGCGGTCATTCACTTACTAATCCTGTTAGTCACGGGTGACTGACGACACTCAAAAATGAAACTTTCCAGCCAATTGTGTACTGTACTACCTTGAGAATTCTAAGAATTCTTCTTGGCAGCACGTGTAAAATGATAACTGACCGTTCCGTAAATTTTAATTTTTTAAGTAAGGATGGTGTCGGATAATTCAGAATGTCGAATAATCGAAGGTTGAATAATCATGACTCTACTGTACTTAATACACACAATTAAATCAAACAACAGCATTATTTCCCAACACTGGAATTTATGGCACTCCTAGTGGCTGCCTCTGATGAACCTTGCAACAAGCGAAAACTGTTTAGGCACAGGTAAAAATGTTTTACTTAAAACATTAAATGTTCTGTCAGAAAAGTTTATTACATATTATTATTAATACTTGGACACACCCTGGACAACAAAACCAAAAGAATTTGGTTGGACCATACAAAATTATTATATTAAGAAAAAACATTATTTCTGCAATATATTTTTGTTATTTTTTATCATTATATTTATGCCCAACGCACATTTTATAGATTCAATCTGTATTTCGACATAATCAAATTTGAGGGTTCTATAGTTTTAAAAATACAATAGACTCACATTAGGTAAACAAATGCACATAAGTTCAATACTTATTATTAAACCAGCGAAGAGAGTTCTCAGCTTTAACTCAACCGTCTGACATTTGTCCGACTGTCTAATTGGGGGTATGTCTCATGATAACTTTTGAATGCATCAACCGATTTTTGTAAAACTTAGCATACGTGTCCATACCTTTATCCTACAGAGCTCTATTGTTTTGGAGATTGATCCCTCCCCCCAAAATAAGGGGAAACGGACACAACAAGTATAAGAGGACCAAAATTTTGAATAAACCGCAAAAATTCATGTGTGGTATCAAATTACAGAGAATTTTAACCACACTTTGAATATAGTGTTCAGTTACTGATATTTCAAAATTTTTGGACACCAGGGGCCAAAAAGTGGTTAAAAATTCTGATAAAATTGCAAAATCCACGTGGAACATCAAATTAAAGAGGATTTTAACAGAAAACTGAATGTGAAATTCTGTTTTGGAAATTTCATACCTTTAGAACACCGAGGGCTGAAAACAAAAATTTTCAAAAAAAAAGTAATAATCTATGGTGAGTATCAGACTAAAGGTAATTTTAATCCAATGCTGAATGTAGCGTTTATATTAGAATAATTTATAACTTTAAGGGCACCACATGCCGCAAATGGAAGTTAACATTTTGAAAAAATTTAATAAGAGTATGTGGGGTACCAAATTATGAGGAATTTTATTCAAAATATGGACTTGGCGTCATTAATAAGTTGACAAATTAATTTCTGTTAACACGCTTTGGAAATTTTGGACTTTTGCCCAAAAGTTTGAAGATACGAGGGGTGTTTGATAAGTCCGTGCAAAGTCAGGAGATGGCGCTCACAGTATATAAATGACGTCATCTTTAGTTACCCACATCTCCGCTAGGAGTGCACACCATGTTTCAGCAACATGCATCCATAATTATATTGTTGCCAATCGTTTGAATTGATGAAGTATTGTGATTAGCAAAAAATGGATGAAAGAGAATTTCGTGTGGTGATGAAACATTACTTTTTGAAAGGCAAAACCGCACAGGAAACTAAATCCAAGCTGGATAAATATTATGGTGAGTCAGCTCCATTGACTAGAACAGTTTCCAAATGGTTCGGTTAATTCGTAGTGGTCACATGAGCACAAACGATGCTGAACGTTCTGGACAGTCTGTTGAGGTTACAAGTGGAGAAAATATACAACAAAATCAATGATATGGTGATGGAGGACAGAAGATTGAAAGTACGTGGAATTGCTAAGACAATAGGGATCTCAAATGAACGGGAGCATCACATTTTACACAAACATTTGCATACAAGGTGGGCACTGTGTTTGCTCACAATCGATCAAAAGCATGAACAAATAAACATTTCTAAACACAGTTTGGAGCTGTTTCAATGCAATCGAGAAGAATTTTTGCAGCATTTCATAACAGTTGATGAAACTTGGATACATCACTACAACCTGAAACCAAGGAAAAGTCAAAACAGTGGGTTGCAGTAGGAGAAAATGCTCCAAAAAAAGCAAAAACCATTCCATCAGCAGATAAGGTGATGGCCACTGTCTCTTGAGATGCTCAAGGCATAATCTTAATTGACTTTCTGGAGAAAGGTAAAATGATAACTGGGCAATATTATGCATCTCTGGGTCTAAATTATTTGTCGTTTTAGATACTATGGTTGTAAATAGAACTAAACCGATGCAATGTTTAGGTTTGTTGTGTTCCAATCCAACTTGTGACTTCTTGTTTACTATTAATAATGTGTTTCAAACCATATGCTTCATCATCAGATATTAAAAATAATCCCTCGTATGAGGTCATCACTGATTAAAATATCACTTGCCTGTGGACCAGTTGTGTGTGATAACTGGGCAATATTATGCATCTCTGCTGGATTGTCTAAATGAGGAAATAAAGAAAAAATGACCACATTTGATGAAAAAGAAGGTTCTTTTCCACCAAGACAATGGACCCCACACTCCCTACTCCTTCGCACCTTCGGACTATTATCTGTTTCCAAATTTGAAGAAATGGCTTGCTGGAAAGAGATTTACACGAAACGATGAAGTTATTGCTGAAACGTCAGTGTATTTTGAAGACTTCATTAAATCATACTATCAGGATGGGATCAAAATGCTTCAGCATCATTGGACTAAGTGTGTAGTGTTGAAAGGTATATTATGTTGAGAAATAAAAAAGATTTTTCCCGAAAAATTGTATCTTCTTTATTTTTGCACGGGCTTATCAAACACCCCTCGTATGTTGCAAAAAACTAGACATATAATATTGTTATCAGTCACAAATATTATATTTGTGAAAAATGTCACATGTAGGCATATAGATACCTATGGAAACATATACAAACTTAAAAACTAGGTCTAAATTATTTGTCGTTTTAGACACTATGGTTGTAAATAGAACTAAACCGATCCAATGTTCAAGATACTTAGGTTTGTTGTATTCCAATCCAGCTTGTGACTTCTTGTTTACTATTAATGTGTTTCAAAGCATATGCTTCATCATCAGATATTAAAAATAATCCCTCATATGAGGTCATCACTGGTTAAAATATCAGTTACCTGTAGACTGTATGTGTTAGTATAGCAAAATTGAAAGTTAAGGGCACGGAAATGCGCGAAACGCTTACGGTCAGAGGGGAAAGGCGATGTGGTGGGAGTCGCTATGAGATGTATGAAGAGATTTGTTATCAGCAACGGTGCTGCCAACCTATGGATATCGTTTCTAATAGTAACAAACACTTGCGACTGTTAAGGTTTGTTTGTAAATATGTCACCACGAATCGCTATATCTGTGTGTGTGTGTGTGTGTGTACCTACAGTCACGCAGCTGGCTTTAAAAAAAGAATTATACTTTTATTGTTTCCAACATAAATCAAATAATAATAATAATATTGTAATTGTATTACTATATAAATCAAGCAAATGATATTACTGTTCACACGTATCAGAATTTGTTGCTGTTACATATCAGAATGTTTTATAAACATATCTGAGTGTTGTTTGGCTCTGTCATTGTGTGCTGCTGAGACGTAAAAAACTACAGCCTTTCTGGCCATTCTTATCGCAATGGAATTTGCAAACTGTACACTTCCACTCATTAATTACACTCGACTATCTCTACAGTTTATCATTACATAAAGGAACGCGTTCTTCGTATTAATTTAATTGCAAGAATCTTTTTAATCCTGGACAACAAAAAACTGTTTATTATTACTTCCCGTGTTTGACAATGAATAACTTTCCTGTCTTTGCTAGTTGAAGGAGAAGTATCCATTTTAACAAATCTCGTTACTGGATGATAACACAAATAATTACAATAATACGTAATTACAGAATAAAAACTACCAATAGAAATTAACTAAAAAATTAAATAACTAGTAAAAATGAGTGCCTGTAAAACAACGATACAATTAATAATAAATTGAAATAACAATAACAAACGCAAGACTGAGATAGTACGTCAAACAGTAACCAACAATGTACGGTTAACTAAAACATCACACGCAAGTTGGCACCACCTTCACTTGCTTACCAGCTGATTCTACGTTACCCTCCCGCCATTCACAATTTCAAAGTGGACTCGTCCATCCATAAATTGTTTCTGCGCATATGCCCTTAACTTTCAATTTTACTGTAAGTGCACACCTATTCACGTTTGGTTGACCACTGAGTGGTTGTTTGTCTCTATCTGATAAAAGCAGGTTCAAGGCGGTATCATACAGCAGTTTGGATTTAAAGTTCAACTGGTCATTCGGTATGAAACAGCAACTGCTTATGTTTGTGTATGGTCTATAAATTTCAAATTCCTCAAGTCATCCATGATTTGGGCTTTTTCTCAAACTACAAAACCTGTTAGACTTGAAAACTACAAAACCTGTTAGACTTGAAACCCGTATAATTGTCGTCTTGAGAAACTAAGTGGTGAACATAGTTAAACTTTATGTTGACGGTGTTATGATCTTTTATTTGTTTAGGTTTATGTTCAAGGAAATGTTTAGGAAAATCCTACTCCACTTGACCAATACACAACCAATAACCGTCATTACATGATAATTTGTAAGCACCTATTTTCTTTTCCAAAGGTGTGTGATTATTTATTCCTTATTAGTGTAGTTCTAAATGTTGTGGAAAGTGTATCATTATTTAGTACTAAAGACAAAATCTTTGACATGAAATCTGTGTATGTGGTTGATGTAAAGGTTTTTTGTGTGTCATCACCATTTTTTACTTGAAACACATCATTAATTGTAAACAAGAAGTAAGTCACAATGTGGATTGAAAAGGTTAGTTTTTGAAGAAATGACTTGGATACCATTGAAAACATGCATGCTAAATTGCTATGTTGTTATTGTTGTTGATATTTGTGCATGTGTGGTCTGCTTCAATGAGATGGATTGCAAAGGTGGATTCTGAGGTGGAGTTTAATGCAGTGTTGGGTCAATCCATATGAAATCAACCAATAATAAATTAATCTGTTGCTGACATATTTGATTTTATTTTTAATTATACATTTTCTGTTTCTATATATATCTGGGAGTACAAAACGATTTTTTCACATTTTTATCACTAACACTTTGACTTCTAGCGGCCATTTTGTTTAGAAGGATCTGTCATTTATGGCATTTTCAAAGGTTAACGGTAAGTTAAATAACTATTTTATTTATTAAGATATCAACTTGAAATAAAAACCATCTTAATCTGAATGAAACCATCTACAATTCATGTTATGACCAAAAATTTGTTAGGTTTTAAGGAAATAACCTAAAACTTGATAGAAAATCGTGTTTCGATTAGAATAACTTAACGATTTTAAAACAATTTTTTTCATAGAAGGGATGAAAACACACATTAAATATTTTTTTCCCACAAAGATATAACAGACCACTAGATCCTATTAAAATTTGAGATCATTTACATCCATCCTTTAGGTTTTACGAGCCTTCAAATATTGAGATTTGGCTAAAATTGCTGATTTTCAAATTGGTATATCTCAAAAGGGCTGAACAAAAAAATTTGAAATTTTCTCAAAATATTCTTCTAGTAACAAGTAATCAACATATAAAATTTCATCATTGTGTTTTAACTACAAATTGTATTAAAAAGTTATAATTTTTGAAAAATTTAAATTTACGCAGCAGGTAAAAATCAATAGTTAGCTATCTAAAAATGATATTGGCCTACTAAATTTTAATATTAGAATTAGATGTATAAATGATTAGAATTAGTCAAGAGTTTTACGTTCTGGTGATATTTATACACACAGATCCTGGCAACACACACCATTTAGGTCTTAAGGCACAAAATGAAGAAATATTGGTTGATTTGATGCGGATTGACCCTGTTTGTATGTGTTCAGCGTACCTTTGTTTGAAGTTGCAACCTATCTGGCCTATATATAATTTATTAATTGTCAGCAGTTTAGTTTGTAAATACCAGGTAAATCAAATTTGTTAAGCCGTTGTACGTGTGTTTGACAGTGTGTGTTCTGATTTGTTTGTGGTTCTGTACGCAATGCTGTACCCTGTTTTTTTTTTTGTAGGCTATATTTTCAGTATGGTTATTTATATGTGTGAGTGTCATGAATTTGTCTTCTGTCTTTGTTTTGGGTTTTGTATACAAGTTTGGCAATTATTGTTCTGTCGTGTCTGTTGGCTTCAGTTAAATATATTTAATTGTGTTTAATGCATCCTGATAGTCTCTCTGTTCTAATGGAATGCTGTTTAGTCTGTGTAGTGTGGATCTGAAAGCGGATAGTTGGGGTGCTGCATGGGGTGATTGGAGGTTGTATTTCTATGTATCATTGTGTCAGTTGTAGTAGGTTTCCCGTGTTGCAGTTTTGTGTTTTGTAATGGTAAGGTCTAGGAGGTTTATGCTATTGTTGCTCTCATATTCAGCAGTGAAGGTTATATTTCTGTGGATGTTTTTGATGAAGGTTAGGAGTTGTTCACAATGTGTGGTGTTTCCTTACTGTATAGTAGTATGATGTCATCAATGTACGTATGCCAATTTAATATTTAATTAAAGACGTTTAATGAAGAAATTTGTGTTAGTGGTTGAAATCACAATCAGAATGATCACTGTTGCACACCACTATATAAAAATTATTCCGATTAGCGCTTTCAAGCTTCACAGCCCATCGTCAGATCGAAATAGCTTTCGGAGTAATCAAGCGCTAATCGGAATAATTTTTATATAGTGGTGTGCAACAGTGATCATTCTGATTGTTATTTAATTAAAGTTAAGAATTTTTCTATTTTAACAGAATGTTTGCCAAGTGTTCAGATAACTCAGAAACTCCACACGTTTACAAAAGGCTCCGCAACTGACGCACATAACCTTACAAACTGACAAGAGGGGGTGATTATTACCAATATCTGCTCGAACTAAGAATATTACATGTTACTAAGCAGCTGTTCAAATTACGAACAAAGCTGTTAAAACGGGAAAACATCACAAAATGTTATGTACCGTATACAAAATATGTGCACGAAGTTCTTAACCAAAAAACTTACTTTGCAGGTTCCCATTTCACAAATTTTAACTCTGAATTACATTGAAAACTGCATACGCGTAGCATAATATGCTAATAACGTTTAAACTAATCCTTAATTACTATCATATTCCCTATGCCCGCTAAAACTAGTCATAATAGGAACTAAAACACCAAAAACATAACAGAGCACAGTCATTACAGAATTTTAAGTAATTTATCAGTGTTGTTGACACTAATACAGCCCAATATCACTCAAAAATACCCTCTATGTATCAGCTACAAACACGGTAATCTTTTTGTAAGGCATTGCAAATACATTTCCCACTGCGTAGTTTTCGCATGTAGCAGTTAGTTTTAAACTACAAAAAAAGTGAAAAAGATCATGAATATAATTCTTCCCTAATTAACGAACGGAATATTAAGAGACACTTGTTATATTTTATTCGTTGCTTCATCTCCCCATCACCCATCAATGTCGGAACGTAATGAAACAAGCACTGCCATTTTTGGCAATCATTTTGAAGACAATTTTATGAATAAAATAAATGAAATTTATATTAATCTATCCATGCAAATAAAGTATGCTCAGAATGCATTAAAAATAAATGTATGTATTAATAAATTAATTTTTTAAAAGAAAGATTCAACAATGAACCCTTCATTCAAAATTACGCTTCAAAATATTCATTGTCAGCCATAGTATATCAAAATCGAAAATTGGATGTCACTTGCTTACTGGCAATACGTGACATTTAAAGAGACGGTTACCATGTTTTTTGTATAAAGGTACAAACTGTGTCTAGGTTATTATATTACACTTAGCAAAGGCTTTTTGCTAATCATGTAGTCCATTTGAAAAGTAGGCCTACTGATTTAAGAAAGGGATTTTGCTGCCCATGACGTGTTTTAGTATTAATGTGTATTACACTTATGTGACTATGGAACACTGATTTATAGGTAAAACTTTTTGTTAAAATTTTATTTAAAAGTTAGAGTTCCGTAGTCAAAAAAGTACAACACTGATTTATGAACTTTATGCTTTCTTATTGTTATTTATTTCAGTAATTGCATTACTGTAAGTTACATCACATTCAAATTGTGCATTTTGTGATTGTGCACTACAAATAAATGTTAAAAATTATTTATTTTTATTACTAACTTCTGTCTGCTTGTTGCAAACTGTACTATAGGAAATTCATAGTCAGTACACCAGTTAATAACACAAATTTATTAGCTTGCAATATTATAATTAGGCTTATGCAGTGTTTATTCCAGGCACCTATTATGAGTAGGTAGTGCAATTAAAACATTGTTTTTTTTTTAAATGTAAATAAAAAGAAGAAGAAGATAAAGGACTGCAGTTCTAAATTTGGTGGTGGAAATTAAAAATTTGTAGTTACTTTTATGACAAACTAACAATAGTTTATCCAAATTTTTGTGTGTTGAAAAAGTATTAAATGTTACTTTAAAAACTTAAATTTTGATTTATAGGCCTACTATTGTCAAAAACACTCACATACAGAACATTTATGTACAGAGGATAAATTTTGGTGAGTAGGTTAGTTTTTCACATTGTAAACCACTGTAGCCTGAAAACAACTACTGCCAGTTTAAACACACACACACACACATGCACAAAATAAGACATGGTAATAACTGTATAAGATATGAATTTTTATAACTAATTTTTCAGAACACAATATTTAAACAAGCTTAATTAATGTAATAAGCACAAGACATTACATTAAGCAGTATTAATGTAATTATACTTTATGAACTATATTAAATTAAAAAGCAGAAGTTGTGTTTAACATTCCATTTTCTGAGAGAAATCTACTCTCTCAGCAGCGCTAACCAACATTTTGCATACAATTTTCAGTAAGTCTAGCAGAAATTATTTAGGTTAATAAATGTATTGTTATTTTTATTAATATTATTCTGTACATTAATAATTAAAAACTAATTAATAATATACATTACAGTTAATGTACAGTCTTCTAATAAGACTACACAAAATTTGTATAGGACTATTCAGTATTTATGAGTAAAAATTATATTTTCATAAGCCTCAGAAATACCGGGGAAATAAAAGACTGGTTTTGAGTCACCATTTGCAGTCTTCCTTTAAAGTGCTTAATGAAAATGTAAAATATACATCATTGCTAAAGTCTTATATGATTGGATTGATTGAACACTACTATGTTTCAATTTGAATCCTTTTTGTTGTCTATACCAGACATGTCACCCCACCTGTTCTGTGAAATATAATCTGGAAATGACATACATTGCTTCCTTTTCTCTACATTGATATTTTTAATTCTCCAGAAGTATTTTTATTATTTTGTTTCATATTAATTCATTTAAGGTGAAACATTTGTTTTAAAATTGTTGATTCCTTCTTGTTAATTATTTATCATAATTGTTTTCCTTTTACCTTTGATTACAATGTCCATATAGGTAGAGTTACTTCATTTTTAAAGTCTTTATGAAGTCTTAAAAGTATTTTTGTTACATACAAAAGTTTGTGTTTTTAATAGCCAGTTTATTATTCACATATGTTTATCGAAGATAGACCTTGTTTACTCTACATTCTATAATTCTTTGAATAAATATTTAGTTCTCAAGCTTCTTAATATGTCTATCTTCATTATTTCTTCTTTCCTTAGTTCTACAAATCTTTTAATTCTTACAGCTGCTAAATATATTTTTTTCTGTTGTATCTGAGTAGTGAAAGAGCTTTATCTTCTGAAAGAGAAAAAAAGTCACAGGGAGCCATGTCTGGCAAATATGGAGGATGCTGAAGCTGTGGAATATTGTGTTTAGGAAGAAAATGTTGAATAGCATGTGACGTGTGGGCAGATACCATACACGACTCTGATACAACTGTGGCCTTTTTCGTCAAATTACATCCCTCAATCGCCTCAAAACAGGAATATAGTAATCCTGGTTTACTGTTTGGTCTGC
Organism: Magicicada septendecula; assembly: GCA_034769895.1. NCBI lineage: Eukaryota > Metazoa > Arthropoda > Insecta > Hemiptera > Cicadidae > Magicicada > Magicicada septendecula. The sequence goes on along the minus strand of CM068375.1, from coordinate 398,553,391 downwards.
TGGAGCATATTCATGATAAATAATCCTCTTGTGATCAAAGAAAACTGTAACCATATTCTTGACTTTGCTTCGACCCTGGTTTTGCCTTTTTTGGTTTCAAGAAATTGCCATCTTCCACACTGAAGATTGGGCTTTAGTTTCTAGATTGTATCCACAAACCCATGATTCATCACCTGTTAAGATCGTTTTAATGAAGTTCTCGTTGTTTTTAGCACATTCAAGCAGGTCTTGCGCAGTTGACACCCTGGCATATTTTTGGTAAGCTGTGAGCACTTTTGGTATAAACTTAGGAGAAACATGTCTCATTCCCAACTCATAAGTAATAATGGACTGAACTGGCCCAAAACTAATGTTTAAATTATCTGGTAGCTTACAAATGGTGACTTGGTGGTTTTTTCACACAGGAGCATGTACAAGCTCAACATTGTGGTCAGTCTTGCTGGTTCCTGAATGCTTGTCACTCTAAACAGTTTCATGCCTATCTTTATAATGCTTAAACCGCTCATAAACCTGTATGACTCATACACGCTTCCCCATAAACATTTTGTAACTTGTTAAATGTATCTTTACACATTTTACCAACTTTTTAACAAAACCTGATACAAATTCACTGATCCATTTTTTCTGACATGGTAAATGTGTCAAATGAGATTAACACACAACACAAGAATGGGCATTTATAAACAAACCAGATCAGCTATTATTATAAAACTTATACTGAGTATTTAGTATACTGTAAACATATGTATTGCTTTTTTTTTGAGCCAAGTCAGCTGACTTGGCATTGATAGTGCCAATCTGGATACTCTTCGTTCACACCTCGTATGTTAATAATTAGTGAAACAATACAAAATTTTTAATTTTTTCCTTAATTTTTCAGATTTTGTGGTTTTAATCAGATTGGTAATATGAATATAATTAATCATCTTCTAAAATAGCCAGAAATATTCTAAATGATAATGAATATTTCAGTAAAATTTCATCACAAGCATTGCAGAAAATTATACAAGAGATAACAATTAACATAAAATAATACTAAAATAGATATGAAGAAAAAAGTATGTTAAAGAAAAATGTTTCGGATGCAAGTTTTGCTCCATTAGCAGTCTATGTGTCACTTTCTTCTAATGAAAGTGACAGTGATTCAGACGATAGTGAGGCTGAGGTACAACACAATAGAAAAAATGTAGATCTTATTAAAAATAAAATGAAAAAAGCAGAACCATCAGGGACACAATTCTCTACATTTAAAATTAGCTTATGCATCTATTCAGACAGCAGTGATGATGATGATGCTACTACAGGGAGACCAGGCGTCACTAGTAGGGTACCCGCATCGGGACAAATCTCCGAGTACCAAAATGAAAACCCTGCAAGGTATGCCAAACCTAATGAAAGATACAATAATATGACTGAAAGGTATTACAATCCAAGTGAAAGATACAATAATCCGAATGAAAAATATAATCCTACAGATAGGTACAATCGTAATGAGAGATATAGTCCCAATGAAAGGTACAATCGTCCTGAAATATACAAAACTAGCGAAAACTATAACCCCAACGAAAGTTACAATCCTAGTGAAAGGTACAATTATACCGAACAATACAATCCTAGTGAAAGATACAATCCTGGTGACAGATACAATCCTAGTGAAAGGTACAATCCTAGTGAAAGGTACAATCTTAGTGAAAGATACAATCCTAGTGAAAGATACAATCCTAGTGAAAGATACAATCCTATTGAAAAGTACAGTACTAGCGAAAGATACAATAAACCAAATTTAACAAATGTTTATAGAGCTGAAAATGCAGACTTAAAAGCAAACAAGCCTGAAGAGCGAAAAATCTTTAAACCTGAAGTAGTCAATATAAAATCACTTGAAGAGGCAAAAGTATACAAGCCAGAAGTAGTCAAACAAGTATCACCACAAACAGCAAGAAGAAAATCAATGAAAATAGATATTAAATCTCTGAATGAAATAAAAAATGAAATTCTAAACGCAAAGCCAATAGTAAATAAGAAAAATAATGTTCGATATTTAACTCCTAAAAATATCCCAGTTATAAACTATGATTCTACTTCTATCAATCCTGACATAAGAAGAACACCAATGCCGCAATTTGCACAGGCTGTGAATATTACGGCTCTTAATAATCCTCTAACACCAATGGCGGCCAATCAGAATATCCCTTTTAGAAACAATCCACCAAATTTAGTTACGGTTCCAAATTATGTAACTCCTCCGAACTTAGTACCTGCAAACAATCAGTACTTACCTTACGGAAACAGTGGACCAAATTTCATTAACCATGCTAATGTAATTAATCCACTTAACACAGTGAGTTATGTAGACCCGACAGTTATCAACGAACCAGTGAATATAGTAAAACCAATCAACAGAGTGTCCTATGGAGAGCCGATGAATTCAAATCAACCCGTGTATGCAACAGCAACAATGGATAACAACAATCAGTTGGATGTGGGTCCAGGCAATATTATGCCATCCAATATCCAGGCTGATGAACCCCTTATGCTGTATGGGGATCCATCAAATAGGAATGGTCCACCAGTTGTGGAACAGAGAGCTTTTAATTCAGAAGCAGACATTGGAGATTTGGCAAGAGGTGAAAAGTATACAGACAAAAAATATAAAAAGAAGAAGAAAAGTAGACTGGACCAAAAGAAGCCAAAAGTGGGAGCGTATAGAATACCTAAATATAATCCTATTAATAAAAATCTTGAGAGAACTGATTTTATGGAATGCAATAAAATATACTTAGTCAATTACTTAACTGAAACATCAGGTGAATTATATAAGAAAACCGATAATGAAGGGAACGATCTTTATTATTATCGAATAAATAAGAATGATAAAGACAGTGGACCACAGTATTTAACGCTTCAAGAGATAATGCATATGGATCCAAATAGTGTGTATGGTACTGAACTTGATATGAAAAGCAAAAATCATAATTTTGGTGAAGCAAGTATTTTAACAGTGGATCATAAAAATAAAATTACCAAAGTACCTGAAAATAGACAAAATAAAAAGTCTGTAACATTTGCAGATACAGTACAACAAAAGGATAGCATGGATGAAATGAAACACAGTAGACAGAATAAATGTAAAATTAATTTAACTCCAGACAATAAGTATGGACAAGAAGAGTATAAAAAGGATACACTAAGAATATATGAAAACAAAGGTGACTTCATAAGGAAACATGAGGTTAATAAAACGGCAAGAAATCCGTATAAACAAAATATTAATAAAACGCCCACATTAGCAAACAAAATGTTGTATGCTGGAGATATTGCGGTGAAAGTGAATAAGTTAAACATTCCAAAAAACAATATTTTAGAAAATGGGAACGGAAAAGTAAAGATAAAAAAACGTTCTTCATTAAGCAGATTATGGAACTGTATTATAAAATGTGCAGTTTAATACTTGTAATGTATATTGAACAATTTGTAAAAGTTTCTGTTAAGTAAATTTTTACTATTAACTGATTTTGATTATGCAAATGTTTAGTTTATTAATTGGACAACTAGGTGTCTAGATGTTAATCAAGGTATCAAGTGAAAATACTTAATTTGTTGTTAAACAACAAAAACTTTGTACAGTAGTTTGTTGCAAGTATATAATGTCAAATTTTAAAATTTGTAATGGAAAATAATTTATAAAACTACTTCAAAAGTTACTAGAAAGTCAACAGTCACCCTGTTTATCACATAACAGATGAAGCCACTATTGAAATTACAAAAGATAATCCACAATTTAAAAATTGTAATACTATGTAAGTGATTACTGGACTGTGACAAATCTGTTCTGTTATATGTGTCTGAAAATTGTAATTTAAGATTCAGAAGTCAGACTCACAAGAGAATTAGGTGGTAGTGAAGGAGAAACAGCTGTTAGTGTACTGAGACATATCGCTAGTTCGGTACAGGAATAAAATGGCTAGATACACTAATGTAATGGCTATGTTTTTAAATTTTAAATGATTTTGACATTTGGCAGCCAAAAATAGTAGGACCATTTGCAAAAAGAAAATTCCCCATATTTTCTAAAAAAGGAATGCCTAAGGCTTTCACAGCCAGTGTCAACATTGTTGACATTACTTTCCGCCAGGCTATTAAGGCATGGTTTACTGTTATCGATGTTCACAGATGTTTGAGCCCCACCATCGGATGGCTTCTTCAGTGTAAAAAAAAGATCGAGTAATTGGCACGGTGTTTGCAAATTTACCATAGTACTGAGGTACAGACTAGTCAATTACACCATGCCAATTACTCAATCGTTTTTCTTTACACTAAAGATGGCTTCTGATGGTGGGGCTGAAACATCGATAACAGTAAACCATGGCCTAAATAGCCCGGCAGAAAGTAGTCTCAAAAAAATTTTTACAAGTTTAAAAGCTGTATCCTTTTGCTGGTTTAGGTCATTGGACCTATTCTGCTTCACCAATGTTTCAGTGGGCATCCCTCATGTTTACATCAATGCAGCATCCTTGGTATATGATTCTAATCCATTACAGAAGGCCAGGTCTTCTGGTCTACAGAAGACCAGGGCGCTCTTCTGTAAGAGTTACCATACCTTAGTTGAGGGGTTCCAGAGACTCGTCCTCACTCTTCTCCTTCTGAGAAAGACCCAAGTGGCTTAACATCTGTTGTTTTGATGTGAGTCACTTGTTAGTATTTACGGTACCCACCTTTGTGCCTGTGGGTACTCTAAAAACTCGAGCCACCTGATTCAGTTTAAGGGGTACAGAAAGGATAAAAATGACAGGTAAGGATGGGCAGTGACACCAGAAAGGACGTTATGGGACATACTTCATCTGGCTCCTCGATTGACAGGTCTGTCCATCAAGGGAAGCCCTACAAGGAGCTATGCTACCACCAGCATAGCCCTCAACTTCATTAGAGCACAAACTTCATGGTTTGCCCACATGGACAGTACTACTATAAGACGATGCCCCCAAGAAGTACATTTAAAAGTGAAACTAATAGTCTCATTTCGGCATTTAATAAATGATAATGAAAAAAAAAACGTTGGTGGTAGTGGCTAGATTGTTCCAAAATAGAACAGAAAATCTGACAAGTTCTGGAGATTCACAAATCCCCACTTGATTTAATACCAGTTTGTTTTTTCCCTATTTGTATCGGCCATCTGAGGACCACATGCCAATTTCAATTCTTCATTCCTTGTTCTTTTCTTTTTCTCCAATATCCTTTCATCTTTTCACTATGTCTCTTCTTCTGGTCTTCAGTCCACTTTGAACCTGTGTTTTTCTCTCCCCTACCCTGGACTCCTTCCATTTTTAACACTTTTGCCCGAAAAACTTCTTTCTCAATGGCTTCTTCTCTATTTATATTATTCTTTTCTAAATCCTTTTGGGCTTCTTTAATCCAACTTGATGTCGACTTCTTTCCCCACAGATATTTGAAGATCTGTTTTGTTAACCTATTGTCGTCCATTCTATATAAACATGCAAAAAATAATAGCCTTCTTTTTCTCATCGTTTTTGTTATATTTTCTATACTTTGATATATTTCATCATTACTTCTTAATTTCCAACCTTTTTAAGTTTTTCGTGGGCCTAATATTTTCCTGATAATTCGTCTTTCCAACATTTCTAGTTTGCCTAAATTATAATTAAATGTTAGAGATTCACTTGCTTATAGGCATTCTGGCTTCATTACTGTACTGTAATGCCTTATTTTCACATTATTATTAGATATGCACTTAATTTATTGTAAATATATATAAATAGATATATTTTTTAATATTATAACTAAACAAATTAATCACTCTCTCGTAGTTCACTATTTGTTGGATAACCGTTTGTCAATGACGATCTTCAGAACAAGATTAGGTCACACTCAAGCAAAGTGGACAATAATAACTACAGCACTGACACTAACTCACAAGACCTCACTCTGAAGATCAAGGCAAGTAACAAAATAACTTTAACATTTTACGGGGTCAGTTGAAAAGTTCGCGGAGTGACGTCTATTGCTTACAGCTAGAACTAACATTTTTTGTATGCTGTCAGATTCGCACTTCATGTAAATGGCTGTTAATTTTCAAATCAATCTGTCAATTTATTCACTGTTTATTAGCTATTTAAAATTTATGTATCATGCGTGTATTGAAAAATGGGCAAAATCATGAATTCTTAGTTCAAAATGGTCTAATGCTAGTGGAAATTCACAATGAAATGGTAAGTGTGTTAGATGTTTTGTATCTTCAGAAACAATGGTTGGTAAGTGGGCACTCGGGTTTAAACTTATTCGTACAAGCATAGAAAGAGGTGCCCGGCAGTGAACTTCCAAAAAAGCAACACTCCAAATGTGGCACCGATCTTGCATGAACTTGTTTCACACCAAGTTCTTGAGTTAAAACATAACGGACACGCTAATATGAGATGCCTATAATCTCTGCAACACCATCCACTCTCAATTGCTGGTCTTCCAACACCGTGTATCACATTTTTTAAATGATATTTAGAGTTGTTACTTTTTTTGGCAGCCCACTGCAGGAATCATCTTCAACGCTCATGCAACCACATTTAAACTCTACTACCCACTTACAAACTACAGTTTTTGAAGGTGCAGCATCTCCTAACACATTTAGCATTTCGTTGTGAATTCTTATTGGCTCTAGACCCGTTTTAACAAACAATTCAATCACAGCAAGATGTTTGATTTTGTCCACTTTTCAAAATAGTTGTGACACGTAAATTTCAAACAGCTGGTAAATAATGAGTAAACTGACAGACAGATTTGGAAATTAACAGGTGATTACAAGGAATATAACTCTTACAACGTGCAAAATATTTTAGTTCTACTGCTAAGCAACAGATGTCGGTCTGGAAACTTTTCAACTGACCCTCGTATTTTCACTTCTCAAGCTTCATAGCAAATCTCTTAATTTCATCAGCAAGGTCTCTCTTGTTTCTATTTCAAGGTCTCGACGAATGTCATTGTTGTAGACAATACCATAGTGCATTAACAATTGTCCTGAGAACTTTATTTTGATATTTTTGTATCATCTTAATATTTCTTTTGTTGGTACAGCTCCAGAGCTGAACACCATACACCCAAAACAGGTTTTAAAATTAATTTTTAGAGAAGGAGTTTGATATGAAGCAACAACTCAAATCTTGAAAAAGTAGCCTGTCCATTTTTCCAAGTTTGGTATTAAGTTCTTCTGTTTAAATGCTCCTTCCATTGGAGCTTAGTATCCATGATCATATTCAAAATACTTTTGGCAGTATTCGCGTAAGGTATGCACTATGAATTTATTTCTTTTCGTATTACCTTTACCCTCTTTTTTTGTTGTAAAAGTGACATGTACTGACTTAGACTTGTTTAGTCCACTTTTTAGTCCAGTTACTGCATTAATAGCAGTTTGCAGTTACTCTGTTATATCAGTAGCATCTGCTTTACCATCAGCAAAAGTTACCATCACTATCAGAAATAAGCCCAAAAATCATCAACAACTCTGGAGTCGCCACCATATTTTGACAGGTGGAATGTGGAAACTGCAACAGTGTCCCCCAAAAGAAAACAACTGAAACATTAAATACTCACATGTTTACTTGTATTAACTATTGCAAAAAATTTACAAATATTTAAAACAGCAATCTGATACCATTATCGATACCATATGGAAATTTGTTTTACTATTACAGGTGACCTGCCTCCTCTGTCCTTCTTGGGCCAAAACTGATCAAGAACTATCTGAGACTTACCTATGTCTCAAGAATGTATAGTAGTCATAGCACTGACTCTGGTGTCTGTAGAGTATAGCATTATAGATGAAACTGTGTAACGTAATTTACTCTTTTACAAACCATTTTACAAACATACCCATGTTTATATTACTTACTCCGCGATATATTCTTCATAATTACCTTACGTTGCATCAGCACATTACAGGATTGCCAACATATTTTCAGGTTATATATGTAAACCGTGACACTATTTCCCTTAAAAACGCTTGACTAATTTATACACTCTTTTTTCTTTTGCTCAGAAGATTCTATAGGCACGATTAGGTGAGATTTTTTGACGCTGTAAATAGGCTAGGTTTCAACGCAATAAATGTACTAAACACGTGGTCATGGTGACACTGAAATTGGTATTTTAATTGGAATTAGATATTCAAAGGGGATTTACCCCTAGTTATCTTGTTATTCACAAATCACCCAACAATGCACACACATAATTATTAATCGTACAAACTATATTTACTTAATATTATGAAGGCTCACCAGTACCTCGCTTTCACTCCCTATCTCTCATTAATTTCAAACCCCCCTTTTATACTTGAGATCTAATTTTTCTGAATAGAATATTTGAATAATAGAGCAACAGTTATTAATCGTCGGTCAGTCGATCTAGTTGTAAGTACTTAGCTGTTGCTCGTTCAAAACGTTTTGCTCCAATACTCAAGAAAACTGTTCGAAACTGTTAGTTAACTTTTTCAGTTACATTGACACTTGCAGAGATTTACTTATACTTGTTTTAAATACATTTTTTACACTTTATGAAGGCCTAAATCAACTTTGTCCGCGGACTTAGGTTAACGCAACCGTACGGCTTGGAGATGTTGATCGAAGTACGCGAATTGCGATCAGTTTTTGTATACTATACTGGCTGATCACGTGGTACCCCTTCCTTGCTGGCCAAGCCATATCGAAACGTCTGGAACATTGTAGAAGCTCGAATTGCATTTCAATATTATAAAACACGTGTTCATTTCATGATATCCTCATGACGTCAGTCAGATCAATAAAAATTCGTGACCATATATGGCTAGGTTTATTTAGTCTGAGACGTTAATGCCTACTTCACACTGGCTGATTCATACGACTTCAGATGTATAAAGTCGAATTTCACCCCGGTTTACATAGATCATATTATTGCACAATATTAAAATGATTAAAATGATGCTACCCATTTTGTATCGTCACAACTGACATTGAAGAAATCATCAAAGACTCTGCAGTACAATGCTCGAAAAGTTGTATTTTATAGCACAATTTAGTTAATACCTTTAGTTTATTGAAACACTGGAAACCTCTCAAATAGCCAAGTGTGTCCTTCCACACATTCTCCACTAGTCAAGCAGGTGTAGCCTCAGTCAAGGCCACACTCAAGTACGTTCCAGAGTACTCTGGAGAGCACTTGAAATATGCATTATGCAACACGTCACAGTAAGAATGGAAAGTTTCTGGAACACGTGCGTTACCTATAAAAGCGACAGAGGCTGGCTTTGTCAGTTCAGTTGTGTTGAGTGATTTCTTTAGAGCATATTGAGTGGTTGTTGAAGTATTGTGAGAAGTGATTACTGTGTTATATTTAGTGCGAAACTCTATTACTTGACATTATTATTGTGTGTGTACAAATTTAAGAATTGTTATACTATGTTGTTGATTTCAAACTTAATTGTGATTAATTAAAGCTGGTGATTAGTGACTTCTTTGATGTCTGTATTTTGTTTCCACTGTACCATATGACGGTCGGTGAGACTGTCGTACATTATTTTAATTCAAATTATAACTAGCTAATGATTTTCATAATTATTTTATGAATTTATTATTATTTGACAGTAATATTAATATTTATGAAACATTGGTCATAGTCAAGTTTGTGTAAGTTTGTTCAAGATACTAATCATGAAATTTTCATTAATCTATAACTTGGACTATTCACTACTTTGCAGCTGTTCACCTTTGTTTACTTTACAACTATAAAATTATTGTACTAGTGTTAAAACTTTAGTAGTAAATGGTAAAATAATTTTTATAGGCTTACCTATTTAACTGTCACAAGAATACAACCACAGAGCATCCATTACAGCACCAAATAAAAAAAGATCCTTTTTGTACAAAAGTAAAATTCTACTTTTAGATGGACATGACCAACCTCAAAAAATCCCTCCAGTAAATGAAACATCCCCCTTGGCAGTGGATACAGCCAACAATAAAAACTACACTAGAAGACAGCGTACCAAAACAAACACTGACTCATTAACTCTGTGTGCTACAGCACAACAAATAATAGCAGAAAACTACAACCAATATGTCCACATTTATACAGATGGATCACTGAATACAGAGATTTGGGGGCAGGATACTTTATTCCTAGTACACAAGAATCCTTCCTTGTACCAGCTAACTCCTGTTCAAGTGTTGACACTGAGCTTCTAGCAATCAATGCAGCACTGACTTACTGCCTCACCTTAAACAATAAAAAAGTATTGTTACGACGATCGTCGTAGGTACAGTGGAAACAAAATAAGTACAAGACACCAATTAAGTCACTAATCACACCTTTAATTGTTACAGTAAAACAGTTCGTAATTAACAACACAGTCTCTACAACAAATCAAATGAAAATTGTACACACGCAATAAAATGTCCACAAATATTAAAACTCAATTTTATTACAATTATACCGTCCGAATATAAAATGCAACGCTTCACTACTAACTACTTGCACGTACACAGTAACAACCCGAACCGCTCTGTAAATATATCGCACTAATACTCTCGAACCGCACTATCCAAAATCTCGCATGGAACTGAAAACTAAGGCCACGACGCGATGTATTTATAGTTAGGCTCACACACCAGAAGCTTCCAAACTGCGTCTTATCTCTCGCGAACTACGTAATTGCTACGGCCTTGACACAGTCCGAGCGCCCGAGCGAAGCCCAGCACAGTCGAGAAAATTCTCGCAAAATGCGTCTAGTAGCACGTACACCACACGCTTACATCGAGATCTTTCTGGCACATTCGATAAACGCGTAGATTGTTCTATGCTGTCGTAGCACTTCCCCCTCCTTAAGCCTGTTCGTCCCGAACTGGCAAAGCGTCTTCGAAGTAATACTCGACCAGGCGATCTAGGTGGCCATCCTTGCGAAGGATAATTTTCCCGTTCTTCGAATTCAGTCTCGTGTGATCCGAACATCACGTTCCCAGGAATGCGAATCTTTCGCGCAACCACTAGCTTCGCTGTAATCACTCTCGTTGCGTCATGTACTAATGACCTAAATACCACTGGCTGATCCAAGTTTGTTTGGTTCTCGTCAACAACCTCTTGCGTAACCTCATCTTCAGCCACTTTACCCTCGGGCGCTTCTATCAGCTCAGGAACAAGCAAGAGTTTTGTCTCGACACCCATAGTTGGCTCTCCAATCACTTCTTTTGTCGTTATACTTATTTGTACTTCCTCTGCTAGTTCTTCCTCCATTTCCGCTTGCAACAGGGAGGTTTCCTCTTGACCAGACTTGTTGACTTTTTCTTCGACTAATGCCACTCGCTTAATCGAATGGTTGGTAGACCCTGTCATTTTAGCCATGCAAAGCTTTATCTTCTCTTGGCCAACTTTCAGGACATTCTCTCTTAAGTCCACAACGAATCCGTAGGCATTCATAATGTCCATACCAAGAATCACTTCATCGACAATGTCTGCAACGAGCATTTGGTGGCTAAACTCAAGAAGACCCAGGCGTACACGTACGTCTACCTTTCCTAGCACCTTGACGGGGCTTCCAGTCACAGTCTGTATTGTACAAGAGCTAATTAGAGGATGGCGGTTACAGACTAAGTCAGGGCGCACAATGGACACTGTTGCGCCCGTGTCAACTGTAAATGATGTTGGTTTACCATCCGCAAATCCACTAACAATCAAGTTTCCACTGATCTTATGTAGCGTGGAAACTGTGTGCTGTTCTGGGCCTTTACTTCTCCAATTGGTGCGATCAGTCTCTTCTCTCTGTATCTTCTTCTCCCAACAGTCTACCTGTAGATGACCACGTTTTCCACAGTTGTAACATTTCGGTCTTCTGTCTTTTCCAAATCGTTGCGACTCTTTTGAACTTTTGAATTGTTTGTCCGACAACACTGTTTTTCTGCACCCATCATAACGGTAATGTGACACAGGGATCTTCTGACTGCAACGTGATGGCACAAACCCATTAATGTAGCGGGACGCTGACTTGGCAGCTTCAAACTCTAGGGCGTGAACAAGAGCTTCTGAGCTATCTCGGTGTCTTGCCATTCGTAACACTTGCTGAAGTTCACAATCTCCGATGCCATCAATAAATGTCTGCACCGTAAACCTTATTCGGAAGTCTTCTGGTGCTTCAGGGTAGGCCAATCTAATTAGTCTGTCGATACTTGCTTCAAACTCTTGAAGACTTTCCCCGGAATGCTGTCGCCTTGCTCTCAACTGGGTGCAGTACACATCTCGCAAATGTTTATCACCATACCGTAATTCCAGAGCTTTTATCAACTCGGCATAGGTGTTCTGGCTGTCAGGTGGCACTTTCTGTAGTAGTTCTGCCGCGGGTCCTTTTAACGCAAGAACAAGTGAAACAGCCTTGTCTTTTTCTGTCCAATTATTTGCGCATGCAGCAGCTTCAAATTGGCGGAGGTACGTTGCCCAGTGAGTGCTTCCGTCAAAGGTTGGAGCTTTGACATGAACTGTCCCTACTGCAGGCAAAGTGACTTTCTCTGTTAACTTATTTTCTGTGTATTTTTCTGTCTTGATCACTGGTACAGTCTGTTCAGAAATTTGTTTTGGTTGAATCTTCATGCACTGTTCAACTTCAATTTTAATTTGTTCTCTTATATTTGCCATTGAGTTTTCTACTGCAGACATTTTTGTTGACATAACTTCTTCCACAGTCAAGACAGATTTTTCTACTTTAGCTATTTTATTTGACATGGATTCTTCTACGTCAGATATTCTGGTAATCTGATTATTGAGCTCACCTTGTAATTCACCTACGTCACCACGTAGGAGACCCAATTCTGCGGTAGTATGTTCTTGTAACTGTTTCTGCATAGTTTCAAAGAGAGCTTCCGTTTTATCTTTTTGTCTTTCTTCTGTCTCTAGCATTAGTGCTTTCTGACGTTCCTCAGCTTCTTCTCTTTCCTGCCTGCGATTTTCATCCTGTCGTTTTTCTGCTTCTTCTCTTTCTTGTCTTCCTTCTTCTTTTTGTCGTCTTTCTGCTTCTTCCGCCTGCAACAACAGCGCCTGGAAATTTTCCATCATCTGACTGGCATCCATTGTTTTTCGATTAATTACGAATTACACTCGTCTTGTACAAAGTATCCACTGTTTCCACTGTTAACCGTTCTATCCCACTTCTGACACCACTGTTACGACGGTCTACTCGATCGTCGTAGGTACAGTGGAAACAAAATAAGTACAAGACACCAATTAAGTCACTAATCACACCTTTTATTGTTACAGTAAAACAGTTCGTAATTAACAACACAGTGTCTACAACAAATCAAATGAAATTGTTCATACGCAATAAAATGTCCACTAATATTAAAACTCAACTGTATTACAATTATACCGTCCGAATATAAAACGCAATGCTTCACTACTAACTACTTGCACGTACACAGTAATAACCCGAACCGCTCTGTAAATATATCGCACTAATACTCTCGAACCGCACTATCCAAAATCTCGCATGGAACTGAAAACTAAGGCCGCGACGCGATGTATTTATAGTTACGCTCACACACCAGAAGCTTCCAAACTGCGTCTTATCTCTCGCGAACTACGTAATTGCTACGGCCTTGACACAGTCCGAGCACCCGAGCGAAGCCCGGCACAGTCGAAAAAATTCTCGCAAAATGCGCCTAGTAGCACGTACACCACACGCTTACATCGAGATCTTTCTGCCACATTCGATAAACGCGTAGATTGTTCTATGCTGTCGTAGCAGTATGTATCTTCACAGACTCACAGGCTGCACTACTATTACTACAGGAATACAAACCATCAGCATACTACTTTAGAACAGTCCACATAATCAAAAAACTGGAAACAAACAAAATTGAGTTAACTTTACAATGGATTCCCAGTCACGTAAATATTACTGGTAACGAAATGCATATGACATAGCTAAGGATGCAACTATGCTGTCCCCAATAGAGGAAAGTGTAACACCACTATTGGCTGCCACTTTGGGTTTCAACAGAAGACTCACAGAAACATGGAAGGATGCGTTTTTGAATTCCACCAAAGGTTCAACAGACAAACAGCACATGAGCACACAAGATGTCTCCATATATAGAAACATCTCTAGAAGTGTTCAAACTTTCGGCTCCAGAGGAAGACTTGGCCATATATAGACTCGGCTCCAGTCATACTTGTATAAATTCAACTTGACCCAAACTGCTACCTGCCTACTATGTCATCAGCATGAGGAGACCTTACAGCACATATTAGTGGATTGCCAGACAGACATCCCAGGAGTGCCAAGACTGAAAACAAATATGGACGCAATATTGAACGACAACTCATATTGGACAGTGGCGGGGAACATCTACAGGAGACATTGTGTCATCGGAGAACAATCCGGAAACACGTAGTAATAATAATAATAACAACAACAACAACAACAACAACAACAACAACAACAACAACAACAACAACAACAACAACAAGAAGAAGAAGAAGAAGAAGAAGAAGAAGAAGAAGAAGAAAAAGAAGAAGAAGAAGAAGAAGAAGAAGAAGAAGAAGAAGAAGAAGAAGAAGAAGAAGAAGGAGACTGAATAACGGGTTCACTGTTCCAAATGCATATTTTATTGTCTGATTTACAATCTAGTACACTTATTTAACAATGCTTACTTATTAGTACCATTGAAACATTACAGATTTTAAGCTGTTATTTGGCTAAATACTATATACAGTTTATACAGCAAATATACCAAATAAATAAATAAAAATAACAGCAATACTACGTTAAAATTTTTTTAGCCAAGTACCAAACAATAGAAAAACAAAAGTACTTGTATATGTAAAAATGTGTTCTGTTTGAATAAAATTAAGGAAGCAAACTTTAATTTTATTGTGAACTACCTGTGTTGATATATTAAGAATTACTTTAATATACAGTGAAGCCTCGAAAGTTCGGATCTCAAAAATCCGGAACCTCAAAAATCCGGATCCAACAAAAACTAATTATTTTACCGAGTCCGGCTTAGTATAGTTTCAGCACTCACCGGTACCGTAGCACAACACTGTGGCTAGTCACGAGAAGGGTAAATGAATCACACTACTCATCCACATTCACTCCACTTACTTACCTGCATCTGTCAGTCACTTCCAAGTCTTTTGCATGATCGCATTATTGTGCAGTGTTGTGTACTTTTATATGTAAATGTATATGTTTATACAAAACATATATATTTATACGTTTATCTACATTATTTATTTCAATATACCAGAAATATTTGTTTGAGTACAGTTATTTTAGTGTTATTCAGAATGTCTAGTAAGTCTGTTAGTAAAGCTAGTGGAATGCGAAAACCTGTGTTTTTGACAACTGAAACTAAGTTAGAAATTTTGAGAAGATTATCTGAAGGTGAAAGTGGGGCATCTCTTTCTAAAATCTACAATGTGGGTACTTCAACCATAAGTGTCATTAAAGGACAAAAAGATAAATTAGAAAACTATGCCAAACAATTTGATTTTGAAGAAGGATCACAAAACACAAAAACATCGAGGACAGCCAATAACACAGCTTTGGAAGATGCTACTTAAGTATGGTTTACGCAGAGATTAAGCTTGAGTGAACCCGTTTCAGGCCCTATGCTGTGTGAACAGGCACCAGAATACAATAAATCCATCAATGGATCTGGCGATTTCAAATGTAGTCCAGGGTGGATATATGATTTTACAAAATGGCACGGGATCTGAGAATTAGAAATTCAAGGAAAAAAGTTATCTTCAGACCATGGCGTTGCTCAAACATTCAAACTAAAATTTCTTGATATGGCTGTTAAAAATGGTTTCAGCAAAGACGATGTTGACAAAACCAGAGTAAACTGGCTTTCTCTGCCTAAAAAATCTCTAAAAACCACCATGAAACCTCTGCCTCAGGCTTTAAAGTAAGCAAAGACAGAGTGACTGGATCCCACACTACTCGCAGAGAATTGGATGTGAACAAAAATCGAAAAATCAGAACAAAAAAAAAAATAGAACCTGCTGATCAGCCACAGTGAATGCACCTCCATACACTTCCAGCACTGTTTTAGTGATTTGGTTATTCTATTATGTCGCTAAAACAGCGCTACTGTGTACGCACATGGGAGTTCATTGTAGAGTTTAAAAATGTTCTTTTTTCTTTTTAAGTACTTAATTTGAACACCTCTTCCATTATAAAAGAATAAAATATGGATTATAATGCTTTCTGACATAAATTCTAGCAGTTTAAGTATATTTAGAAAACTCGGACAAATTGAAAGTCCGGATGGGGTCCGGTCGTAATTGATCTAAATTTTTGAGGTTCCACTGTATCTAAACTTTCATTACAAATTGTTTTCGTTTATTTTATAATAACACTTTCTGGTTATTCTAACACTTTACTTTTTATATCTCCATCGGTATTTTGTTTCCTTTAGGTATTATAGGCAATCCGACATCAACAAATGTCTCAATACCGCACTCATTTTTACCTCTCACAATTTTGAATGAACCTTGTTCACCCCACTGGTCACCCCATGTATTCATGGCCAGCCAGTAAGGAATATTGTTTTCCACACCAAAACCAATTAGACGGACCAAATGAAGAGCACGCAGATTACCAGCTATGTGATAATATATACCTGTAAATATCACCAAAGGTTAAAATACACTTTTTTATATAAAATACATCTTAAAATTGTTAATATTTCAATTGTTCCCGTAAAGATATTTAGTAAGTGAAACATAAAAGTCTATACAGAAACGAATGGAACTGTCTGGAACAGCCGAGAGCTTCCTCTATCCTAGCACAGTAAGTGCATGTTTCTTCAAGGCCCCAATCAATTAGACTCTAGTGTTTTTGAGTGCCTGTTGATTTGTATTATGGATTATTCTGGAACACTTGTGCTATCTAGTTAAACGACAGCTGCAGCTTAGTTGTCAGTTTATGTCAGCCAATTACACGTGCGTTCAAGTGGTTATAAAAAAAGTGATTATTGTGCGGGACTCTTATTACTTGACATTATTATTGTGTGTGTACAAATTTAACTTGAATGATTGTTCAAGTATAATCTTGTTGAATAACTTGTTCATTTCAAACTGTTAATTGTGATTAATTAAAATTGGTGATTAGTAACTTAATTGCTGTCTTTATTTTGTTTTCCACTGGAACATACGATGATCAGTGAGACTATTGTAACAGTATACGTCATAGGACCAAATGGAATAAGAATAATTAGGACAAAAGTCCTAACTAATTAGGACATAAATAATTAGGACAACTGCACATCATATTGTGAGTTAAAAAGAAAAGCGTGAAGAATGGTGAGAGAGAGAGAGAGAGAGAGAGAGAGAGAGAGGACAAAAGTAGTACGTGCAGAAGAAAAAAAATTTATATTTTATAAGAGCCAAGATATTGAAAAGAAGTTGTAGTATAACTGGAACATTTTCAATAAAGAATTAATTAAGAATAAATGTTAAGAAACATAAGCAAAACGAAGACTAAGATAATATCACGAAGAAGTACGAGGTTTGTCTGTGAAATTTTCAAATTTTGTAAGTAGTCCTTCAGATAGTACTACTAATGGATTTGTAACATGCTGTAATCTAGTAGCAACATTAACTAGTGGCCTGGTGAAAATCGCAATATATTTTTTTTAGTCATCATACTGTTTGTGTGAACAAGTGTTACAAATATGTGCCGAATTTTAAAATGAGAGATTTTCGTGAACAACAAATTAATATAAAATCTTGTTTAACTGGAAAAATAATTCGTGGAAACATTTGAAATGTTACAAACAGCATAATGAGATACGACTTTAAGCTGGACTCAAACGTATGAGTAGGCAGGGCTTGATTACAGAGGGAACGCGCCAGAACGGCATTGTGGAACCTCTTGGATCCAAAAATAAATTAACGATAAAAATATATGAAAAGAGAAACCTAATTATTACAAAAAATTACTACAACTTTTAAAACTGTGCCCCTCATCAGCCCCACTACAAAATTAAACATTTGCCAAAATCAAAACCAGCCCTAATCTTTATCTTAACTACTATCGTTCAAAAAATGTCCCAATAACCTACGGAGAATATGAAATAAAAAAAAACTTGCTTCAAAATTAAAAGTACATAAAAGGCAACTGATTGGGAGCTTCCGAGAATATGTGCATTCCAGAATTTTTCCGAAGAGTCTTTCTATCTAGAAATATGCTATTGAATCAATAGCAATATCTTCAAGTGTATGTGAGAGGGCTGATTTCTGGCCATCATACGGCATTGTACAAAGAGTAAGGAAAGGTCAAAAAACAAACAATATGACGACACAATAACAAAACTATGGAAACTTTTTAAAATGTCTGAACTATCGAAACCATCATTTAGAGTTTGACTGAGGCTCCGGGATGACGCCATCATGAGTGACATGTTTACGATTGTCTTGCGGTTAACATGACGATGAAGCTCTTTAGAAATATTAGTAAACTTTATTACTTTTTTAGATGCAAGTTTATACATATGTTACAAATTTTATGAGGCTTTGAAAATGTAGACCTCCTTTGTAATAACCTGATGTAAATTTATACGCTAATACAAAATATAAGTATATTTGTGTCTGTGCAACTTTTGAATTGATGCGTTCCGGCACCTATAATTTTAGAAATCAAGCACTGCGAGTAGGGGAAACGTTTCAAAGATGGCCGAACTTCAATTGATATGATTCTCGTTCAGGCCAATCATCCACATCCAAAATGATGAAATTGTTACAAAAGTTAAGACAGTTCTTCATTCTAACCATCGTTTAACTGTTCGTGATGTGGCTAAAGAAGTAAGCATTTCATAAACTGTGTACCACGAAATTGTTACATAATATTTAGCCCTGACTTGTTAAAGGTTTGCTTTTTGGCCTGCTGTAATTTGTTGACATACTCTGCATTTACTCTTCGCCACTCTTGTACGCCCCGAGGTCTCTTGGATTTTTCGGCTTTATTTCTCTGGTTATTTCTGATAACTAGAATTTACACAGACGGATCAAAGCTAAATGAAGAGACAGGAGCAGGCATACATAGTGAATTTTTCTCCCAGTATTTTGCACTAAATTCGGATGCTACAGTGTTTGAGGCCGAGTTGTTTGCAATTGATGAAGCTTTGAGATAACTGTTGATGAGACCTTGGCTGAGAAAGGATTCTGTAATTCTGGTAGACTCAAAATCAGCTATACAGGCCATTGCAAATAATGACTCATCCAAGAGCATCATAATACAGTCCATCAGAGATAAGTACAAGACAGTTAAAAATAATATTTGCAGAGTGGCAATACAGTGGGTGCTGTCACACAGAGGACTGAAGGGCAATGCAGCAGCAGACTAGTTGGCTAAAAAGCCAACTATAAAACAGAAAACTTCATGACTTAGTACAATAGATAGAAGGATTAAACAACTTAAAAACCATTGCCAGACTTCCTTCCATTACAGAACCAAAGAAGACTTGAATGGCAAACTATATGAAAATATATCTAGTCTCTACACTGAGAACAAAGAACTTCCAAGAAGATAATCGGTTCTCAATTTTCACATGGCCACAGGACACAACTGCTTAGCAGGGCACCTCAACAGGATCAACATCCTCCCTTCTGGGATGTGCACTCTTTGCGAATGCCCTGGAAACAAAATGGATAAGGGTAAGGGCCACCTCCTGGTCTGTGAAAAACTGGATAAAGAAAAACAGAATAGAAAAGGCCTACCTAGTCTTTATTGGGAAGCTAGATCAAGAATGGTGTGAGCCAAATTGAGCCATTGGAAATGACAACAACAATATTTAGGCCTGAAGCTTGAAAGTCAAACTGATGGATGCTCCAAGCTGAAAATGTGCCCACACACACATTGGTTTTTGGTGAAAAATGAGACAACACTCATTCCACATCCTCCTTATTCATCAGATCTAGCACTAGTGAACTTTTTTAATTCCCAAAATTAAAAATGAAGTGAAAGGTTGATGTTTTCGGTTGATTAATTCAATAAAGGAAAGTTTGCTAGCCAAACTGCACAATGTCCTGAACTGAGAGTTCCAGAAATGTTTCAAAGGATGGAAGAAATGTTGGGTGTGGTGTAATCGAAGTGGAGGGGACTACATTGAAGGTGACGAGGCTGAATAGCTTCTAAGATATGTGAAATGGTTTTTTATTTAGAAAGTTCAGAAATTTTATGGACGAACCTCGTAAGTCAAATAGACAAATGATTGAATAAGTGAAGAGTTTTCAAATATTTGATAACAATAATTAAGATAATGGCACGATTTGTTAGCCAAATAGATTTGTCCAATAGCCAAACGATTTGTTAGTGCAATTTGCAGGAATAGATGAAAACAGAGGTGGCTTGTCCAGAAGAGGTGCAGGATTGCAGCTATCCCTAAAATATTCTAAGTGCCATGTTTGCCAAGGCGAGAAATCTAGCAGTCATTATATTAAGGGGCTCTGTCAGTATTATTGTCCTTACTTGTCTGAGATGCATTATAAAAATTTACATTTGATTATACATGTTTTTTTTTAATATAAGGAATTCCAGTGGTTTATGCATAGATCAGAGAAAAAGCAAATGGATTAATACCTAGATTGTGTTTGTATAGTTTACCTTTCCTGTAATAATCAAAGTCAGTATAAACCAAGATTCCTGCAGAAACAGGTCCGTTAAAATAAATTTCCTTTCTTATAAGTTCTTCATCAGCAGGTAACCTGTAGGCTTCTGAAACTGACAAAAACATTTTTTATAACTATATACCAAATCCTGTTTTAAGTTCAAATGTGTCTACCAAAAAGTTACATGTTTCACGACATAAATGTATAAGGATTTTGTACCAAATAAACGACCTTTAAAGAGCTCTACAACCTAAATTCTACTTAATCTATGAAGTTATGTAATAACATATTAGGAGAACTTGCATATTATAATGTTCACATAAGATCAATTCACGTAAGATTTATAATGTTTATGGTGTATGTAAGTACAGTAAGTAATTTGGTTTTTCTATACTACAACACTGTAACAACACAAGCCTGCTGATTCATGAATGCAAAATCCTCCCCGGCACTTTTGACCAATATGTGTGGGAGGTGAATGGAGGAAAAGGACCAACCAAGAACTGAACGCTCTTTTGAACAAACCAGAAATTGTGAAAGTTATAAAACTTGGTAAACTCATGTGGGCTGGACATGTGATCAGAATGGGGAAGAATGAAATACCCAGAAAGGCACTCTCAGAACAGATCTATGGCACCAGGAGAGTTGTCAGACCCAAACTACGTTGGGAAGACAGTGTGAATTACGATGTGTGCCATATCCTTGGGACCCGGAACTGGAGAGCAGTTGCACTTGACTGGGACAACTGGTGGAGGCTGTTAAAGGAAGCCTCGACTCAGTAATGGGTTGTCGTGCTGCTGTAAGTAACAACACAAATTAAAAAGAAACATAAGGGAATTTCCCTGGATATCAGAAATAGTTCATAGTGAAATGTTTGTATCCACAGGAGCTTGTGTTGATCAGAGAGTGACCTGCTATAGATATTTGTTTACACATGGGGTTTTGATATGTTAACATTGTTTATGAAGAATAACATAGTAATAAACCATAATTAATAAAACAACTACAAAAGTTTTTATTATTGATAACCAGAGGATGTGTGGCACAATTCATAAGATTATGGGAAAGAAAGTACGAAAAGATACAGAATTAAAATTTTATAAAGTAATGGCAACACCAGTATTGATGTACGGGAGTGAATCATAGCCACTCAGAGAAAATGAATTGAAGCTTCTGAAAGGAAATTCTTAAGGCGAGTCAAAGGGTACGCCCTAAGAGATCACATAAGAAATTCAGACATAAGGCAAGAGCTGAATATACTGTATATACTCAATGAAAGAAAAAATTAAACAAAATAAAGAAAACTGGGTACAACACATAAATAGAATGGGTGACTTGAGAATACCAAAAAAGATAATCCAGTATAAGCCTCTTGGAGAATGATATAGAGGCAGACCAAGAAAACGGTGGCTGTGAAGATGGAACAGTCTGCAACCATAATCCTTAAGAAGAAGTAGTATAAATAGCCCATTATAGAAAAGACCTTATCATTTGAAAAGCTTCTATGTTGTTATAGAGGAAAACATTCAAGAAAACTACAGATACAATGATTATCAATATTTCAGTACTGATAACATAAAATAAAGCTGATAAAAAATAAAAAGTTTTATTTGAGCTTTCAACTTTAAACTATATATTATCTAGTGGAATGCTTTGCATCTGGGGGAATAAAACATTTAAGGGAATGTTGTAAAGTTGTCAAAAATAAGATTTACACATAAAGCCAACAAAAACTAATTTCTTTAATTTCAGTGTGGATCCAACTACAATTTTACAAGCAACAAAAGCTATTTACTCAGTTTATTGTACTGCTAACGTTTATTATAACATGATATTTTATTATTATAATAAATACTTATTACACTGCCTGATTCTCTACTTACATTATCTGATGATCCATTGCTATCTAACAGCTAAGCACATAGTTTTGTTACAACTGGTGATATCCAGTTGTAACTATACCTCTCTACTGGATGCATTTGGCATCTGCCTCAATTGCACTATATTTCAGTTTCAGTATCATTATTTAAAAATTTAATGAAGAAGTTGTGTCAGTGGTTATAATGACAAACAGAATTATCACTGTTGCACACCACTATAGAAAAATTATTCCGATTAGCGCTTTCAAGCTTCTCAGCTCATCGTCAGATCGGAACTGATGATCTGACGATGAGCTGAGAAGCTTGAAAACGCTAATCTGAATAATTTTTCTACAGTGGTGTGCAACAGTGATAATTCTGTTTATTATTTTAAAAACAATATACAAATATTTAAAAAAATGTAGTCTGTCAATAAGCATAATTTTATAAAATGACTTAATTTTTATTTCTAAATTATTATAATTAACATTTGTAAAATATAATAATTATGAATCAACACTAAATTTTCAAATGTTTGTACCGGTTTAAACACAAATATATACACAGACACTCTCTCTCTCTTCCCCCCATCTCTGTCAATCAACTTTAAGGCATACTGGTATGGGAGCAGGGTTGGGTTCTATAACCATTAAAGGGGGGGGACCTCGTTCCACTGATATTATGATATTATTTTCCTGATATATCCTATACCAGTATCGTTCATATAATCAAAATCTGTACAGCAAGTGCTACTTACAGTAGAACCTCCATTAACCAAAATACCATTTAACCCAAACGACCGACCAAAAAAAATTTATATATTCCACATTTTTACAACGAAACTTTGTTTTCCTGATAAAACACAAAAACTAATGGAATAAACATTGTTTGTAAAGTGTGATTTGTCATGATAGCTCTGTTCAAAACAAACAGGTTTCCTTAGTTTGAGATAAAAAACAAGCATAGAGCATCACCCATCATGCCAACCACCTCGTATATCCCTTTTAGACAAAGGGGGTGAGGGACGTAATGGAGAGAGAGAGAGAGAGAGAGAGAGAGAGAGAGAGAGAGAGAGAGAGGTAAGATATTATCATAAATTAGTTCTATTAATTATAATAATTTTTTACATAGAATTTTTAATTTTTTATTATAGAGATACTTTGTAAGGTAAGAAGTGAAAGTCACTGCACTTTTCTTAGAAAAACATACCAAAGAACAAATCTTCACGGAAGACGTTTGTGTAGTTCTCATTTGTACAATGCTTGTGACACATCAGGCTGTTTGAAGGTTCACAGCTTGGACATATACCATATGGTTGGCAGCCCTATTCAGATAACAAATTAGACACCATTAACAGTCATATAGACATATTATAGGGAATATTGAACATATATGTATCTGGGGATCGCCGGCTTTTGGTTCAGACAGTTGGGGGTTCAATGTCTCGATGTTTCTACTAAGTTAAGACCAATTATCCCATTCCAAATAACACACGGTGTAGGTCTCAATGTGAAGATATAACTATTGACAACTTTTAGTAGGCCTAATATTAAGTATGAATGAATGAAGAGTATCCGGTCAGCCTTCATAGGGTGCACACCCATACTGACGTGTGTTGTTAACAACTGAGTATGTGATTTTAACATTTGACGATCTCAACTGAGTGAAGTAATCTGATGATGGAACATATGTTCCAAAACACGTCATTCTAAATATAAAAGAAAGTCACATAACGGATCTAAGGTAATTTATTAATTTAACAAATTTTGTATAACAAAGTGACTTGGATACCAATAATAATATGTATGTCAAATTTATAGAGAGTTCCAGTGTCTATAATTATGCAATTCATTCTTGAGACACACCCAGAAAGTAGTAGATTATTGTCAAATCCCAGTGGTGGTATAAACGTAAGTGCCAGCAGCCGGGACCTGCTAGAGTGACTATTCTTATGATTTGCAGTTTGGTGTAAAGTGATTATTGTTAATGAGTGCAAAACTGTAATAAGGTGACATTTGTTGTTTATGTGTTGGACAATCTTTAACTTTATAACATATTTAGGACGTCCGCGGTTCCTTCAAGCCCCGCGATGGAAGCCAATTTATAACCATAAGTCGTGTCCGTTCGTATACCTCTGTAAAATATAACAGTGTGTCTGAGTGTGAAAATATGTTAGTGTTTCTTACCACTGCGTCCTCGCAAGACGATGTACTTCACGATGTTTGGGCCCGTAGCGAACGTACTGGGGACCAGGTATCGTGGTTCCCGATTTGAGGTTCAAACGTGGTGGATTATCTCCGGGTGGCGCCAAATTGTTTATATAAAACAACTAAAATGGTTTACTTATCAATGTTCTATTTGAACGAGGCGACGAATTCAATCCGTTCCGCCTTTTCTCAATTTCGTGTCAATCGAGATAGCGGTTGCAGGATTCGCTACTTGACCGCTAGACGTCGCATTGGGAACCTTCACTATACATTATATTTTTAAACATACACTTTGCTAATAGAAATAAGACATGATTTAACACACACAGTATAAATTTATTAATTGGAAGTTAATATTTTATAGACACAAGTTGTAATTAGTTTGCTCACATATTATTCTGCCCCGGATAATTCTGTATAAGACTCTACTCAAGGGTTAACCAATCGATTTCGAATACATATAAACAGCATGGCTTTCTCTGACGCCAATCAACAAATATTTCGATCGATGGTTGTGAGTTGTTTGGATCACGTTAAAAGGTTCAGATGCAGTTACAACATTAAAAATACACAACCTTACAATGTTTTTTCCTTATGTAGGACAATGTGTAGTGGTAATTGTTTTGTTTAAGTGTCATACAAGATGTTTATAAGTTGTACATAAATATGAGGTTAGTTCTATAGTTAACAAATTTTCAGTGATATAATTTTATGGATCAATCCTTGTAAGAGAATAAAAATGATTCAGTGGTATTCAACATACATTGAGAAATGTTCAAAGTGCGTTTATTTTTTGGAAGTTGAAATAATTTAACTGATACTTAACAGCCTTGCAGTACGGTATTGCTCGGGATGTCAAGCAGGAAGGATTATGGCATCAATATTGTTCCTGTGTTCTTTATTCAGGCTTCGGCATCTTTTTCAAAGTAGTATGGACTTATTTAGATATTTTCATATTGAGTTAAACGTCTTCTCCCTCTGGAAATGGTATTCTGCATCCATCAGACTTCTGTACTATCGATTCTATACTTGGTTTTACTTCTAAGATGTTTTAAATATTAAAATGTGTTGTACAGAAAATTCGCATCTGGCTTGCGATAGTGTCACTTTCCAAGTAATTGTATTTAACGGTAATTACCTCGTTAAACGGTCGTTTCCATGGTTACGTATTTGCTCTCATTGGGTGAGCTGAACATCAGTACACTGTTATCAATTTTCGAATTTCTTTCAAATCTTCCCATATCTTCGGACCTTCTTCCTCCTCTTATCTTCCTTCTGAGTTAATATCTAAATGCACTGTCATTTATATTTTCTCACAAAGATTATTTTGGTACCCCACAATATTGGGTTTTATCAAGTTTCTAAGTTTACAATTAATTTCATACTTATCAATTACCTTTCTTTGTTTATATAATTCCTTAATTTAATATTTGGTTTTTAATAATAACTACTATTCATCCTTGATGAATCAGTCACCTTGGATTTGTCCATTACATGGTGATTTTTGTACAATCAGTAATTGTTTATGTTTGACCGTTAGGCCTGTTTCACATTTAAGTAGCCATTACTGGATTTTTATGGCTTCATACACAATATATTTCATTTAGTCCCAAATTGTTATTTTGCATTTATAATTAGGTTTAATGTCTCTGGATGAGTTTTAATTTAGTCTTTGTTAGTAACAACTGTGTTATTCAATATTACTTGCTAATTATTTGCTATTCATTTCCAATATAAAATATAACATCTAGGTCTATGATCTGTATAACTCTTACAGCCATATCCATTTCATAAATAACAGTTTATACCATTCATTATTTCTGATTTGTTGTTCTGGTGCTAAACAATCTCACCTCTATTGAACTTTTTCCATTAAACTCCCCTTACAACATGGGTATTTAATTAATGTTGATACAAACTTATTTTCTTATGCTTTTTTCTCTCCCTTCCATATTAACACCATCTAATTACTTTTCTTTGTGAAACACACCTTTAAACTTTTACAATACATTTTTAAGTTATAACAATATTACTTCCTAGTCATCACAGTGAATATCACTACTTAGTGTTCATTATTTACTGAATAAATGTCCTATCCTAAATACTATTCATTGTAACTTGTTAAATGTTATTGTTCACTCTTAAAACTAAAACATAAGTAATTTTACTAAGTCTTTACCTTAGCCTACTCTCCTCTTACTATTTATATGATAGACAATATTTGTATTTATTTTTCACTAGCACTTTCTTAAATTATTCAGTGTTCATTATAATTTATTTAGTGTTTCTTTAGTATTATATCACTCTAGGATAAATCACTTTCACTAATTCTACTTCCATTTATTTCTCATCATTTTATTCTCTTCCTCTACACACTATCTATATAAAATTATTAATATTGTGTCTTTCTTAGTTAACAAATTACATATATCCCTAATTCTTTTGGTTAGTGTACTTTTATACATTGTTTCATATTACTGACTGTTCATAATTGTCATTTTGTCAATACTAACATTCATTAATAGTTTTGGTTCTTAACCGAATTTCATTGTCTTTATTACTTTGGGTTACATTATTTCTCCCTTCTCTATTTTTCATTACTTGTCTAGTTTTCTTGATGCGTTTCATCTTGTTTTCTTCCTCATGGGTTTGTTCTCTCTTGGTTTTCATTCTCCTTCTCCTTCATTCGTCTTGTTTTCTTTATTTTGATTTCTTAACTGGTTTCTCAACTGGCCAATCTCTGGGGTTGGGTCAATGTCGTTTGTCTGTCAGTTTATTATTTTAGTTTCTTTATTAATCACTTTCGGTTTATTACTCCTTCTCTTTCCATGTTAATTACCATTTATTTATTTTTTACTCTCCACATAATTTATTTATTCAAACATAATATCATTTAGCATTTTTTATACATACTTATTGTTATCAAAATGTATCTGAATTTGGTGATGTTATATAATGCTCTCCCACCAAAATTGATCATTTTATAAAACGTTATTTTAAGTTTGATGAAATTATCAATTGTATTGTATCATTTTCTTCTTAAACTCTCCTGCTTCTCACTCTATTTTTATGCTTAATTCTGTATCTTTTAATTCCTATCTACTGATTCTTTTCTTCGTAATTTTTTCTTATTACGAACTGGCTTATTGATTTTTTATTATAAATTATTCCCTATAAATTTTATTTTCCCTAACTATCTTTACTCTGTAGTTGCAATCAATTCGGATGGGCTCTATCGGCTTACCTAACTCCGTCGTTCAAAACTACTCTTATTCTGAGATCAGGGGAACATCATTCCTGCTCAGTAAAATTATTGCTGGACTTATTCAACAGTCAATTTCAATTAATGAATCTTAAATATAGTCATCTCGTGACTCAACATAATAATAATAATCATAACATTTGTTGGGAATCTTTTACCTTTGTATTTCATTATTGCTCAGTTCGAGTCATATATTTTTTCATCTTTCCTCATAGATACTGCTTAGTAATACTTGAAGCATTGCTTTTTATTGATACAATTCACATGTTTATTCATTTTTAATTACTTTTTATTTCATCTCAATTCATATTACAACTCTTAGAATGTTTATTTTATTTATTTCGTTTTTGACCATTGGTTTTCTTAATCTTACTTCCCATTTCTTTCTAGATAGTAGTGGAAGTTGGTCATTTTGATCGATATTGTTTTTTTTTTCATAACTTTTTAAATATCATAGTAAGTTAGTGTTTCTTACTAGTTAGGAATATTTGTAGCTTATTCCTTTATAGTATGTTTTGCTTTTTTGTGCCTCATATTTCGGCTAAAGATTATTGTAACTTAACCTTATTCTGTTAGGATATGTTTTGTAACTTCACTCCATTATTATTAATTTTTACTCAAATATTATAGTAAGTTAGTGTTCCTTACTTTATGTGGATTCTTGGTAATTTTATTTCTCCATTTTTATGATTGGTCTAAAATGTTCTCGAATTATCGGTGTAAGCTGTCCTTACATAACTTTTTGAATTTTGAAATTCATTTTTTATATATAATTTTTTCATTATTATTTATCAGTAAACTCATCTGCTTGTATTATTATTTTCTTTTTATTTTAAATCACTTAGGTAGGTTATCATGAAATCAGTCCCCTTTTTCTCGGCGTTTATCTTCACTTTGTTTACCCATAGTCCATCATTTCCTCTGCATTTGTGGTTCGGATAACCTTGGTGTATAAAATTATTTTCTTCCTTATGATATAGGTTTTTTCTATTTTGTGCCATGATTCTTCGAATATCATATGTTCATTGGTAACCATGACTGCTTCCATCTTTTTATTACATGGTTCTTTATTCAGCATTTCTTTTTCTGGTATACTCAAGTGTGTTATATACCTTCTTAATTGGTGACACCCTGTCTTGTTGTGAGTCCTGTCAATTTTGTGTAATTTCCATTTTCTTATTGATATGCTGAAGTTTTCCTCTGCTGGTCGGTTGTGAACTCCCTCTATAATTTCTTTCAAGGTCCTCCTACAATCTTTATATCTCATTAATTTGCTTTGGTCGGTAAGGGGTAAATTGAACACATCAATTAGTCCATTCTTCATCATCTCCACTTCTTCTCTTGTTTTTAGTAGTTTCTTTTTATATATTTTTCCTATTTCCTTTGTTTTCTTAATCTTCTTAATTATCCGATTCTTCTTTACTCTTCTCCGGTTGGTTTTTATGTGCTTAATTTTCTCATTGTTTTTGTTATCTTTATTCCCAGAAAACAATACACCTTTGTCTTCTTTATTCTTTATTTCTTCATTGATACCGCCAGAAGGGTTGTCTAGTGTTTCATTCAATTGTGTGAAACCACTATCTACTGTTTCATTAAGTTGATCTGCTGGGTATCTTGTTTCTTCCCATTTCTTATTCATCTCCGTTTTCGTCTGGTCGCTTTCTTCACGATATCCTTTGAAAATTAGTCTTATTTGCTGCTTCATTTCTTCTTTATTTTTCTCGTGGTCCTCCTTCAGCTGTTCCCTCAATTCTTCGTTTCTTAGCTGAATTTCCTCCATCAATCTTTGTTGTAATGTTTCATTATTTTGGCTAACTGTTTTTCTCAATTCTTCCTTAGTACTTTCATTTGTACTCACTATTTTTTCATTGATCTGTTTCAAATTGTCATTGGTTTCCTTCTTCTTTCCATCGAATTTATTGGTCATATTATTCATCATCTCCATTAATTTTAGTATGTTCGGGTCTCCCCTAACTTCTCCCTTGTCGCCCGCCTGTAATTCCATTTCTTCGTCTTGTGTTGGTTCTGTTGTGGTTATTGCTGTCTCCACTTCTTCAATCGGTGTTCCTTCCTCCTCTTCCCCTCTGTTTTCTTCCATTTCTTTCTCCTTTGCCAACTTTTTCCATAAACCTCTTGTGTGCATCCTGATCTCCTTTCGTGACCGCCGCTAGAACTTCGTATCTTCCTTTTTTCAAGCTCCACCGGTTGGTCGCCAATTTATAACATTTATGAAATGATGAGGTCACTATTGTTCATTCGTATAGTATACCTCTGTAAAATATAACAGTGTGTCTGAGTGTGAAAATATGTTAGTGTTTCTTACCACTGCGTCCTCGCAAGACGATGTACTTCACGATGTTTGGGCCCGTAGCGAACGTACTGGGGACCAGGTATCGTGGTTCCCGATTTGAGGTTCAAACGTGGTGGATTATCTCCGGGTGGCGCCAAATTGTTTATATAAAACAACTAAAATGGTTTACTTATCAATGTTCTATTTGAACGAGGCGACAAATTCAATCCGTTCCGCCTTTTCTCAATTTCGTGTCAATCGAGATAGCGGTTGCAGGATTCGCTACTTGAGCGCTAGACGTCGCATTGGAAACCTTCACTATACATTATATTTTTAAACATACACTTTGCTAATAGAAATAAGACATGATTTAACACACACAGTATAAATTTATTAATTGGAAGTTAATATTTTATAGACACAAGTTGTAATTAGTTTGCTCACATATTATTCTGCACCGGATAATTCTGTATAAGACTCTACTCAAGGGTTAACCAATCGATTTCGAATACATATAAACAGCATGGCTTTCTCTGACGCCAATCAACAAATATTTCGATCGATGGTTGTGAGTTGTTTGGATCACGTTAAAAGGTTCAGATGCAGTTACAACATTAAAAATACACAACCTTACAATGTTTTTTCCTTATGTAGGACAATGTGTAGTGGTAATTGTTTTGTTTAAGTGTCATACAAGATGTTTATAAGTTGTACATAAATATGAGGTTAGTTCTATAGTTAACAAATTTTCAGTGATATAATTTTATGGATCAATCCTTGTAAGAGAATAAAAATGATTCAGTGGTATTCAACATACATTGAGAAATGTTCAAAGTGCGTTTATTTTTTGGAAGTTGAAATAATTTAACTGATACTTAACAGCCTTGCAGTACGGTATTGCTCGGGATGTCAAGCAGGAAGGATTATGGCATCAATATTGTTCCTGTGTTCTTTATTCAGGCTTCGGCATCTTTTTCAAAGTAGTTTGGACTTATTTAGATATTTTCATATTGAGTTAAACGTCTTCTCCCTCTGGAAATGGTATTCTGCATCCATCAGACTTCTGTACTATCGATTCTATACTTGGTTTTACTTCTAAGATGTTTTAAATATTAAAATGTGTTGTACAGAAAATTCGCATCTGGCTTGCGATAGTGTCACTTTCCAAGTAATTGTATTTAACGGTAATTACCTCGTTAAACGGTCGTTTCCATGGTTACGTATTTGCTCTCATTGGGTGAGCTGAACATCAGTACACTGTTATCAATTTTCGAATTTCTTTCAAATCTTCCCATATCTTCGGACCTTCTTCCTCCTCTTATCTTCCTTCTGAGTTAATATCTAAATGCACTGTCATTTATATTTTCTCACAAAGATTATTTTGGTACCCCACAATATTGGGTTTTATCAAGTTTCTAAGTTTACAATTAATTTCATACTTATCAATTACCTTTCTTTGTTTATATAATTCCTTAATTTAATATTTGGTTTTTAATAATAACTACTATTCATCCTTGATGAATCAGTCACCTTGGATTTGTCCATTACATGGTGATTTTTGTACAATCAGTAATTGTTTATGTTTGACCGTTAGGCCTGTTTCACATTTAAGTAGCCATTACTGGATTTTTATGGCTTCATACACAATATATTTCATTTAGTCCCAAATTGTTATTTTGCATTTATAATTAGGTTTAATGTCTCTGGATGAGTTTTAATTTAGTCTTTGTTAGTAACAACTGTGTTATTCAATATTACTTGCTAATTATTTGCTATTCATTTCCAATATAAAATATAACATCTAGGTCTATGATCTGTATAACTCTTACAGCCATATCCATTTCATAAATAACAGTTTATACCATTCATTATTTCTGATTTGTTGTTCTGGTGCTAAACAATCTCACCTCTATTGAACTTTTTCCATTAAACTCCCCTTACAACATGGGTATTTAATTAATGTTGATACAAACTTATTTTCTTATGCTTTTTTCTCTCCCTTCCATATTAACACCATCTAATTACTTTTCTTTGTGAAACACACCTTTAAACTTTTACAATACATTTTTAAGTTATAACAATATTACTTCCTAGTCATCACAGTGAATATCACTACTTAGTGTTCATTATTTACTGAATAAATGTCCTATCCTAAATACTATTCATTGTAACTTGTTAAATGTTATTGTTCACTCTTAAAACTAAAACATAAGTAATTTTACTAAGTCTTTACCTTAGCCTACTCTCCTCTTACTATTTATATGATAGACAATATTTGTATTTATTTTTCACTAGCACTTTCTTAAATTATTCAGTGTTCATTATAATTTATTTAGTGTTTCTTTAGTATTATATCACTCTAGGATAAATCACTTTCACTAATTCTACTTCCATTTATTTCTCATCATTTTATTCTCTTCCTCTACACACTATCTATATAAAATTATTAATATTGTGTCTTTCTTAGTTAACAAATTACATATATCCCTAATTCTTTTGGTTAGTGTACTTTTATACATTGTTTCATATTACTGACTGTTCATAATTGTCATTTTGTCAATACTAACATTCATTAATAGTTTTGGTTCTTAACCGAATTTCATTGTCTTTATTACTTTGGGTTACATTATTTCTCCCTTCTCTATTTTTCATTACTTGTCTAGTTTTCTTGATGCGTTTCATCTTGTTTTCTTCCTCATGGGTTTGTTCTCTCTTGGTTTTCATTCTCCTTCTCCTTCATTCGTCTTGTTTTCTTTATTTTGATTTCTTAACTGGTTTCTCAACTGGCCAATCTCTGGGGTTGGGTCAATGTCGTTTGTCTGTCAGTTTATTATTTTAGTTTCTTTATTAATCACTTTCGGTTTATTACTCCTTCTCTTTCCATGTTAATTACCATTTATTTATTTTTTACTCTCCACATAATTTATTTATTCAAACATAATATCATTTAGCATTTTTTATACATACTTATTGTTATCAAAATGTATCTGAATTTGGTGATGTTATATAATGCTCTCCCACCAAAATTGATCATTTTATAAAACGTTATTTTAAGTTTGATGAAATTATCAATTGTATTGTATCATTTTCTTCTTAAACTCTCCTGCTTCTCACTCTATTTTTATGCTTAATTCTGTATCTTTTAATTCCTATCTACTGATTCTTTTCTTCGTAATTTTTTCTTATTACGAACTGGCTTATTGATTTTTTATTATAAATTATTCCCTATAAATTTTATTTTCCCTAACTATCTTTACTCTGTAGTTGCAATCAATTCGGATGGGCTCTATCGGCTTACCTAACTCCGTCGTTCAAAACTACTCTTATTCTGAGATCAGGGGAACATCATTCCTGCTCAGTAAAATTATTGCTGGACTTATTCAACAGTCAATTTCAATTAATGAATCTTAAATATAGTCATCTCGTGACTCAACATAATAATAATAATCATAACATTTGTTGGGAATCTTTTACCTTTGTATTTCATTATTGCTCAGTTCGAGTCATATATTTTTTCATCTTTCCTCATAGATACTGCTTAGTAATACTTGAAGCATTGCTTTTTATTGATACAATTCACATGTTTATTCATTTTTAATTACTTTTTATTTCATCTCAATTCATATTACAACTCTTAGAATGTTTATTTTATTTATTTCGTTTTTGACCATTGGTTTTCTTAATCTTACTTCCCATTTCTTTCTAGATAGTAGTGGAAGTTGGTCATTTTGATCGATATTGTTTTTTTTTTCATAACTTTTTAAATATCATAGTAAGTTAGTGTTCTTACTAGTTAGGAATATTTGTAGCTTATTCCTTTATAGTATGTTTTGCTTTTTTGTGCCTCATATTTCGGCTAAAGATTATTGTAACTTAACCTTATTCTGTTAGGATATGTTTTGTAACTTCACTCCATTATTATTAATTTTTACTCAAATATTATAGTAAGTTAGTGTTCCTTACTTTATGTGGATTCTTGGTAATTTTATTTCTCCATTTTTATGATTGGTCTAAAATGTTCTCGAATTATCGGTGTAAGCTGTCCTTACATAACTTTTTGAATTTTGAAATTCATTTTTTATATATAATTTTTTCATTATTATTTATCAGTAAACTCATCTGCTTGTATTATTATTTTCTTTTTATTTTAAATCACTTAGGTAGGTTATCATGAAATCAGTCCCCTTTTTCTCGGCGTTTATCTTCACTTTGTTTACCCATAGTCCATCATTTCCTCTGCATTTGTGGTTCGGATAACCTTGGTGTATAAAATTATTTTCTTCCTTATGATATAGGTTTTTTCTATTTTGTGCCATGATTCTTCGAATATCATATGTTCATTGGTAACCATGACTGCTTCCATCTTTTTATTACATGGTTCTTTATTCAGCATTTCTTTTTCTGGTATACTCAAGTGTGTTATATACCTTCTTAATTGGTGACACCCTGTCTTGTTGTGAGTCCTGTCAATTTTGTGTAATTTCCATTTTCTTATTGATATGCTGAAGTTTTCCTCTGCTGGTCGGTTGTGAACTCCCTCTATAATTTCTTTCAAGGTCCTCCTACAATCTTTATATCTCATTAATTTGCTTTGGTCGGTAAGGGGTAAATTGAACACATCAATTAGTCCATTCTTCATCATCTCCACTTCTTCTCTTGTTTTTAGTAGTTTCTTTTTATATATTTTTCCTATTTCCTTTGTTTTCTTAATCTTCTTAATTATCCGATTCTTCTTTACTCTTCTCCGGTTGGTTTTTATGTGCTTAATTTTCTCATTGTTTTTGTTATCTTTATTCCCAGAAAACAATACACCTTTGTCTTCTTTATTCTTTATTTCTTCATTGATACCGCCAGAAGGGTTGTCTAGTGTTTCATTCAATTGTGTGAAACCACTATCTACTGTTTCATTAAGTTGATCTGCTGGGTATCTTGTTTCTTCCCATTTCTTATTCATCTCCGTTTTCGTCTGGTCGCTTTCTTCACGATATCCTTTGAAAATTAGTCTTATTTGCTGCTTCATTTCTTCTTTATTTTTCTCGTGGTCCTCCTTCAGCTGTTCCCTCAATTCTTCGTTTCTTAGCTGAATTTCCTCCATCAATCTTTGTTGTAATGTTTCATTATTTTGGCTAACTGTTTTTCTCAATTCTTCCTTAGTACTTTCATTTGTACTCACTATTTTTTCATTGATCTGTTTCAAATTGTCATTGGTTTCCTTCTTCTTTCCATCGAATTTATTGGTCATATTATTCATCATCTCCATTAATTTTAGTATGTTCGGGTCTCCCCTAACTTCTCCCTTGTCGCCCGCCTGTAATTCCATTTCTTCGTCTTGTGTTGGTTCTGTTGTGGTTATTGCTGTCTCCACTTCTTCAATCGGTGTTCCTTCCTCCTCTTCCCCTCTGTTTTCTTCCATTTCTTTCTCCTTTGCCAACTTTTTCCATAAACCTCTTGTGTGCATCCTGATCTCCTTTCGTGACCGCCGCTAGAACTTCGTATCTTCCTTTTTTCAAGCTCCACCGGTTGGTCGCCAATTTATAACATTTATGAAATGATGAGGTCACTATTGTTCATTCGTATAGTATACCTCTGTAAAATATAACAGTGTGTCTGAGTGTGAAAATATGTTAGTGTTTCTTACCACTGCGTCCTCGCAAGACGATGTACTTCACGATGTTTGGGCCCGTAGCGAACGTACTGGGGACCAGGTATCGTGGTTCCCGATTTGAGGTTCAAACGTGGTGGATTATCTCCGGGTGGCGCCAAATTGTTTATATAAAACAACTAAAATGGTTTACTTATCAATGTTCTATTTGAACGAGGCGACAAATTCAATCCGTTCCGCCTTTTCTCAATTTCGTGTCAATCGAGATAGCGGTTGCAGGATTCGCTACTTGAGCGCTAGACGTCGCATTGGAAACCTTCACTATACATTATATTTTTAAACATACACTTTGCTAATAGAAATAAGACATGATTTAACACACACAGTATAAATTTATTAATTGGAAGTTAATATTTTATAGACACAAGTTGTAATTAGTTTGCTCACATATTATTCTGCACCGGATAATTCTGTATAAGACTCTACTCAAGGGTTAACCAATCGATTTCGAATACATATAAACAGCATGGCTTTCTCTGACGCCAATCAACAAATATTTCGATCGATGGTTGTGAGTTGTTTGGATCACGTTAAAAGGTTCAGATGCAGTTACAACATTAAAAATACACAACCTTACAATGTTTTTTCCTTATGTAGGACAATGTGTAGTGGTAATTGTTTTGTTTAAGTGTCATACAAGATGTTTATAAGTTGTACATAAATGTGAGGTTAGTTCTATAGTTAACAAATTTTCAGTGATATAATTTTATGGATCAATCCTTGTAAGAGAATAAAAATGATTCAGTGGTATTCAACATACATTGAGAAATGTTCAAAGTGCGTTTATTTTTTGGAAGTTGAAATAATTTAACTGATACTTAACAGCCTTGCAGTACGGTATTGCTCGGGATGTCAAGCAGGAAGGATTATGGCATCAATATTGTTCCTGTGTTCTTTATTCAGGCTTCGGCATCTTTTTCAAAGTAGTTTGGACTTATTTAGATATTTTCATATTGAGTTAAACGTCTTCTCCCTCTGGAAATGGTATTCTGCATCCATCAGACTTCTGTACTATCGATTCTATACTTGGTTTTACTTCTAAGATGTTTTAAATATTAAAATGTGTTGTACAGAAAATTCGCATCTGGCTTGCGATAGTGTCACTTTCCAAGTAATTGTATTTAACGGTAATTACCTCGTTAAACGGTCGTTTCCATGGTTACGTATTTGCTCTCATTGGGTGAGCTGAACATCAGTACACTGTTATCAATTTTCGAATTTCTTTCAAATCTTCCCATATCTTCGGACCTTCTTCCTCCTCTTATCTTCCTTCTGAGTTAATATCTAAATGCACTGTCATTTATATTTTCTCACAAAGATTATTTTGGTACCCCACAATATTGGGTTTTATCAAGTTTCTAAGTTTACAATTAATTTCATACTTATCAATTACCTTTCTTTGTTTATATAATTCCTTAATTTAATATTTGGTTTTTAATAATAACTACTATTCATCCTTGATGAATCAGTCACCTTGGATTTGTCCATTACATGGTGATTTTTGTACAATCAGTAATTGTTTATGTTTGACCGTTAGGCCTGTTTCACATTTAAGTAGCCATTACTGGATTTTTATGGCTTCATACACAATATATTTCATTTAGTCCCAAATTGTTATTTTGCATTTATAATTAGGTTTAATGTCTCTGGATGAGTTTTAATTTAGTCTTTGTTAGTAACAACTGTGTTATTCAATATTACTTGCTAATTATTTGCTATTCATTTCCAATATAAAATATAACATCTAGGTCTATGATCTGTATAACTCTTACAGCCATATCCATTTCATAAATAACAGTTTATACCATTCATTATTTCTGATTTGTTGTTCTGGTGCTAAACAATCTCACCTCTATTGAACTTTTTCCATTAAACTCCCCTTACAACATGGGTATTTAATTAATGTTGATACAAACTTATTTTCTTATGCTTTTTTCTCTCCCTTCCATATTAACACCATCTAATTACTTTTCTTTGTGAAACACACCTTTAAACTTTTACAATACATTTTTAAGTTATAACAATATTACTTCCTAGTCATCACAGTGAATATCACTACTTAGTGTTCATTATTTACTGAATAAATGTCCTATCCTAAATACTATTCATTGTAACTTGTTAAATGTTATTGTTCACTCTTAAAACTAAAACATAAGTAATTTTACTAAGTCTTTACCTTAGCCTACTCTCCTCTTACTATTTATATGATAGACAATATTTGTATTTATTTTTCACTAGCACTTTCTTAAATTATTCAGTGTTCATTATAATTTATTTAGTGTTTCTTTAGTATTATATCACTCTAGGATAAATCACTTTCACTAATTCTACTTCCATTTATTTCTCATCATTTTATTCTCTTCCTCTACACACTATCTATATAAAATTATTAATATTGTGTCTTTCTTAGTTAACAAATTACATATATCCCTAATTCTTTTGGTTAGTGTACTTTTATACATTGTTTCATATTACTGACTGTTCATAATTGTCATTTTGTCAATACTAACATTCATTAATAGTTTTGGTTCTTAACCGAATTTCATTGTCTTTATTACTTTGGGTTACATTATTTCTCCCTTCTCTATTTTTCATTACTTGTCTAGTTTTCTTGATGCGTTTCATCTTGTTTTCTTCCTCATGGGTTTGTTCTCTTTTGGTTTTCATTCTCCTTCTCCTTCATTCGTCTTGTTTTCTTTATTTTGATTTCTTAACTGGTTTCTCAACTGGCCAATCTCTGGGGTTGGGTCAATGTCGTTTGTCTGTCAGTTTATTATTTTAGTTTCTTTATTAATCACTTTCGGTTTATTACTCCTTCTCTTTCCATGTTAATTACCATTTATTTATTTTTTACTCTCCACATAATTTATTTATTCAAACATAATATCATTTAGCATTTTTTATACATACTTATTGTTATCAAAATGTATCTGAATTTGGTGATGTTATATAATGCTCTCCCACCAAAATTGATCATTTTATAAAACGTTATTTTAAGTTTGATGAAATTATCAATTGTATTGTATCATTTTCTTCTTAAACTCTCCTGCTTCTCACTCTATTTTTATGCTTAATTCTGTATCTTTTAATTCCTATCTACTGATTCTTTTCTTCGTAATTTTTTCTTATTACGAACTGGCTTATTGATTTTTTATTATAAATTATTCCCTATAAATTTTATTTTCCCTAACTATCTTTACTCTGTAGTTGCAATCAATTCGGATGGGCTCTATCGGCTTACCTAACTCCGTCGTTCAAAACTACTCTTATTCTGAGATCAGGGGAACATCATTCCTGCTCAGTAAAATTATTGCTGGACTTATTCAACAGTCAATTTCAATTAATGAATCTTAAATATAGTCATCTCGTGACTCAACATAATAATAATAATCATAACATTTGTTGGGAATCTTTTACCTTTGTATTTCATTATTGCTCAGTTCGAGTCATATATTTTTTCATCTTTCCTCATAGATACTGCTTAGTAATACTTGAAGCATTGCTTTTTATTGATACAATTCACATGTTTATTCATTTTTAATTACTTTTTATTTCATCTCAATTCATATTACAACTCTTAGAATGTTTATTTTATTTATTTCGTTTTTGACCATTGGTTTTCTTAATCTTACTTCCCATTTCTTTCTAGATAGTAGTGGAAGTTGGTCATTTTGATCGATATTGTTTTTTTTTTCATAACTTTTTAAATATCATAGTAAGTTAGTGTTTCTTACTAGTTAGGAATATTTGTAGCTTATTCCTTTATAGTATGTTTTGCTTTTTTGTGCCTCATATTTCGGCTAAAGATTATTGTAACTTAATCTTATTCTGTTAGGATATGTTTTGTAACTTCACTCCATTATTATTAATTTTTACTCAA
Source organism: Magicicada septendecula (assembly GCA_034769895.1). Taxonomy (NCBI): domain Eukaryota; kingdom Metazoa; phylum Arthropoda; class Insecta; order Hemiptera; family Cicadidae; genus Magicicada; species Magicicada septendecula. The sequence goes on along the minus strand of CM068375.1, from coordinate 398,513,591 downwards.
ATATTATAGTAAGTTAGTGTTCCTTACTTTATGTGGATTCTTGGTAATTTTATTTCTCCATTTTTATGATTGGTCTAAAATGTTCTCGAATTATCGGTGTAAGCTGTCCTTACATAACTTTTTGAATTTTGAAATTCATTTTTTATATATAATTTTTTCATTATTATTTATCAGTAAACTCATCTGCTTGTATTATTATTTTCTTTTTATTTTAAATCACTTAGGTAGGTTATCATGAAATCAGTCCCCTTTTTCTCGGCGTTTATCTTCACTTTGTTTACCCATAGTCCATCATTTCCTCTGCATTTGTGGTTCGGATAACCTTGGTGTATAAAATTATTTTCTTCCTTATGATATAGGTTTTTTCTATTTTGTGCCATGATTCTTCGAATATCATATGTTCATTGGTAACCATGACTGCTTCCATCTTTTTATTACATGGTTCTTTATTCAGCATTTCTTTTTCTGGTATACTCAAGTGTGTTATATACCTTCTTAATTGGTGACACCCTGTCTTGTTGTGAGTCCTGTCAATTTTGTGTAATTTCCATTTTCTTACTGATATGCTGAAGTTTTCCTCTGCTGGTTGGTTGTTAACTCCCTCTATAATTTCTTTCAAGGTCCTCCTACAATCTTTATATCTCATTAATTTGCTTTGGTCGGTAAGGGGTAAATTGAACACATCAATTAGTCCATTCTTCATCATCTCCACTTCTTCTCTTGTTTTTAGTAGTTTCTTTTTATATATTTTTCCTATTTCCTTTGTTTTCTTAATCTTCTTAATTATCCGATTCTTCTTTACTCTTCTCCGGTTGGTTTTTATGTGCTTAATTTTCTCATTGTTTTTGTTATCTTTATTCCCAGAAAACAATACACCTTTGTCTTCTTTATTCTTTATTTCTTCATTGATACCGCCAGAAGGGTTGTCTAGTGTTTCATTCAATTGTGTGAAACCACTATCTACTGTTTCATTAAGTTGATCTGCTGGGTATCTTGTTTCTTCCCATTTCTTATTCATCTCCGTTTTCGTCTGGTCGCTTTCTTCACGATATCCTTTGAAAATTAGTCTTATTTGCTGCTTCATTTCTTCTTTATTTTTCTCGTGGTCCTCCTTCAGCTGTTCCCTCAATTCTTCGTTTCTTAGCTGAATTTCCTCCATCAATCTTTGTTGTAATGTTTCATTATTTTGGCTAACTGTTTTTCTCAATTCTTCCTTAGTACTTTCATTTGTACTCACTATTTTTTCATTGATCTGTTTCAAATTGTCATTGGTTTCCTTCTTCTTTCCATCGAATTTATTGGTCATATTATTCATCATCTCCATTAATTTTAGTATGTTCGGGTCTCCCCTAACTTCTCCCTTGTCGCCCGCCTGTAATTCCATTTCTTCGTCTTGTGTTGGTTCTGTTGTGGTTATTGCTGTCTCCACTTCTTCAATCGGTGTTCCTTCCTCCTCTTCCCCTCTGTTTTCTTCCATTTCTTTCTCCTTTGCCAACTTTTTCCATAAACCTCTTGTGTGCATCCTGATCTCCTTTCGTGACCGCCGCTAGAACTTCGTATCTTCCTTTTTTCAAGCTCCACCGGTTGGTCGCCAATTTATAACATTTATGAAATGATGAGGTCGCTATTGTTCATTCGTATAGTATACCTCTGTAAAATATAACAGTGTGTCTGAGTGTGAAAATATGTTAGTGTTTCTTACCACTGCGTCCTCGCAAGACGATGTACTTCACGATGTTTGGGCCCGTAGCGAACGTACTGGGGACCAGGTATCGTGGTTCCCGATTTGAGGTTCAAACGTGGTGGATTATCTCCAGGTGGCGCCAAATTGTTTATATAAAACAACTAAAATGGTTTACTTATCAATGTTCTATTTGAACGAGGCGACAAATTCAATCCGTTCCGCCTTTTCTCAATTTCGTGTCAATCGAGATAGCGGTTGCAGGATTCGCTACTTGAGCGCTAGACGTCGCATTGGAAACCTTCACTATACATTATATTTTTAAACATACACTTTGCTAATAGAAATAAGACATGATTTAACACACACAGTATAAATTTATTAATTGGAAGTTAATATTTTATAGACACAAGTTGTAATTAGTTTGCTCACATATTATTCTGCACCGGATAAGTCTGTATAAGACTCTACTCAAGGGTTAACCAATCGATTTCGAATACATATAAACAGCATGGCTTTCTCTGACGCCAATCAACAAATATTTCGATCGATGGTTGTGAGTTGTTTGGATCACGTTAAAAGGTTCAGATGCAGTTACAACATTAAAAATACACAACCTTACAATGTTTTTTCCTTATGTAGGATAATGTGTAGTGGTAATTGTTTTGTTTAAGTGTCATACAAGATGTTTATAAGTTGTACATAAATGTGAGGTTAGTTCTATAGTTAACAAATTTTCAGTGATATAATTTTATGGATCAATCCTTGTAAGAGAATAAAAATGATTCAGTGGTATTCAACATACATTGAGAAATGTTCAAAGTGCGTTTATTTTTTGGAAGTTGAAATAATTTAACTGATACTTAACAGCCTTGCAGTACGGTATTGCTCGGGATGTCAAGCAGGAAGGATTATGGCATCAATATTGTTCCTGTGTTCTTTATTCAGGCTTCGGCATCTTTTTCAAAGTAGTTTGGACTTATTTAGATATTTTCATATTGAGTTAAACGTCTTCTCCCTCTGGAAATGGTATTCTGCATCCATCAGACTTCTGTACTATCGATTCTATACTTGGTTTTACTTCTAAGATGTTTTAAATATTAAAATGTGTTGTACAGAAAATTCGCATCTGGCTTGCGATAGTGTCACTTTCCAAGTAATTGTATTTAACGGTAATTACCTCGTTAAACGGTCGTTTCCATGGTTACGTATTTGCTCTCATTGGGTGAGCTGAACATCAGTACATTGTTATCAATTTTCGAATTTCTTTCAAATCTTCCCATATCTTCGGACCTTCTTCCTCCTCTTATCTTCCTTCTGAGTTAATATCTAAATGCACTGTCATTTATATTTTCTCACAAAGATTATTTTGGTACCCCACAATATTGGGTTTTATCAAGTTTCTAAGTTTACAATTAATTTCATACTTATCAATTACCTTTCTTTGTTTATATAATTCCTTAATTTAATATTTGGTTTTTAATAATAACTACTATTCATCCTTGATGAATCAGTCACCTTGGATTTGTCCATTACATGGTGATTTTTGTACAATCAGTAATTGTTTATGTTTGACCGTTAGGCCTGTTTCACATTTAAGTAGCCATTACTGGATTTTTATGGCTTCATACACAATATATTTCATTTAGTCCCAAATTGTTATTTTGCATTTATAATTAGGTTTAATGTCTCTGGATGAGTTTTAATTTAGTCTTTGTTAGTAACAACTGTGTTATTCAATATTACTTGCTAATTATTTGCTATTCATTTCCAATATAAAATATAACATCTAGGTCTATGATCTGTATAACTCTTACAGCCATATCCATTTCATAAATAACAGTTTATACCATTCATTATTTCTGATTTGTTGTTCTGGTGCTAAACAATCTCACCTCTATTGAACTTTTTCCATTAAACTCCCCTTACAACATGGGTATTTAATTAATGTTGATACAAACTTATTTTCTTATGCTTTTTTCTCTCCCTTCCATATTAACACCATCTAATTACTTTTCTTTGTGAAACACACCTTTAAACTTTTACAATACATTTTTAAGTTATAACAATATTACTTCCTAGTCATCACAGTGAATATCACTACTTAGTGTTCATTATTTACTGAATAAATGTCCTATCCTAAATACTATTCATTGTAACTTGTTAAATGTTATTGTTCACTCTTAAAACTAAAACATAAGTAATTTTACTAAGTCTTTACCTTAGCCTACTCTCCTCTTACTATTTATATGATAGACAATATTTGTATTTATTTTTCACTAGCACTTTCTTAAATTATTCAGTGTTCATTATAATTTATTTAGTGTTTCTTTAGTATTATATCACTCTAGGATAAATCACTTTCACTAATTCTACTTCCATTTATTTCTCATCATTTTATTCTCTTCCTCTACACACTATCTATATAAAATTATTAATATTGTGTCTTTCTTAGTTATCAAATTACATATATCCCTAATTCTTTTGGTTAGTGTACTTTTATACATTGTTTCATATTACTGGCTGTTCATAATTGTCATTTTGTCAATACTAACATTCATTAATAGTTTTGGTTCTTAACCGAATTTCATTGTCTTTATTACTTTGGGTTACATTATTTCTCCCTTCTCTATTTTTCATTACTTGTCTAGTTTTCTTGATGCGTTTCATCTTGTTTTCTTCCTCATGGGTTTGTTCTCTCTTAGTTTTCATTCTCCTTCTCCTTCATTCGTCTTGTTTTCTTTATTTTGATTTCTTAACTGGTTTCTCAACTGGCCAATCTCTGGGGTTGGGTCAATGTCGTTTGTCTGTCAGTTTATTATTTTAGTTTCTTTATTAATCACTTTCGGTTTATTACTCCTTCTCTTTCCATGTTAATTACCATTTATTTATTTTTTACTCTCCACATAATTTATTTATTCAAACATAATATCATTTAGCATTTTTTATACATACTTATTGTTATCAAAATTTATCTGAATTTGGTGATGTTATAACTTGAAAAATTATCTAAGAGGGTTGTTTATTTTTAACTACAATTAAAGTTGTAATTAGTGATTTCACTGGTATCAGTTATTGTGTTTCCACTGTACAACATAACAATCCATGTGATCCATTTAACAGAAACAGGCATGTTTTCATTTAATTTTTAAGGGTTATGTTTAGGGTTAGTTGTGAAGTACAATTTTTAATGAGTTGCTTACTACTGAACATTGTCATAACTGCAAAAAAGTGATGTTAATTATTTATATTACCGGTATATTTTAAACATAAACTTAGATGTAAATTTAGGTTGAAAGGGAAAAATTTAGATTTATTGTATTGTTTTAAAACGTTTAGGATCTATTTTCTCAGATATTTACGAATTTAGTGTAGTCTACATAAGGTTTTCAATGATGCACAATGAATATGTGACAGAATTTGTTGGTGATAAGAGTTAACTGGCCTTATAAAAGACCATTATAAAATGACTGAAAAATGTAACAATAACTGTAACAAAGCTTAACCTGTCACTGATCACAGTTTGCGGTAGGGAGGTAATATCTAGTGTTGCGAATGTCACTAAAATTGTAAACTTTAATAATAGGAATGAAGATTATTATTTTTATTATAAAAAAAAATTACGCAGTGCGGCTGAAGCGTAGTGCTGGCCACACTGCTTCCTTGTATGCCGTATGGCTCGCATAGGGCAGCCTACTCTGCCTGACTCCTAAGCTGCTTCAGTAGTTCACACGGGAGCCATTATTAATATTTATACAAAAAAAAAATAAATGTATTTTCTTGTGAACATGTTAGTTGCTAAATGCTGAAATATGATTCTTACATTTGACGATATTAATTGATGACTCGTTGGGCACTTGGTGAAACATATTAATACAAAGGTTTTTTAAAAGTATATAAACACTTGGTATGTTTCACAGTTTTTATTTAACTCTGACAGCTGTTTCAGCTTATTAAGCTATTGTCAAAGGGATCAGTGAACAACTAAACTAAACAAAGGATGTTAGGGTGGTGAACATAAGTTTAGGGCATGTATCCGGACGTCTGTAGGGTGTGACGATGGAGGAGGGGTTGGAGAAGCTAAGGGAAGGACAAGTGTCTGTAAAAACTACATATAATCTGAATGCAAAATATAAAAATTAACTAAACTAAATAACAACTTTTAATAAAGGGGATACACAGAATTCAGTTTGTTCGTTTGTTAAATTTTTGTTACTTTTTATTGCTTTTCTAATTTCTAGAATTACTAATAAATCCATTTTTTTTACCTTTTTGTATGTTGTGCAGTAGTCTTATGTTTTTTGTATCTATGAAGTGATTGTGTTGTAACCAATGATCTGTAAAACCTGTATTGGCTGTATTAGTTAAAATCGTCTTCATATGTTCAGAAATGTGATGTTTCAGAGTACAGCCACACTGTCCGATATAAATAGCATCGCATTCTGCACAGTGTATTTTATAAACTCCATTTTTCTCTAGTGTGTTTGATTTTTCTTTGTTGTTTACTAGTAACGAAAAAAGATTACGTTTGTTTACTGATACCATGTTAAGATCAAGCTTTTTTAACCTATTATTAATCCTACCTGTTATAAACGGAATGTAATTTGTTAAATGCATTTTTTTGTGTGGACCTGTTAGTTGCTAAACACTGAAATATGATTATTACATTTCTATTGTTCACCTCTTTAGAGCCGTATTCACCACCAGTAACAGCACCACTGTCCATTATAAACTTCCAGGCCTTATCAGGAAATCCAGATTCACACTGATTACCGCATTCAGAACAACAGCTCATAATGTATTGAGCAGAAATATTCACATTGATTGATCCATAACTTTTTACACATAACCGGTCTGAAAATGCTGCAGCTACTGATACTGCCTGGAAAATGAAGGGGTGTCTAATATTATATATCTTCATAAGTTACCTTAAAAGTTATAAGTTACAATTTAAAATTTATACATAAATATATACTCTTTCCGTTCTTAGTTCAATCCTGATGTAAACAAACCCACGTGGCAAATCCAAAACTCTATTGGTCAGGGGCGTTGATACTGTTCACACGGTAATGTTTTACGTACATGTGCAGAATGTCTATATAGTCATGTGAGAGTTATCTTGCCACTTAAATTGGAGCATGTCATTTTAAGACTTCCTGCTGATCACTGTATTCTGAAACGCATTGAATTAATATGGAGCCAGTTTTGAAAGGATATGTTGCCCATACTGTATATCAAGCAGCTAATGTTGTGTTGTGATGGACAACATATCCTTTCAACTGGCTCCATATTAATTCAATGCGATTCAGAATACAGTGATCAGCAGGAAGTCTTAAAATGACATGCTCCAATGTAAGTGGCAAGATAACTCTCGCATGACTATATAGACATTCTGCACATGTGCGTAAAACATTACCGTGTGAACAGTGTCAACACCCCTGACCAATAGAGTTTCGGATTTGCCATGTGAGTTTGTTTACATCAGGATTGAATTAAGAAAGGAAAGAGTAATTGAGTATTGAAATTAATGTTGAGAACCAATATAAAGAAGTGTGATAATAAAGAAAACTATTAACATTGAACATTATAATTATAGTTGTCTTGATTATTCATCACTTCTTTCACAGCACTAACACTTATCTAAAAATGAAACTTTTTCTTGTGAACTTACTGTTTATTCTCTTCTCGTCGAACGCGTTTCGGCGTACGTATTCGCCTTCTTCAGCTTAGAGACAGACTGCCATCATTTAGTAACGGTTGTTGTGTGGAATGTGTAGTGGGGGTGGTGCGTGGAGGAAGGGGATTCGCGCGGGGATTCAATTTAATGTTTGTTTTTTGTATAATTGTGTCAAAAAGTGTATGTGATTTATACTGTAATTGATCGTTAAGTATGTCGTTTGGTTGTGTTGTGTGGTGTTTATATATTTCGTATTGTTCAGTTGTGTTGAGTTTTCGACCTTTGGGTAAGTAATGTAAGTAAGTAAGTAATGTTGGTGGAAAACCACAGTTACACCAACATAGACACTAATCTTGAAATTTTACATTACTTACCCAAAGGTCGAAAACTCAACACAACTGAACAATACGAAATATATAAACACCACACAACACAACCAAACGACATACTTAACGATCAATTACAATATAAATCACATACACTTTTTGACACAATTATACAAAAAACAAACATTAAATTGAATCCCCGCGCCAATCCCCTTCCTCCACGCACCACCCCCACTACACATTCCACACAACAACCGTTACTAAATGATGGCAGTCTGTCTCTAAGCTGAAGAAGGCAAATACGCACGCCGAAACGCGTTCGACGAGAAGAGAATAAACAGTAAGTTCACAAGAAAAAGTTTCATTTTTAGATAAGTATTATAATTATACTGAAGTATTCATAAAAGGAAGATGACAAATAAATTTAAATATCTAAATGGACCGTTGGGTGAGAAATTTTTAAGTGTATGTTACTAAAAATAGGTTAAGCATATACTGACACTTGGTGATTACAAGGTATAGAAAGACTAATACAGTGAAACAACACTACACAAACACAATAATAATTGTTGATGAACATAAACTTATATAATGAAATAGCATGTAAAAACTGTGTATTTTATTATAAATATCTGCTAGACAAATTTGTGGGTCAAACCAAGATGGTGACCATTCTCGATTCCTACATGGATTTCATCAATGAGTGTGAGAGAGAACTTATAGACACTAAATGAGTGCGAGAGGTAGTAAGCTCGATGGAGTGCTCTTGGTGGCGAATTTGTGAACTTATAATAATCTAAACCTATTTATTCAATGTTTTGTTATTTCTAAGTTAAGCTAAGCCTTTCAATTTTTTTATATGGTGTATTAACCTGTTTTATTTAATTAATGTTGACTTGTTTCTTTTGTATAATCACAAGAACCCACTATGCCATACACACAAGTACAACATAACATATATCAACATAATTAATTTAGGTGTATCAACTATTATGTTATAACTTACCTTGACAAATCACTTGTAAAAGTTTTACCTTATAGCCTTAACCGGTTTTCGCTTTTAGAAAAGCTTCTTCAGAGGCTGCCACTGGGATCACTGTCCGTCTTGTTGTTGGGGACGGTATCAAGTTTTGAAAGATCGATATTGTGTGTGTGGGGTGTGACATGTTCGAATAATGCGTGTGATTTGAATTGTGTCTGTTCATTTAGGATGTAGTGTTTATGTGTTTTCATGTGTTTGTATATTTCCAATTGTTCTAGAGAAGTGGTTTCTATGGACCCCCAGGGGTCCTTGGAACCGCTGACGGGGTCCGTGGCAAATTAAAATTAATTTGGGGGTGTGTGGACAACGTCAGGGGGTCCACGAAAGGTTTAATATAAAGTAAAATAATTGTGACCCATTTTCATTATTATGAAAGTTAAAAATAAATAGCAATAAATAAATTGGTAGCCATTTTTATGTCCTGAGTAAAATATAAGTATAGATAGGTACATAAAATACAAGTAATGACAAGCATCGCATGGTGGGAGCCGGGCCGACCGTGGCCACCTATCTATCTATGCAGGTTTGAACAGGAATGGAATCTCGCCGCTACAGGACAATTTTCTTTCATGCAATAACTTGTCTAAAACATGGCACTATAAAAGAGTCGTGCATCTAATCAACAATTTAATTCTGTTTTGTGCGCGATGTGAAGTGCATGCAACAAATTTTCCTAGTTTTGAACAAAAAGCAGTATCCTTTTTTTTTATTGTTACGAAGATAGCGTACGTTACGTAAGTATTTTTGAGTACATTTGATATCTTCTTGTATATTAAATTTATTTAAGCAAAGTTATACTCTTGTTAAAGTTAATTTATTTAATAGTTTTATTATATAATATTTATCAATATTATATTTTATTATTTATTTATTAATTAATTTATTTGACAATTTAATTATTTATTTTTCTTGAAAAATAATTTCGAGCGACCAATTTTAAAAATTAAAATTACATTGTGTTTTATGTAGTAACACATTTTAATTATTTAAGTCTCATAAATAAATGGCCATAGTCATAAATACATAGTAAAAAATTCGTACCTATACAATACGTGACACTTACTTCCTTTTTTACATATAACAGTATGAGTGAGCCAAAGAAAAAATGCAGACAATATAGTGTTGAATATTTAAAATATGTCTTTATTCCGTTACCAAGAAATAGTACTTTACCTATGTGCCTTCTATGCAATAAAACTTTGTCAAACAAATCAATGAAACCTTCTAAGCTTAAGGAACATTTGACAATAGTCCATAGTGACAAAAAAGATAAAGATTTAACTTTTTTTTAAACAGTCAAAGAAAAATATTTGAAAACACCGTCATTGCAACAACTCTTCCCAACATCTGAGCGAGACAACGATGGACTGCGTGTTTCTTATAACATTTCTTTACTGTTGCAAAGTCCGGAAAGCTGCACACCATTGGTGAAGAACTTATTCTACCAGCTGTAAGTGAGGTAATACGCACCGTGCTGCATAAACCAGCTTTCGATATTATAAGAAGAATTCCACTGAATAATAATACAGTGCAAAGAAGGACTGACGAAATGGCTCAGGACGTAGAAAATTCTTTATGTGAGTACTTAAAAACATCTGAATTCTCTATACAGCTTGACGAGTCAACTTTGCCAGGAAACAAAGCTTTACTTTTAGCTTATGTGAGATTTGTAAAAGAAGAAAAAATTTCCCAAGAATTGTTATTAGCCAAATGTTTGGAAACTGATACGAACGGTGAAACAATATTTAATGAATTAAAAAAATTTTTCGATGGAAAAGTTATACCCTTCGGTAATATCCTCTCCGTTGCTACTGATGGTGCTCCGGCAATGGTAGGACAACACCGAGGCTTTTTGGCATACTTAAAACAAGCTATACCGAATATATTATCTGTACATTGTGTCATTCATCGACAACATTTAGTAATGATTTACCTTATTGAAACCGTCCAGCGACTTCAAATTGCAAACCTATGACGCGTTTCGAGTCATATGACCCCCCATCAGACATCATCACTCACAAGGAGATCATCAAATACTAAAACTCACAAATGTACAATAACAAAACCCATACAAGCGTCCGACACAGTGCACTGCGTGTGGCCCACTCTGCAAAGTTATGTACATGTATGGGTTTTGTTATTGTACATACGTGTGTTTTGTGTTTTTGTGAGTTTTAGTATTTGATGATCTCCTTGTGAGTGATGATGTCTGATGGGGGGGTCATATGACTCGAAACGCGTCATAGGTTTGCAATTTGAAGTCGCTGGACGGTTTCAATAAGGTAAATCATTACTATATAAAGTGACCTGGACCGTATAAAATAATGTTTAAAAAAGACAACATTTAGTCGCCAAAGATCTTAGTGAACGCTTGCATGGCTCACTAGATTATATCATTAGAGCAGTTAATAAAATCAAAAGGAATGCCTTAAATGAGAGATTATTTGCTCAACTTTGTTTGGAAAATGATGAAGATTATAATCGCTTACTACTTAACACGGAAGTTCGTTGGTTATCTAAAGGTGCATGTTTGGATCGATTTTATGCACTCTTTGATTCAGTGTTGGAATTCCTGGAAAGCAAAGACAATGATTTGCGGCTCAATTTAATTAATTCAAAAAATGACATAGCATATATGACTGACTTATTTGCCAAATTTAACGAAACCAATTTGAAGTTACAAAGTGATCAATTAAATTTCATCAAAACTAAAAGTATAATATCTGCGTTTGTTGCAAACCTTTTTCTGTACAAGCAAAACTTGGGGAGAGGAGAATGCTCTCAGTTTCCAAATCTTTCAAAATTGCAAAAACGAGATGAAGATTTGCTTGCTTATTGTCAACACTTAACGGCTCTTCATTCTGACCTCACCCAAAGATTTGAAGACATTCTTCACTTGGGCATCCCCGATTGGGTGTTGGACCCTTTTGCAAGTAGACCCACAAACTCAGATGAATCCATACTAATACAGGAGCAACTTATTGAATTATCCACAAATGAGGAGCTGAACCAATGTTTGAACAAGGATACCACAAATTCTGGTTACAAAAACAGATACCAATTTTATATCCTGCACTATGGGCCACTGTACAGAAGCTGTTGATTTCTTTCCCGTCTCCATATTTAGTAGAACGTGGATTCAGTGCAGTTACGAGCCTCATCACAAAAAAAAGAAACCGACTGCAAATTAGTGCTCATGGAGACTTACTCACAAACATCGAGCCAAACATAAATAATCTCATATCATCCCATGAGGTTCACCCATCTCATTGAAAAATAATGCGTATTTGTATTTTAAAACAAAAGTTATAATTTCTATAAATACTACTTTAAATATCAAAATGTTTTATTTATATTTTATTTTTATGTCACCATTCACCATTCAAGACATCAAAGTTAAATTTGTAATTTTGCTATTATGCAGTTGTGTAGAGTTATTTCACTTGGGGGTTCACGATCAGATTTTTGCTATGAGAAGGGGTCCGTGGGCATAATAAGTTTGGGAACCACTGTTCTAGAGTGTCTAGTTTTCGACCTTTTGTGTGTACATGTAGAATGTCCATGTTATTGTTGATGTTTTTGTATGTCTGGTTTGCTTCAATGAGGTGGTTTGCAAAGGTGGATTCTGTAGTGGAGTGTAGTGCCTTTGACTATGTAGTAGGAGTTTATTGACTATTGTTCTGTCGTATCCGTTGGATTCTGCTAGATATTTTATCGTGTTTAGTTCATCTTTGTAGTCTTCATCCCACTAGATGAAAACGACTACAAAGACAAACTACATAGGCCAGACAGGACATAGCTTCAAACAAAGCATATTGAACACACAAAGGCACTACACTCCACTACCGAATCCATCTTTGCAAACCACCTCATTGAAGCAAACCACACATATAAAAACATCGACAATAACATGGACATTCTACACGTACACACAAAATTCCGAAAACTAGACACTCTAGAACAATTGGAAATATACAAACACACGAAAACACATAAAAACGACATCCTAAACGAACAGACACAATTCAAATCACACGCATTATTTGAACATATCACACCCCACACACACAATATTGATCTTTCAAAACTCAATATCGTCACCAACAACAAGATGGACAGTGCTCCCAGCGGCAGCCTCTGAAGAAGCTTTTTTAAAAGCGAAAACTGGTTAAGGCTATAAGTTAAAACTTTTACGTGTTTACCCATAAAAAAACTTTGTGTTCCGAGTCGGTAGTGAAATAATTATATTTAGTTAAGTAACGGACATGTCATGGACAACAAAATCCAAGTATATTCTAACATTTACATATTATGGTTAAAATGTTTCAAATCTTACAGTGATATGGAAGTCTGAAAATACTGTTGTATCTAAAAATGGTTTTAGGTGATTTGTTTTAATAAATTAGTTCACCATAATCACCAATAAAAGCAATTAACATATGAACCAAATTATCGAATTACATTACTTTCACTTACTTACAGTACAGGCTTCAGTTTACTTTAGTTACGAGGATTGTTCAACAGAAACATGTTTAGAGGCTGTAAAGCATTTTTTATTCAACAGTTTTAAAAGAAGTCTCCATTAACATGAGTTCCACTATTGCACTAATCTGTAGATTCCCTGCTAATAAAATTCTTGCGGCTGTTTGTGGAACCATTCGCTAACACCAAACTCTACCTCAGCGTCCGATTTGAACCGCCGTCCATTTAGTGATTTCTTTAATGGGCCAAAAACATGATATTCGCACAGGGACAAGTCAGGACTGTAAGGTGGATGTTGTAAGACTCCCCACTTCATACGACCAAGCAGATGTTGAATCGTCTGGGCTACATGGGGTCAAGCATTATCATGCAGAAGAATGACACCATTTGTGAGCTTCTCGGGATGTTTATACTTGATGCTGACCCATAAGGATTTTCAGCTGTCTGCATATCGCTCACGTTAATGTTGACACCAGGTTCTTTAAAATCTAAGAGCAGCACACCCTGATAATAAAAAAAAAAAAATACATTCACCATTACTTTTCCTGCCGAAGGCTGGGACCAACATTTTTTTGCCTTCGGAGATTGTGCATGCTTCCACCACATACTCTGACGTTTGGATTCTGGTTCATAGTGATAACACCAAGACTCATCACCAGCAACAATTTGGTGTGGAAAGGCATTACTTTGTTGTTGATAGCGCATCAAATGCTGTAATGATAAGGCCCAACACATTCTGCTCATCAGTACGCAGTTGTGGAATCCACTGAGCAGCAACTTTGTGACAGTCAAGACTATGAATGATGGAATGAACAGCTCCCATGCTGATGCTCAACATTTGAGAAAGTCCTCTAACTTTGATGTGCCTATTTGCGCGTAAAGCAGTTTCCAGCTGTCTCACATTTTCATCTGATGCTGCAACACATGCAGGTCCGGAACGGGCCAAATCTTTAGTGGATTCTCTTCCTTGTCGAAATTTATTGCACCATTCAACCACTGCCATATGAGAATAACTATAGTCACCATATACAGCTTTCATTCTTGTCATTTTTTTTCCAGTCTCCAGATCGCTATTATGATTAACTTAAGAATTTTTTACCTTGTATAATCCACTATGCGATCTCAGTTTTTTACATACAACATGTTTCAGGGACTAAATCCCCATCTTCAGGTACAGTAAAAAATGTATTATTCCCCTAATACATAGGGGTCGTCGAAATGATTAAAATGTTTATACATAAAAACACACGCACAAAAATCACTGAATAAATTAACATATAACACAAACACATGAACACGTTAAAAGCGACTCAGTGCACTGGTCGACCTCCGATCGTCAACTAGCCCGTGTTCGTGCTTCATTGCTTATCATCAACGCTGTATCATATAATTTATTGGATTTAAATGATAGCTGATCATTGAGTAACTGCTCTTTATTTACTTTGGATGCCTTGTATATCTCAAACTCTTCTAAAGCATTCAGGAAATGACCTTTATTACAAACATGTATCGGCTCCATGTTCTCTTTGAATCCGGTGTAATTATGGTTTTCGTTTATTAGGTGGAGTGCGTAATTTGATGAGGTGGTTTGGGGTTTCTTTTTTGGTAGGTGTTCTTTAAATCTCTCGATAAATTTCCTCCCCGTTTGTCCGATATAGAACTTATCGCACTCACTGCACTGGATTCTATATACTCCTGAACATTCCTCCAAAGTTATTGGTTTTCATGGCTTAAGTATATTTTTTAGATTATTTATGGTCTTGAATGAAACATTTATATATAATTTTTTAAATTCATTTTTTATTATGTTGGGGAGTATGTTCGTATATAATGCTGAGACATATTGTGTTGTATTTTTAACATTATTATTGTCACCATTTATTTTCCGAAATTGTTTATGTATCATTTTATCCACAATTTCTGTGTTATATCCATTTTTTCAAGGCTATGTGTTTTATTATGTTATATTCTTCCTTATAATCCTCCGTATTCATTGGTACGCTTATTAGTCTATGTGCTAGTGCATTAAATGCCGCCATTTTTTGTGTGTATGGATGATTCGATTTAGCATTTATAACTATGTCTGTTGTGGTAGGTTTTCGGTATATTTTAAAACCGAAATGGTTGTTTCTTTTTAACACCAATACATCGAGGAAGTTCAAGCCATTATTGGTTTCCATTTCCATAGTAAATTTTATGTTGTGGTTAATTTCGTTAATAAATTTAAAAAACATATCCACCTGTCTATGAGTGCCATTAAATACTATGAAGGTGTCGTCTACATACCGTGTATAAGAAACAATTTTATCATAGAATCGGTTATAGTCAGACAATAAAAATTTATTCTCATAATAGTTCATATATATTTCGGGCAAAAGTCCACTTAGAGGTGAACCCATAGCCAAACCTTCCTCTTGGTTAAAATACTTGTTGTCATGAGTGTAATAATTTTGCTGTACTATAATCTGTAACAAAGATAGGAGTTCATCTATCTGTTTTTTGTTTAGAATACCTGTTGTAGTTAAATTTACCTTTAGAATTTTTAATGTTTCCAAAACCGGAATATTTGTATATAAATTGACAATGTCCATTGAGACAAGTTTATAACTAGGTGTAATCTCCAATTCTTTAATTTTATTTATGAATTCAAAGGTGTTTTTTACATTGTGGATATTTTTTCTAATTTTATGCTGTTCTTAATAATTTGTTGCAGTTTTTTGGCTATTTTATAATTAGGGGCGGTCGTATAGTTAATCAAAGGTCGTATAGGAATGTTTTGTTTGTGTAATTTGGGCAGTCCCGTAAATTCAGGTGCCTTAGGTTTGATTTGTTTCACATTCCGTCTGGTTTGTGTGTCAAGTAAATTTACACATGTATTAATAGCTGATTTATGGTTTTAGTGTGTTTTTCGGTCGGGTCATCATTTAACATTGTTATGTTATTATCTTGAATGAATTCGTTACATTTACGTAAATAATCTGTATTTTCCATAATAACCACTGTGTTTCCTTTATCTGCTTTTGTAATTATTGCATTGTTATTTATTAATTTTTGTTTGATATTTTTAGCGATTTTTAACTCTTTTTTATGTTCTGTGTTATGTGTGCTATTTAACTTCAGGAAACGATTCAACTTATTGTTGATTAATGACCGTGTTTCACACTGAGTGTCTTGGTTCTTAATACATTTAATTGTAGCCTCAGCATTCGTGACTTCCCGTGTTAAAGCGTGTTTACTAAAGTAAGGTAAATTATAGTGTAGGCCCTTCGATAATAAATTCTGTTCCTCTGTTGATAATTCAATGTTAGTAAGATTGGCTACACGTTTATAAAATATATGTTTACATTCTATGTTATCTTGTTTTTGTTGTTCAATGTATAGTTTATCAAATTTCTTGATGTGTCTCGATATAATTACTTTGGCATTAACTCTAATCTGTGTTTGTATTAGATAAATTACTTCATTGACTATAGCTGGGTGTAACGTGTTCAAGACCATTAAATGAGCTTTGTATAACAATTTATTTAAACGAATTTTCTTTATGTATAATGCTTTAATTTCCTCCTTAAGCCACGTTTTTTGTGCTTTTATTTTGGCATTATAAGCTGCCGCTGATTTGTTTCTAACGTTCAAAATTGTGAATTTCGGTGTGATGTTATGTCGTAAACACTTTTTGATAAATTTAATATTGAGGTTGATTTTCAATATTTTACTCTTGATGTTCTTGTATTTATAGACTGTGTTTGCTTGTCTGGCTTCAAGATACATTTTTTTTCCAGTCTCCAGATCGCTATTATGATTAACTTAAGAATTTTTTACCTTGTATAATCCACTATGCGATCTCAGTTTTTTACATACAACATGTTTCAGGGACTAAATCCCCATCTTCAGGTACAGTAAAAAATGTATTATTCCCCTAATACATAGGGGTCGTCGAAATGATTAAAATGTTTATACATAAAAACACATGCACAAAAATCACTGAATAAATTAACATATAACACAAACACATGAACACGTTAAAAGCGACTCAGTGCACCGGTCGACCTCCGATCGTCAACTAGCCCGTGTTCGTGCTTCATTGCTTATCATCAACGCGGTATCATATAATTTATTGGATTTAAATGATAGCTGATCATTGAGTAACTGCTCTTTATTTACTTTGGATGCCTTGTATATCTCAAACTCTTCTAAAGCATTCAGGAAATGACCTTTATTCTCCATGTCTCGGCTTCACCTTGATTAACTATACGACCGCCCCTAATTATAAAATAGCCAAAAAACTGCAACAAATTATTAAGAACAGCATAAAATTAGAAAATATCCACAATGTAAAAAACACCTTTGAATTCATAAATAAAATTAAAGATATGGAGATTACACCTAGTTATAAACTTGTCTCAATGGACATTGTCAATTTATATACAAATATTCCGGTTTTGGAAACATTAAAAATTCTAAAGGTAAATTTAACTACAACAGGTATTCTAAACAAAAAACAGATAGATGAACTCCTATCTTTGTTACAGATTATAGTACAGCAAAATTATTACACTCATGACAACAAGTATTTTAACCAAGAGGAAGGTTTGGCTATGGGTTCACCTCTAAGTGGACTTTTGGCCGAAATATATATGAACTATTATGAGAATAAATTTTTATTGTCTGACTATAACCGATTCTATGATAAAATTGTTTCTTATACACGGTATGTAGACGACACCTTCATAGTATTTAATGGCACTCATAGACAGGTGGATATGTTTTTTAAATTTATTAACAAAATTAACCACAACATAAAATTTACTATGGAAATGGAAACCAATAATGGCTTGAACTTCCTCGATGTATTGGTGTTAAAAAGAAACAACCATTTCGGTTTTAAAATATACTGAAAACCTACCACAACAGACATAGTTATAAATGCTAAATCGAATCATCCATACACACAAAAAATGGCGGCATTTAATGCACTAGCACATAGACTAATAAGCGTACCAATGAATACGGAGGATTATAAGGAAGAATATAACATAATAAAACACATAGCCTTGAAAAAATGGATATAACACAGAAATTGTGGATAAAATGATACATAAACAATTTCGGAAAATAAATGGTGACAATAATAATGTTAAAAATACAACACAATATGTCTCAGCATTATATACGAACATACTCCCCAACATAATAAAAAATGAATTTAAAAAATTATATATAAATGTTTCATTCAAGACCATAAATAATCTAAAAAATATACTTAAGCCATGAAAACCAATAACTTTGGAGGAATGTTCAGGAGTATATAGAATCCAGTGCAGTGAGTGCGATAAGTTCTATATCGGACAAACGGGGAGGAAATTTATCGAGAGATTTAAAGAACACCTACCAAAAAAGAAACCTCAAACCACCTCATCAAATTACGCACTCCACCTAATAAACGAAAACCATAATTACACCGGATTCAAAGAGAACATGGAGCCGATACATGTTTGTAATAAAGGTCATTTCCTGAATGCTTTAGAAGAGTTTGAGATATACAAGGCATCCAAAGTAAATAAAGAGCAGTTACTCAATGATCAGCTATCATTTAAATCCAATAAATTATATGATACCGCGTTGATGATAAGCAATGAAGCACGAACACGGGCTAGTTGACGATCGGAGGTCGACCGGTGCACTGAGTCGCTTTTAATGTGTTCATGTGTTTGTGTTATATGTTAATTTATTCAGTGATTTTTGTGCGTGTGTTTTTATGTATAAACATTTTAATCATTTCGACGACCCCTATGTATTAGGGGAATAATACATTTTTTACTGTACCTGAAGATGGGAAACTGAATAACGGCATGCAGATTATCTTTGGACGGATTTTCTATCATAGATGCCATTTTCCAACCCAGTCATAATGCTTAGAAAAGAGCAAACTGCAAATATTTTTAACAGATGTGTCACTAGTACTTAAACAGACAATATACACAAATGAATTCCGTTGCCATGGCAACAAAGTCACGACTGGACAAACCAAACATGTTTCTATTGAACAATCCTAGAAATTTTATATTTAATTAATTGAACTAATTAACTGCCATATGAACTATAAAAAAAAAATAAATCAAGTCTGCTGCAAAGCAATTGTTTTAATATGTATAGAAAATTAAATGGAAAACAACTACCCAACAACTGGAACAATAAAACTGATGTTTAAGGGCTTTAATGCTCTCACACTGAGGGTAAAGCGTCCTCAGGTCCACGTTTGTTGGCATCATGGCTCTCTGCTTAGAGACTGAAGGCTTTCTTATTGGTAGACTAGGAACACTTCCATACTGCACACTTCCAGACATCAACATGTTCTCTGAATCGAGAGCATAGCTATCAATATCTGCCTGCAAAATCAACATCAAAAATATAATTTGTGTGCGACATATGGCTAACTATAGTGCTGAGTTGCATTATTTATATTTACATAAAGAATAACGGTCATTACTATAAAAAAACACAAGTCATAGAGGTAAATATCCAGTGAGGACTAAGATAGTTATAAACAACAGCACTTTAGAACAAGTGAGCTGTTTCAATATCTTGGCTGTGCAGTAAGCTATGAATCTGAATATGATATAAGAGAGAAAACAAATAAATTTAGGAATATTTGTGGTATGATTCATAGAAATCTTAGAAATAAGACAGACACAGCACAAGGATTAAATTTTATAAGACAATTGCAATACCCACGTTGATTTATACAAGTGAAGCGTGGGTCATGACAAAAAACGAAAGCGGAATGATTCAGAGTGCTGAAATGCAGTTTCTTCGAAATACTTTAAATAATACATTGCAAGATACAATACGGAATGAAGACATGAGAGCAAAACTGAAAGTAAAGGACATAAATGAAATTATTGCAATTTACAGAAGACAATGGTGGGACCACCTGCAAAGGATGACAGAGGATCAATCGCCAAAAGTGGCACTGAACTATAAAGCCACTGGTAGAAGAGACGTGGGTCGTCCGAGGATGAGGTGGGTGCCGGAACAGGTTTATATAACCTAATCCTTAAAGGGGAGAAGAAGAAGTCATAGAACCAAAGTAACATGGCTGTACCAATGAGTAGTTTCAATATATCCATACCAGCACTGTATTCACCTTTTACACACACACACACACACACACACACTTCAAAATATTCCACCTTGTTGTTCACATTAAAAGTAATAAAATCCCATGCCACCTTAATTCTAAATTTGTATTCTTAAGAAATCTTGTAAAAGCCAGTCTTTCTTGAGATATTTTTGTAAAGCCCGTTTATATTACCCCATCAGACTTTAATTTAAGGATGTTGTCCCAAGGAGTGGCGTAAGTACAAGGGGGTTATCGGAGTAATCGATCCTCCTCCAGAGCTGCTAAACACTTCCGTGAAATTTCATAATCACTTAATGCAGGTCTCTTTCTGAGCCAGCTGCATGTGTTAAAATAAGGTCTGTAAATAACTATATATAATTATGTGAAAACACTTTTGAATAACTTGTTTGCCCTGAGGAAAATGGGGAGTCCATCATTCAAGTTAGTTGCATCTCCCACCCCTCAGAAGGTAGTCTAATCCCCTGTAGAAACTAGTCTCACCCTGCCCCCCCAGGACCAGCCCAAAGTTATGTCATTGGTCCCTAGAATGTTTTAAGCAACTATAATTTTTTGTTAAAGTATGGTGTTTTTTTTTTAATGTAAAATCCAGCAATAAAATTTTCTCATTTTTCAGAATTCTTCTTCTGATAGTTCCTATCCATTTCGGATGTAGAATATCATACAGACTATTTTAACTTTCTGTACTGCTGCACGGAACTGACTAACTGACGTATAAGTCAGTTATATTCATGCCAAACCAGGTCCTTACATTTCTCAGCCATGAGATTCTTGGTCGCCCAACTCCTTTCTTTCCAGTACTTTTCCCTATAGTATGGACTGCAATAAGCAAAATCTCTGTTCATTTCTCATGAGATGTCCCAGATACTGAAGCTTTCTTATCTTCACTGTGTTAATAACTTCCCTTTCTTACTTCATCTTTCTAAGAACTTCAACATTAGTTATATGTGCTGTCCATGTAATGCTCAGTATTCTACGATAAAGCCACATTTCGAAAGATTCCAATTTTTTAGTTGTGGCGTCAGTCAAAGTCCAAGATTCTACACTGCAGAAGTGGACCGACAATACGTAGCAGCGTAAAAGTTGCATCTTTGTGTCTATTGTTAAATCGTGACTTTTGAATAAACTGCTCATTCTAGTGTACACTGCTCTTGCCTTTTCAATTCTGCTCTTTATTTCTTGAGAGTGGTCCCATTGTTCATTGACTATAGTACCAAGATATGTAAATTTGCTTACACGTTCAACTGGCCTTCAATTTATATTAAGAATGCAGTTTGTGAATTTGTTCTTAGATAAAAAAATTAGCTTTGTTTTATTAACAATGATATCTAGACCATATCTACGGCTGGTTTCTGTCACTCTATTCATTAGTTGTTGCAGACCCTCTAAGCTATCTGCGAATATGACGGTATCATCCGCATAACGTATGTTATTTATTCTTTCACTGTTCAGAGAGATTCCCACATCACATTCATCTAAAGCTTCTCTAAAAATATCTTCCGAGCAGATGTTGAATAAAAGCAGAGATAGTATACACCCTCGTCTTACTCCACGGAGAAGCTGTATCTCTTCAGTTTTCTCTTTATCTACTCTAACCACTGCAGATTGGTTCCAATACAGTGTAGCTATTATCCTTATGTCTTTTCCATCTAATCCAATATTTTTCAGGATACCCATCATTTTCTGATGTTGGACTCGGTCAAAGGCCTTCTGGTAATCGATGAAACATGTAAAAACATCACAATTTACATCTCTACATAATTGGAATGGGACCTGAATACTGAATAGAGCCTCTCATAATTTTCTGAATTAAAATAAAAAAATTGTTAGTTTACCTGTGCAATAAATGTACATGCATATGCAATAAAATGGATATTTTAAACATTACTTCTAAAATTCTTTCTAACACATTTTTTATCATATTATATAAAAGGTCACTTTGGAAATGTTTCTCTTCTTCAGAAATTTATTCCAGTTTTTATTTTGTACAAGCTTCTTCGCTTGCAAGCATGTTATACCCTTTTTATTTAGAATTTTACTCCTATGTTGTCTCATATATATTATGCTTCTTGTCTTCCTCTCCCTTGTGCTTTTGCTTCTTAAATCATAAGAACCGGTACTGTGCTCCTCATTGTTTGTTGATGAGCCCACCACCCAACCTCTCTTTGTTTGGTAAATTTATGTTTTTGTTCTTATGGTGATATTACTCCAGTATTATGACATACACTGGTCACAGTATGTGGTGAGCCTACTGCTGTGAATGTAACGAACATTGTAAATTTTAATAATGGGAATTAAGATATTTTTATCATATTTATTATTATACAAAAGGGATATAAACATAAAATAGTTAACAGACTTATTTATTAATAAACAAGTTAACACACTCAAAATGGTAGAAAAATTTTAAATATTAATTTCACAACTACTTAGGCACAATAAACCATATTAAAACATCAAAATTATTTTTTAACTTTCCATTCCAACTTGATTTTTGTACTAAGATGATTAACAGAGTCAATGTACTAACCAACAAAAAGCAACTATTTCTTTGTTGTTTGTTTTTAATACATAACATGTCTTTATTATTATACAATTATTTATGGCCTCTGTTTAACAAATAAAAAATGTTTATTTACTTTATACATACATCAGATGTTACGTTTATAAATGTACTGTGATTTTCTTTTCTATGTACTATCATCATCATCATCATCATCATCTTTAAGGATTAAACCAAGGATGGTTTGTTCCATCTCAAATAGGCAGAGATTAGAACTGGTCACTCCAGCGCTTCCTCGGTCGTTCCACACCACTCTGTCGCCTCAGCTTATAAATCCGTCCGGCTAGTCCTTATTTGAGGCAATTTAGTAGTGAATATATCCCCTGGATATGTTACTAGGGTACTGCAGGGTAAGGCGTATGGTAGGGCTGCCACCTTCAGGCTTAACGTCCAGCCCGATTTTCTACTGTGTGTTCTCCCATAAACTGGCTGTCTTACCAGACTAAAGTGACCAGTTTTCCCTGTTGAGATATCCGTAAGGATCTTTAATGTGGTGGTTTCTCCTTGCCTCCTACATCCTACGTCATTGACCAATGGAAGGTCATCCGTCTTTAAGGGCAATTTCTCACCCCAAGGGCAAGAGGGTGCCCTAACCTCTACTTGACAATGACAAGTAAAGGAGGGACAGCTTATGCTGGCTGTCACTTGGTCTCCAGAGCCACCTGTAGGTGTTGCCCATCCCCCACCACTGGATATTTCCCTTCATCAAGGAATGATACCATAAGGCATTACTCATCCTCTCCAGTACTTTTGGGATTGTATTTTTGTTATTGTCTTATTATTGTCGTATAATTCTGGTTGTGTATGACATTAGTATACGAAATTTTAGCTAACACATGTTTGCACTCCATTACATCACAGGCTGTCAAGAAGCATTTTCAAGTGTTACTTCAGCCTCAGATCAGAAGGAATGTA
This sequence comes from Magicicada septendecula, assembly GCA_034769895.1. Taxonomy (NCBI): domain Eukaryota; kingdom Metazoa; phylum Arthropoda; class Insecta; order Hemiptera; family Cicadidae; genus Magicicada; species Magicicada septendecula. Next base: position 398,489,767 of record CM068375.1, on the reverse strand, counting down.
ATTGCGTGAGCATTTTCTCCAATCTGAGCATAAGGTAATGTCAAAAGTGCTTGTACGCAGCTATGTCGAACTAAAGTGTTTATTGGATAATAAGGTCAAACCAGTCTCTGATTTCAAGAATTCTGTGAGAATGTTGTGTTATGGAAACAAATAATTACATAACATAGGAACCATAATACACACAAGTAGGAAGGAAGAAAGGGAAGAAATATCAGAATGAAGGAATTGAACAAATATAAATTTGAAGGTGTGCAATATTAAAATGAGGGATGATAACAAACAGAATGTGGTGTACTTAAAAACTGAACAAAGAATACAAGCTGAATTTAACACTTTTAACACATACAAAAATTAATTAGGCATAAGAGATTAAGTACACTTCAAAACTGAGGCCTTTACAGGTAAATATCCAGTGAGGACTAAGATAGTTATAAACAACAGTACTTTAGAACAAGTGAGCCATTTCAAATATCTCAGCTGTGCAGTACGCTATGAATCTGAATATGACAGAAGAGAGAAGATAAATAAATTTAAGAATATTTGTGGTACGATTCATAGAAATATTAGAAATGAAAGAAGACACAGCCTACCGATAAAAATTTTATAAGACAATTGCAATACCCACATTGATTTATGCAAGTCATACGTGTTTTCACATCAAAACAGGAAAGCAGTAAGATTAAGAATGCTAAATGCAGTTTCTTAAAAATACTTTAAATTATACATTACAAGATAGAATAAGGAATGAAGAAAGCAAAGCAGAACTCGAAGTAAAGGGCATAAATGAAGTTATTTCAATTTACAGAAGACAATGGTGGGTTTATCTACAAAGGATGACAGAGTATTGATTGCCAAAAGGAGCACTGAACTATAAAGCCATTGGTAGAAGAGACGTGGATCATCCAAGGATGAGATGGGTGCCGGAACTGGTTTATAAAATCTAATCCTTGAAGAGGAGAACAAGAAGAAGACAAAACTGAGGCTATTGAAAACAGTAAGTTGCCCAAAGGTAGTGTAAGCAATGGAGACAATGTGCTTTACCACATTCAAGAAGCTATTGAATGAAAAAAGACAGATTTTTCAAAAGAAAGATAGTAATAGGAAACCAGAGCATACACGGGCTGAGGAAACCACATGAGGAAGTAGAATTAATTAATACTAACAAATCAACACATAACTGAAAATAAGCACGGAAGACAATGTGATGTTATTATAGTACAACAAGTAAGATAATAAGGTCATATAATACTGTATAACTACCACGGATATAATGTCCAACTCCGTTGTTGACCAGGCGAGCAACGGGATTGGTAAAGCTCTCGGACAATCAGATAGGAGTCTGCACCAGGACGGCTATATAAGTGCGATGGTTTGGGGTCGCGTCATCATTGGAGAGGACACACACACAAGACAGAAACAACAGGAGGCAAAGGACACAGGAGACAGACGAAGACAGAACTTCACTGCTTGCATCTGAAGAGTATACATCATAGTCAACGCAGAAGAGGATCGCCTCGACCTTGAACAACATGAAGAGGCCTTCTCAACAAGCCACTGCAGCAGTTAAGAAGAAACCGCCAGATCAGGGACCTCATCGCCAGCGCCAACACCAAGCTGCGATGGAAGTCGACCAGCCGCCCTGCCAAGGCGAAGACAACGCTCCAAACACGACTGGGACCTGCCGCACAGTGCTGGTAAGTCGAGTAGGTAGCGCTACCCAGCGGAATCCGGGGAGTCCGAGAGTAGGACTGACAAATAGAGATGCGGGTTGCGCCGTCACTGTGACGGTGTCACAGTTCGGCCCCCGGATACCCGCTGGGCAAAGAGCTGAGTTAGTCAGCATTGGTCCCGCTGTTAGTGTCCCTGAAGCATTGTGCGGCAGCGACGAGCCCCCCGGCCGGCCACTTGGGCCAGTCGGGAACCCTACGACTTGCGCAGGAAGCCCTGCTCAACCCGCGCAAGTACGTGACAATAATTGGTCCTTGTTAGGGCCGACCCAGCCAGTAAAGGCCGGACCTTCCGGCTGCACGGCCGCTAGTAGGCCAGGCAGCCCCATTCCTCTGCCGGAGTCTGACTCCCCAGACATGGAGACCTCGGCTTTCACCGACTGGGTGGTAGTAGGGCCCGGTGGCAAGCCGAGGAAGTCTCCCTCACTAGCTTCCCTGAGTTCTGCTACGGACTCGGCGGCATTCCAAGCCTCCGCTGAGGTTGCGCCTAGCCGCACCTCCGAAGGAACGATCCCGCCGGTGTTCGTCACGAACGTCAGGGACATTATCGGCTTTCATCGCCGATTCCGCAAGGTCGTTGCGCTGGCAGATAACGCTTACAGTCCTAGCGAGTGAGACTACGCGTTACCTGCCGCAGCGCATCTGAACACTTGGGAGTAATCCAGTGGCTGGAACGAGAATCGTTCCAGTTCCACACATACTCCCTGAACCGTATCAAGCCTGTAGCCCTCGTCCTTCGGGAGCTAGACATACAGGCAGATCCGCAGGTCGTCCTTGACGAACTGTGCGACGCGGGCTACAAGGTTGTGGGAGCCTCTCGGTTGTACACAAACTATGGCTCGCGTCGACCCCTTCCCCTGATCAGACTCCAGGTAGAGAAGGGCGAATCCACCCAGGCCCTTTTAGATTTGAAACGGTTTTTCGGGCTCTGCGTTAGCGTAGAGCCCTGCCGTCAGTCCGGGCGAATTTCCCAATGCCATAGGTGTCAGAGGTTTGGCCACAGCAGCTTCGGTTGTCGGAACGCGCCGACCTGCGTCCGATGCGGACCTGACCACCTAACGCAGGCCTGCGCTGTTCCTGACAACCACAGGTATTGTATTAATTGTGGCGGCGCCCATGCTGCTAATAACAGGCGCTGTCCAGTTTATAAAGAGCAGCTGGACAAACTTGTAAAGCCAGTCCAGCCTAAGCCTCGACATGTTCAGCCAGTAACATCGGCCAAAACATCTGAGCCTGTGGTACAGAAACCAACCCCAAGGTCTGCTCCGGTTCCGAAACCACCAAGTGCAGTGAGCCCGAGCAAAGCTCAACAGGCCACACCAAAAGCCACGCCCTCGGAACCGGAACGCGAGATACCAGCCTACGCTAAAGTCCCGTTGCCACCCAACGATGACGAGGAAATTGATCCTCCACTGCCGCCGCCACCCAAGCCTCGCTACCCCAAATCAGGTAAAAAGCAAGGTAGACCTCAGACCAAGAACACGGGTCAGCCAAAACCTGCCACTGGAGCCAAACCTGTCCGCCAAAAGCCAGAGCGACCGCCCGCTCCAGAACCTGCCCCCAAGGCTTCCACCGCCTCGCCCCGCCGCAGCTATGCAGCTGCCGCCAAGCGTTCTCCCCAGGCCTCATCTACCGATGATCTCGCCGTCGTTTCCAACTTTCTGGCAAGTTACGACTTGCAGAAAATAGCCCAAACTTTCCGCAAAATCAAGGAACGCTTGGCATCAGCCTCGCCCCAAGATAAAGTCCTCCTCTTGGTGGAAGCCTGCCGTATTATTGGTCTGCTATGAACGGACAACCACGGCAATCCCTCAAGCGAGACCTCGAGCTCGTGGCGTGGAACGCCAACGGCCTCGCTTCCCAGCATTCTGAGCTCTTAAGAGTTCGTTGCTCGTCACAAGCCCGATGTGCTTCTTATTGGAGAGACGCACCTGACCCCGCATCGTCGATTCCGACTACCCAACTACGTGCGCCATCATCGCGTTGTCGTGCCTCAGCGGCGGAACCTCGAGTGAACCGCGGTTGAGCTCCATGGTGCTCTCCGCGGTCTACTCGTGGTTTCCGCATACAAGCCTCCACAAACGGAGCTCCTGTCGAACGATCTGGAGGCCGTCTTTGGCGCACACAGAAGGGTAGTCCTGGCGGGCGACCTGAACTGTAAGCTCCCTGATTGGGGGAGCCGCTTGGTGAACCCAAACGGGGCCCGCTTACGCAGGTATGCTGATGCGGCTCGGGTCACAGTCATGGGTCCTACCTGGCCTACGTACTATCCCTCGAGGGCTAACTCCCGCCCTGATGTACTGGACATTGCCGCGGTCCACGTCTCCGTCATTTCGGAACTGTCCTCGGACCACTGCCCCATCAGTGTGCATATAGCTACCCAGCACTCTACCGTCCGCGACGAGCGGAGGGTAATCGAGTGGGAACGCTTTGGCCCGGCGTTCAGTCGCCGCCTACCTGAGCATATCCCGCTCGACACTACCAAGCACGTCGACGAGGCAGTTGCCTTATTCGACACAGCCGTAGTCTCGGAGGTAGACGTGTCCTCCCGGATGAAGCCGGGGCTCACGCCCGACTATCAGCGTATCCCCGAAGAGGTGTCTCAGCTCGCTTGCGAGAGGAATCGCCTCCGGAGACGCTGGCAGAGGACTCGTGACCCGGCTGCGTTCAACAGAGCGTCCGGCAAGTTGCGTCGCGACATGCTGGCGTTCCGTAGACGCAACTGGGAGCTAGCTGTAACACAGATGGATGGCCCTGCCGAGAACCGTAATGTCTGGCGGATTCCCAGTGCCCTAACGGGGAAGCGTAAACGCGCGCCTCTCCCCGCACTGGTTGGACCCGGCGGTTAACCCCTTGGCCGCCCCCTCGAAAAGGCAGAGTTCTTGGCTGACAGTTTAGAGCGACAGTTCGCTCCCAACCCATACAAGAACCCGGCTTTCACTGAGCAAATCTGCCGCGAGGTAGAGCGCTTTCTATCGGCCGGTATCACAGTCCAGCCGGAGCCCATCTCCCCGGAGGAGGTCTCTGAGAGGATTGTTCAGCTCAAGCCCCGGAAGGCGCCTGGCCCGGATGGAGTCATGAACTCCGCCCTCCATCGCCTTCCGGAGCGAGGAACACAGTTCCTCTCTGACCTGTTCAATTCATGCCTCAGACTGGCCTACTTTCCGGTGAAATGGAAAACGGCTACAGTAATAGTGATACCCAAGCCGGGAAAGAATTCTTCTCGCGTGGAAAACCTCAGACCCATCAGCCTCTTGTCCGCGACGTCCAAGGTTTCGAGCGATTGATCCAGCGTAGGATCCGCGACCATCTAGAAAGACTAGACGTGCTGATCCCCGAACAGTTCGGCTTTCGTGAGCTGCACTCCTCGACTCATCAGCTGATGAGACTCGTGGAATGCATTACCGAGGCTGGCTGCCAGGGCAAACAGACGACTGCGATCTTCCTAGACGTAGAGAAGCCTTTGACCGCGTGTGGCACGAGGGTGTCCTTTACAAGTTCACGGAAGTCCTTCTTCCAGATTGCTACGTTCATTTGATCGGCAGCTTTCTGCGAGACCGTAGCTTCCGAGTGAGAATCAACCACGCTCTCTATTCGGAGAGGCGTATTACCGCTGGCGTCCCTCAGGGACGTGTCCTTGGGCCTCTCCTGTTCTCGCTGTTTGTCAATGACACGCCCCGAGTTCCTGGAGTTAAATTGTCGCTGTTCGCGGACGACACTGCGGCTTTTGCCTCAGAGCCGAACGCAAGTTATGCGGCAATTAAGCTCCAGCGTCAACTCGACGCCTATGTCGGGTGGACCGATGACTGGAGAGTTGCCGTTAACGCTTCCAAGAGCGCCGCGGTAATATTCTCGCACAAACGCAAGCGGCCTCGGCCGCTTAAAGTAGGCCCCGTCGAGGTACCCTAGACCAACAGCGTCAAGTACCTTGGGCTCCACGTGGACTCCCGACTCACCTGGCGAACCCATACACAGTATATCAGACAACGCGCTTCGGCGCAACTCAGTAGACTCTGGCCCGTGTTATCTAATCCGGCAATGACCCCCCGGCTAGGTAAGCTCATAGTCAACTCGTACGTGTTGCCCGTGATTACCTACGCCTGTCCTGTTTGGGGATACCTGGCTCGTGGTCATAGAACAACGCTCCAGCGCGTACTCGACCGGGGACTGAAGCTTGCGTGTAAAGTCCCCCGGAGGTACTCTTCTCGTCTTTTGAGGAGAGGACTCGGTGTCCGCTCTCTTGACGACACCGTGAGACGCCTGGCGCGTAGATTCTATGTTCGTTCCGACAGAGTGACCCACAATTCCCTGATTGCCGGACTTGGTAAATACACCCCGCGACCAGGTGAGTCCTGGAAGCGACCTCGTTTGTTAGTCCCGGTGGTATAATCCACCAATCGCAGGTCGCTTCAGACCCCCCCCCCACAATTAGGTAAAAAGATATAAAATGAACTCCAATAGACCCAGTGGCAGGAGTCCTTTCTGAGACTCGGGACACTGCAACCCCCAGTCGTGTGGTTGCGTCATCATTTAGTCACCAGAACAGAAGACCACTGAAGATGACTGCTGCAGCCGCAGTAGAAATGTTTGGGTCTACAACAAAAGAACCATGGCCTAACAAACAGCCTGGAAAATAATTTTACTGAAGGTCATATAACAGGTTAGCGTCTTGTTCAGAACAAGATGAAAAAATGGAAATCACAGGGAAAAAAGATGAACAGGGAGATCAGGCATGATACAGGAGGATTAAGTCTTAGGAAAGTAAAAAAAAAAAAGCAAGAGTGAAGAAAGGTTGGTGAGGAGGCTAGATGGGAATTTATGAAGAAGAGAAGAGAGTGGGGTGACCCGATTCATCACTCCCACTTGTCTTGAAGAGTCTACAGAGTTCAAACCAAAATGACGATGGTGACTAGAGTAAAGATACATTATTTATTTAATATTTATAATTTCTTTACCTCAAGATATTTTTTCCCTTATTCGGAACATGTTTCGGGAATTCTAGTGTTCCCATCCTCAGCCTTCTTAATTTTGTATCTTGTTGAGTACTTGTGTTTTAGTTGGTTGTTGTTATGGTTTCCTGTTGGTTTGTGGTATTTTAAACTGGTATTATTGTAATATATACACCACAATCACATACAATAATACCAGTTTAAAATGCCAAAAAACAACAGGAAACTGGACAGTACTTATTTTAATTTGCGTCATATGTATGTAATCATATTTTTATTTTCTATTATTAACGTAACAAGACATTGTTTGAACATGATTTTAATTTACAATTAAATTTATGCATCCTGATTGGACAAAATCAATCACCCCATTAGTGGGGGCTAAGCAAAGTTTACAGGACAGAACAATTCAAGTCAGTACTTACTCGCATCTCATGCGTGGAGGTTGTTAGGGCAAAGCATGCCTATACAATACATTTGTGGCATCACCTTACTTCACGTTTTCATTTAATATATTTTTTACATTAAATTAACTTCAGTTCGCTGACAACAGTGCGCGTGAGCATTTCATGAGTACAAATCGTACATGTCGATTCACTGCTTTATAATACATTTAGTGGCCTCGTTAGTGAAGGATCTGCAGCAACATCCACAGCATCCCTTTGGGAAGGCCTTCCCTAACAACGCCCCTAACCCCTTTCATCTCAACATCCAGCATCACGACATCAGGCAACATACTGCGTGTAGATGAGTTCAGCATTTTAAAAGAAACTCTACCAACACAAGGTATGTGTTATACTTTATTCATTCATATAACGTAATTGACAATTTATTAACTGTATCTTTTGCAAGCTACATAAAATTCCAGTGTTCACATTAGAAGGACTGGCAATTGCCCCAGAAGTGTATCGCTGTGGGGTTAAGAACCTATTCATATTTATGACAACAGTAAAACCTAAGAAGGCCTGAAACACTTCCTTAAGTTTCCCAGCTGGTCTAGTCCCAATGGTAGCAAGACTGGTCGAGTAGCGTAATGTTGATGAAGAAATGTATGTTCAGCTTCACCGAAAGTTTCAAAACAAAAATTATTGTTTTGAAGAAAATTTTTAAAAAAAATTATGTTTATAAAAAAAAATAATTAAAATTTTTTTTTTAATTTTATTAATTAATTAATTACAATCAATTAATTAATATAGGGCTGTGAAGTTTTAAAAGGTGTAATGCTCTTCTGAAAATTTTTATTAGAGTTTTGGTATACTTTAAATAAACTATCACCACTCATAAGACTGTCTTCAAACCAATCGATACATGTTTACCTTTTTATTTTTTAGGTTATCTTCACTTATAGGTGGTAAAGTCCTGATAGATTATTAATTATAATTATATTAATGATAACTAGTAATATTTATGAAATGAAGAACTATTTAGTGTTGAAGAATATTAATGTTTTATTAATTAATAGCAATTTGACTCTTATCGATTATTATCGACTCTCAGGATATCGAAAAAATTACAAAGTATATTATATAAAAATTATACAGGGTTCTTTAAACAGCCAATTATTATCAAAGTCAGAGAAATCGGGCCAATATTTAAAAAGTATAACGTTACAACAAATTAATAATTATTACTAAATACAAACATTGAATAATAATTTGAAAATAAAATAATTGTTTTCACCGACCGCTGGGTTGAACTAGGAGGCGTTGACCTGGCGATGACGACCAATATTGCAAATGGCTGGCGTGAAGTTAGTAAAATGTCATTCGTATATTCGACGTTCCAAATAAAAGATTTTCCTGTAGTATTCCTGTTCTGGTGTCTGCGAATCTCTTGTTAAATGTTGTGGAGTGTCTAGTGTACTGTTTCTGGGTTGTATTTAGTGTATCCGTATAATTATTAGTTCAAACACTTTTCCCGATTCCGTCACTAATTTGGGTTAATGTATTATACAGTTTTCTAGTGTTTTGTAGTGTTTTTCGGAGTAGATATGTAATGTTCTGTGTTATGGAGTGTTTCTTGATTGTTTCTGTTATAATATGAGAGTTCTAGAAGAATTTTACAAATCACTCGCGATTTCACAATAACGTACTATACACTCGCTTTATATGACCATTATAAGTTAGGTTAGGCACGTTACAAAACGTTTGTCATGTTATCCGTTCAAATACCAATAATTAACTAACTGTTTCCTCCAGTTTCAATTAAACTCTTAGCCAATATAATATTATTCTTAACATTGTTCAAATATATTTTCATATCCTGTGCACACTTTAATATTTCACTATATAAATACCTAAACTTGGTTATTTATCAATTTTATTCACTAGATGTTATTTAAATTAATCTTTCAGTTCATTCAGCTTATTTTCAGATTAAATAATGCCGTTTTATAGTGTTTTCTGTCCAAAAAATAGTAATTTTACTTTCAGTTTGGTATACTCTGAAAAGTCAAAACATCAAAATTTACTTCCTGTCATTATATAAATTCAGCCATTTTATCAGTTATATTTAATATTAATAATCCTATATTGTATTAAAAGGTTCATATTCCCTTATTTTCTGGTAATTAATTGAATTAGTTGTATTCTGAAACATTATTCTGGAATATATGACTCCCATGTCCAAATTTCTGAGTTTAGTCATTTTCATTTTTATTTATAATTCTGAATATATTTATTAAAAGCTCTCTAAATGGTATGTGCAATTATATGGCATGATCTCAAGTTTATTTTGTCTAAACCCCTTTTGTTTATTCGCATTTAAATGATTAATTTCTCTGTTTTGATGAAGTTTGGTTTCCATTCTTTTGGCCTATGATTTTTTAACAATTTTTCTTACAAAATATTTTACAAACAATATATGATGTGTGATACCCTCTCTGACTTTTACATATAGTATTATAAATTAAACATGTTTTCAAATTACACAATAACAATTAGTATTGGTTACAATACAAATAATAGTTAAAACAAATAAAGAATATTTTTTTAAATAAATGGTTGTCTTCAAGTCAGACATTTTACAACAAAATCCTTATTTCTAACATGGAAATATGGTTTACAGAAAAAGGTTTTTTACTAACTAACATCTTAATTACTTCCTACTATTTACAAGTAGTAATTATTTTTATAGTTCTGATGTTAGTTGTATCAGACCCAAACAAATGGCCTTATATCTAATAAATTTTTAAACATTCTTTTACTATATACATAAAAACCTTATATTTATATTCTTATTTCTAACTATTATTATAAGTAGGATTCTACAGTTTTTATACCGTCTTTTACACATTGTCTTTGGGGAATTGTACCCTGTCATTAATAAATAAATAGCATAAATTGTTCAAAAAGTATTATGAAATGTTTTTCTTTTTGCATATAAAACAAAATGTTATTTTAAACAGATTTATGTCTTATGAACAACATATTGTCACAGTACACATTTCAAGCCATTGAAAATTGCATATTTCATTGCATTCAATGTTTGTGATTGCCAAGAATGAAACACAAGGTTCATTTTCTATAGTACCCAAAACTATCACTGGTTCACTTTGCACTTTTATATTATGTTATTGCTAAATGGTCGTATAGTCTTTTTAACACAATAAATTGGTTAGCGTTTTTTCAATGGAGATTTGTTCCATGGGTACTATATTATTGTTTCATCTTAGTTCACAGGCAACTTTTACTTTATACACTTCTCTCTCTTAAATTTATATACATGTGGTTTTTATTTCGTTATACTTTTATTTTTAAATATTTATTTTGGGGATATAGGGATTTGGGTGTCTTTTATAAGAGCATGACATCTTCTTCAGGATGCTGCCTTCTTCTTCTTTCATCAGTCTTCTTTTCTCCTGCCTTCTGGGACTGGTATCTTCTCCATCTTCTTCTTGATGCCATCAGGTTTCTTGGGATCTTCTCCATCTTCTTCTTTATTTTAGAAATACACAACCTGTATTGGTTGATCTTGGCTTATTTTAGGGTTTCTATTCTATTTATTCTCCCTCGTTGTGGGTTTGGTCATATTCTGTACTGCTTGGTTATACTTTTTTACCTTCCTGGGTTATACCTTGAAAACCTTTGGTTGAGACTGGTCTTGGATGACTCATCACTAGTAACTCCTTTTATTTGAACTTGTATTTTCTTTATAATAATGATTTCTTTCCACAGTTGCTATGAATTAATCTATTTATATTAAACTTAATGCTTTCTTCCAAATTTAAATATTATAACTTCATTATTCTAATGATCAATTGCCATTCAATATTATGCTTATATCTGTCACGCTACAGATTGCTCTCCTCCAGAAGTAATTATTTCAGACATGTTTATGGATGAAATAATTTCTTATGATAATTTCATCATTTCTTATAATTCATTTTCTTCTCCATTTTTATATCGACTTTTTTATAATTAGAGTTTAATTAATTTTATAGATATGGTTACTTGTCTTACTACTGATCCTTTTCGGATAGTTAGTGTCTTCTGAGATATATTATAATTGTAATACATTTTCTTTCTATATCAACTTCGTGTTGCATCCTTGGGATATTAATTCCCTAACATTCCCTATCACGTGGGCTGGGGCAGATCAGAGGGGCACTGTACGCTACTTCTCTGCTGGCCATACACCACTTCTATAAATTGAGTACAGAGGCATATCCATCCCTGCTCAAAAACATAATGCTGCTGGAATTATCTTCAGTCAGTCATCGAATAAATAAATAAAAAGTAGTCTCATTTTCGACTAATAAAAATATCTTTGGATTCTCCACTTCGTAGTCTCTCAGATTATCTCACATTTTCTATCTTAATAAATCTTCATAATCATTATTATACTCATTACATATATATTTTTTCAAAACTCTTAACTTGTCTGATATATTTAATTTAATTATGGTTGAAAACCTTTCTTTTAATAATTCTGGTTACTGTTTACAGTGTAACTCTCTTTCTTCTCCATCTGAATTCTCTTTATATTTTCTTCTGGTTACTCATAGTATTAGTATGGTCTTTATATATAGTCTTTCTTATTCATTATTTGAATGGTCTTAATATATTATATTTAATTTTTTAACATTGTATCTTTACATTAGATATACAGGTTGTTATATTGATCATTTTATTTAAACATTTTGGTTCTTTCCTTTCTCTTAGAGAGTTATTAATCTGCCTTCGCATTCATTAACATTAATTCATTTATATCATATTTCATGTGGTATTTCTTCTCTTTGCATTTCATATAGGTCTTATTATTATCATTGGTTCAAAATCATCTTCTCCATATGTTTGGTATGAGTTGTTCTTCTTTGCTCTTAATTAACTGTTTTCATTATCGTTTCATAGGTAATTAGCCTCTTTGCTTCCAAATTTTTTCTTCTCAATTCAATTATAATTGACACTTAATTATTGTTTGGAACTTGGTTAGTTTTAATGTAAAATTCAAACTATTCTTTTTATTTATTGAAAAAATATTTCTCATAAATCCTTGTAATATGTTGATCTTATCTTGTTTCAAAGTTCTGACGTTCTATCAACATTCAAATTCTGTTTAATTCATTTATTCCCAGAATTGTTTCATTCAGAATTGTTTATAGTACTGTTATCTTACTATTATTTCTGAATGTTTTGGTATTTTTCCAAAATCAAATTCTTCTTAATTATTTACCATAAAGTTTTCTCATAAACTTAGTTGTAGTAAGTTGGTCTTACTTCATTTTTAAATTTTTTGTATAATTAAGTTCAAAATTCTCTCTCTTTCTCTTTCTTCCATAAAGTTTTGTTCTAAATTATCAGGTTGTAGTAAAATGTACTTACATATTTTAGAATAAGTTATATTCAAAATTCTTTCTTCCATAAAGTTTGTTCCAAAATTATTAGGTTGTAGTAAGATGTACTTACATATTTTTAGAATTTTTTAAATTAAATTAAAAAATTCTTCTTCTTTTAATTCTCCAGAATGTTCTTCTCAAAATATTAGGTTGCAAGATGTACTTACATTATTTTAGAATTTTTAAAATATTAAATTAAAAAATTCTTCTTCTTTTAATTCTCCAGAATGTTCTTTTCAAAATAGTAGGTTGTAAGATGTACTTACATTATTTCAGAATTTTTAAAATTAAATTCAAAATTCTAAAACTCACAACTCATTCTTCATAATATTTCTTCATAGAAGCTTGATTGTACACTCCTTTGATTTTTCCTGAAACGATTTCCTTCAACTCATATGTATTGTTATGCTTATCATTTACCACAACATATGGTTATATATTGTACTCTACACTGGACCATATTATTTATACTTTAATAAGTTGATCTCCACTTTTTCTTTTCTTTTATATACCCAGGAAGATGGACGATTTTCTTTATGTCGTTCCATTGCTCATATTCTTATTTGTCATGTTCATTTTCTTAAATAGTCTTCATTCATAAAACCCAGTTTTGTTTCTATTTTTATTCTTCATATCATTTCCTTTCAATGATATTTATTCCGTCTCCTTCACCATTGTTTTTCGCCGTAGTCGGTTATCATGATCTCTGTCCCTTTTCTTGATGGTGTGTGGTATCTGTGTCAACCAGGGTCCATCATCTCGGTTGCTCTTATAAAATTTACCCTAGGGCGCGACACTCGGTTATTACTATTGCTATTATTGTTATTACTAAAATTATTATTATAGTAATTTCGGTTAGGTGGGTAAGGGCTGTCACCATTATTGTTGGGATATGGATTTCTCTGACTGTATGGGACATTATTATTTTGTTGATAAAAATTGTTTCTATTATTTGGGTAGGGGTTGTTATTCCTTACGCCATTAAAATTACCGTTAAACTGGTTATTACGCGGCGGGTTGTTAGGGCCGTCGTAATTATTGGGCTGGTTCCGGTTACTTGTATGGTTATTACCGTTATTGGGGTAGGTAGTCGGTCTCGCTTCTGGTCTCTCATTTCTCTTCCTGCTCTGCCGATAATACTCTTCGTTCTCGTATCCCTCTAGTAACTCGGTCATTCCCTGGATCGTCTTGATCTGACTACCTCTCCGGGCCCTGATAATGTCCTCATCATAGTGATACGATATCTTGTTCACTAAACATTCTTCTGGGATTGCTGGCTCAAGGTGTTTTGCCATACACACCTTCCCCAAGAAATATGCCGTCATACTGCTACCTAATTGTGACCTGTATCTTCCATTACAAATATTGTCACGGATCAAGTTCTGGGTGGTCTCAGACCAGTATTTTGTCTTAAACATTTTCTGGAACTGTTGGTAGTCGGAAATTTCACTCCGGTTGGCCATCCACCAATTATCTGTTATGTCTCGGAAAGACTCGTCGAATATCTCCCTGCTATGGCTCCATTGGGTAATTTTATGCTTGGTCAAATATTCTTCTACCCTAGCTAGGAACTCCATCGGCTTGCGTTTGTATTGCCGGAAGTTGAGCCACTCTCGGCTTTCGTTGACAGGCAATCCGGTGAAATGAGTCGGTCTGTTCCTTATTGCTTCCATCTCCTCTCGGCTCTGTCGCACCTGACCGGTGATACTGGCCACGGTCTCTTGTATATCGTTACATCGTTCTGTGACTTGGTCGCGTACTTTTCCGAATTCTTCTTGATTTTCCTTTCTCTGTTCTTCTACCTTCCTACGACTATGTTCTTCAATATTTGTGAACTTGATGTTCACCACTTCTTTAAACTCATGCACCTCCTTTTCGGTCTGGTTGCACTTTCCATCAATCTCTCGAATCTGTCGATTGACCATTATATTTTCTTCTTCCATCTTCTTATTCATCGCTTTTTTGTTAACGTTGATTTCTTTATTCAGTTCTTCTCGCAACAATTCCATCCTTTTGTCCAGTTTGTCCAAATTCTCCTGATTGACTTCTCTTAATTCTTCTCTCAGAATTTGATTGTCCTCTCTCAATTCTTCCAATTTCTCCCCCATCTTCTCTTCCAACTTCTTGTTATCTTCTTTCAACTCTTCCTTCAATTATCGGTTGTTCTTCTCTATCTTCTTCCTGGTTTCATCGATTTTCTGATTAGTATTCTCAATTTTATTAGTCAATTCTTCTTTAGTCGCCTTGAATTCTTCTTTGAACGATTGGTTGTCTTCCTTCAATCCTTCTAACTTCTTCCCCATCTCTTCTTCCATCTTCTTGTTGTCTTCCTTCAAATCTTCTATGTTCTGGTTCATCCCCGTCAACTCTTCTTTTGTGGATTGATTATCCTTCTTCAATTCTTCCATCTTCTTGCTGTTTTCTTCCATCTTCTTGTTCATCCCACTCAATTCTTCTTTTGTTTTTTCTATTTTATTTCCCAAATCTTCTTTTAAAGACTGGTTGTCTCCCTTCAACTCTTCAAATTTCTTATTTGTTTCTTCCTTGCCGGATTTGATATCTTCTTTCAAAGACTGACTATCTTCTTTCCTTTCCTTATTACTTTCGTCTATCTTCTTGTCCATGTTTTTATTTATTTCTTTACTCATTTCCATCATCATTCTTCTGAGCATTTCATGTAATCTCTCATCCTCCGTCCGTTTTGGTTTTTCCAATCGTTCCTCCTGGACATTGACTTCCTCTGTCTGAGTAGGCATCTCAGGTTGTTCCCCTGGTTGTTCATATTGTTTGGACAACACTGGTGGCAACGAACTTTCCGCGTCTATTGGTGTTGCTTCCTTGTTGTCCATGTCAACTTCTATTTCTTTCTCGGCCTCCGCCGCCCGTTTCTTAGATGTTGCACGTCGTTGCATTTTCCCTTGAAATTCTCTGGCTTTGTAGCTGTTGCCTAGCTCCAACTAGTGATTGGGCAGAATGTATTGGCCTTCCAATCGCTAATTAAAGCCCCTAAAGTTGTGCGCCAATTTGTAATAAAATAAATAAGTTGTAATGTAATATGTTTAATTGGTGTTTAATTGGTGTGGCTCTCGTCGTCTTACTGGCCTGAAACACTTCCTTAAGTTTCCCAGCTGGTCTAGTCCCAATGGTAGCAAGACTGGTCGAGTAGCGTAATGTTGATGAAGAAATGTATGTTCAGCTTCACCGAAAGTTTCAAAACAAAAATTATTGTTTTGAAGAAAATTTTTAAAAAAAATTATGTTTATAAAAAAAAATAATTAAAATTTTTTTTTTAATTTTATTAATTAATTAATTACAATCAATTAATTAATATAGGGCTGTGAAGTTTTAAAAGGTGTAATGCTCTTCTGAAAATTTTTATTGGAGTTTTGGTATACTTTAAATAAACTATCACCACTCATAAGACTGTCTTCAAACCAATCGATACATGTTTACCTTTTTATTTTTTAGGTTATCTTCACTTATAGGTGGTAAAGTCCTGATAGATTATTAATTATAATTATATTAATGATAACTAGTAATATTTATGAAATGAAGAACTATTTAGTGTTGAAGAATATTAATGTTTTATTAATTAATAGCAATTTGACTCTTATCGATTATTATCGACTCTCAGGATATCGAAAAAATTACAAAGTATATTATATAAAAATTATACAGGGTTCTTTAAACAGCCAATTATTATCAAAGTCAGAGAAATCGGGCCAATATTTAAAAAGTATAACGTTACAACAAATTAATAATTATTACTAAATACAAACATTGAATAATAATTTGAAAATAAAATAATTGTTTTCACCGACCGCTGGGTTGAACTAGGAGGCGTTGACCTGGCGATGACGACCAATATTGCAAATGGCTGGCGTGAAGTTAGTAAAATGTCATTCGTATATTCGACGTTCCAAATAAAAGATTTTCCTGTAGTATTCCTGTTCTGGTGTCTGCGAATCTCTTGTTAAATGTTGTGGAGTGTCTAGTGTACTGTTTCTGGGTTGTATTTAGTGTATCCGTATAATTATTAGTTCAAACACTTTTCCCGATTCCGTCACTAATTTGGGTTAATGTATTATACAGTTTTCTAGTGTTTTGTAGTGTTTTTCGGAGTAGATATGTAATGTTCTGTGTTATGGAGTGTTTCTTGATTGTTTCTGTTATAATATGAGAGTTCTAGAAGAATTTTACAAATCACTCGCGATTTCACAATAACGTACTATACACTCGCTTTATATGACCATTATAAGTTAGGTTAGGCACGTTACAAAACGTTTGTCATGTTATCCGTTCAAATACCAATAATTAACTAACTGTTTCCTCCAGTTTCAATTAAACTCTTAGCCAATATAATATTATTCTTAACATTGTTCAAATATATTTTCATATCCTGTGCACACTTTAATATTTCACTATATAAATACCTAAACTTGGTTATTTATCAATTTTATTCACTAGATGTTATTTAAATTAATCTTTCAGTTCATTCAGCTTATTTTCAGATTAAATAATGCCGTTTTATAGTGTTTTCTGTCCAAAAAATAGTAATTTTACTTTCAGTTTGGTATACTCTGAAAAGTCAAAACATCAAAATTTACTTCCTGTCATTATATAAATTCAGCCATTTTATCAGTTATATTTAATATTAATAATCCTATATTGTATTAAAAGGTTCATATTCCCTTATTTTCTGGTAATTAATTGAATTAGTTGTATTCTGAAACATTATTCTGGAATATATGACTCCCATGTCCAAATTTCTGAGTTTAGTCATTTTCATTTTTATTTATAATTCTGAATATATTTATTAAAAGCTCTCTAAATGGTATGTGCAATTATATGGCATGATCTCAAGTTTATTTTGTCTAAACCCCTTTTGTTTATTCGCATTTAAATGATTAATTTCTCTGTTTTGATGAAGTTTGGTTTCCATTCTTTTGGCCTATGATTTTTTAACAATTTTTCTTACAAAATATTTTACAAACAATATATGATGTGTGATACCCTCTCTGACTTTTACATATAGTATTATAAATTAAACATGTTTTCAAATTACACAATAACAATTAGTATTGGTTACAATACAAATAATAGTTAAAACAAATAAAGAATATTTTTTTAAATAAATGGTTGTCTTCAAGTCAGACATTTTACAACAAAATCCTTATTTCTAACATGGAAATATGGTTTACAGAAAAAGGTTTTTTACTAACTAACATCTTAATTACTTCCTACTATTTACAAGTAGTAATTATTTTTATAGTTCTGATGTTAGTTGTATCAGACCCAAACAAATGGCCTTATATCTAATAAATTTTTAAACATTCTTTTACTATATACATAAAAACCTTATATTTATATTCTTATTTCTAACTATTATTATAAGTAGGATTCTACAGTTTTTATACCGTCTTTTACACATTGTCTTTGGGGAATTGTACCCTGTCATTAATAAATAAATAGCATAAATTGTTCAAAAAGTATTATGAAATGTTTTTCTTTTTGCATATAAAACAAAATGTTATTTTAAACAGATTTATGTCTTATGAACAACATATTGTCACAGTACACATTTCAAGCCATTGAAAATTGCATATTTCATTGCATTCAATGTTTGTGATTGCCAAGAATGAAACACAAGGTTCATTTTCTATAGTACCCAAAACTATCACTGGTTCACTTTGCACTTTTATATTATGTTATTGCTAAATGGTCGTATAGTCTTTTTAACACAATAAATTGGTTAGCGTTTTTTCAATGGAGATTTGTTCCATGGGTACTATATTATTGTTTCATCTTAGTTCACAGGCAACTTTTACTTTATACACTTCTCTCTCTTAAATTTATATACATGTGGTTTTTATTTCGTTATACTTTTATTTTTAAATATTTATTTTGGGGATATAGGGATTTGGGTGTCTTTTATAAGAGCATGACATCTTCTTCAGGATGCTGCCTTCTTCTTCTTTCATCAGTCTTCTTTTCTCCTGCCTTCTGGGACTGGTATCTTCTCCATCTTCTTCTTGATGCCATCAGGTTTCTTGGGATCTTCTCCATCTTCTTCTTTATTTTAGAAATACACAACCTGTATTGGTTGATCTTGGCTTATTTTAGGGTTTCTATTCTATTTATTCTCCCTCGTTGTGGGTTTGGTCATATTCTGTCCTGCTTGGTTATACTTTTTTACCTTCCTGGGTTATACCTTGAAAACCTTTGGTTGAGACTGGTCTTGGATTACTCATCACTAGTAACTCCTTTTATTTGAACTTGTATTTTCTTTATAATAATGATTTCTTTCCACAGTTGGAAAGAAAGTGATTTCTTTCTTGATGCCATCAGGTTTCTTGGGATCTTCTCCATCTTCTTCTTTATTTTAGAAATACACAACCTGTATTGGTTGATCTTGGCTTATTTTAGGGTTTCTATTCTATTTATTCTCCCTCGTTGTGGGTTTGGTCATATTCTGTACTGCTTGGTTATACTTTTTTACCTTCCTGGGTTATACCTTGAAAACCTTTGGTTGAGACTGGTCTTGGATGACTCATCACTAGTAACTCCTTTTATTTGAACTTGTATTTTCTTTATAATAATGATTTCTTTCCACAGTTGCTATGAATTAATCTATTTATATTAAACTTAATGCTTTCTTCCAAATTTAAATATTATAACTTCATTATTCTAATGATCAATTGCCATTCAATATTATGCTTATATCTGTCACGCTACAGATTGCTCTCCTCCAGAAGTAATTATTTCAGACATGTTTATGGATGAAATAATTTCTTATGATAATTTCATCATTTCTTATAATTCATTTTCTTCTCCATTTTTATATCGACTTTTTTATAATTAGAGTTTAATTAATTTTATAGATATGGTTACTTGTCTTACTACTGATCCTTTTCGGATAGTTAGTGTCTTCTGAGATATATTATAATTGTAATACATTTTCTTTCTATATCAACTTCGTGTTGCATCCTTGGGATATTAATTCCCTAACATTCCCTATCACGTGGGCTGGGGCAGATCAGAGGGGCACTGTACGCTACTTCTCTGCTGGCCATACACCACTTCTATAAATTGAGTACAGAGGCATATCCATCCCTGCTCAAAAACATAATGCTGCTGGAATTATCTTCAGTCAGTCATCGAATAAATAAATAAAAAGTAGTCTCATTTTCGACTAATAAAAATATCTTTGGATTCTCCACTTCGTAGTCTCTCAGATTATCTCACATTTTCTATCTTAATAAATCTTCATAATCATTATTATACTCATTACATATATATTTTTTCAAAACTCTTAACTTGTCTGATATATTTAATTTAATTATGGTTGAAAACCTTTCTTTTAATAATTCTGGTTACTGTTTACAGTGTAACTCTCTTTCTTCTCCATCTGAATTCTCTTTACATTTTCTTCTGGTTACTCATAGTATTAGTATGGTCTTTATATATAGTCTTTCTTATTCATTATTTGAATGGTCTTAATATATTATATTTAATTTTTTAACATTGTATCTTTACATTAGATATACAGGTTGTTATATTGATCATTTTATTTAAACATTTTGGTTCTTTCCTTTCTCTTAGAGAGTTATTAATCTGCCTTCGCATTCATTAACATTAATTCATTTATATCATATTTCATGTGGTATTTCTTCTCTTTGCATTTCATATAGGTCTTATTATTATCATTGGTTCAAAATCATCTTCTCCATATGTTTGGTATGAGTTGTTCTTCTTTGCTCTTAATTAACTGTTTTCATTATCGTTTCATAGGTAATTAGCCTCTTTGCTTCCAAATTTTTTCTTCTCAATTCAATTATAATTGACACTTAATTATTGTTTGGAACTTGGTTAGTTTTAATGTAAAATTCAAACTATTCTTTTTATTTATTGAAAAAATATTTCTCATAAATCCTTGTAATATGTTGATCTTATCTTGTTTCAAAGTTCTGACGTTCTATCAACATTCAAATTCTGTTTAATTCATTTATTCCCAGAATTGTTTCATTCAGAATTGTTTATAGTACTGTTATCTTACTATTATTTCTGAATGTTTTGGTATTTTTCCAAAATCAAATTCTTCTTAATTATTTACCATAAAGTTTTCTCATAAACTTAGTTGTAGTAAGTTGGTCTTACTTCATTTTTAAATTTTTTGTATAATTAAGTTCAAAATTCTCTCTCTTTCTCTTTCTTCCATAAAGTTTTGTTCTAAATTATCAGGTTGTAGTAAAATGTACTTACATATTTTAGAATAAGTTATATTCAAAATTCTTTCTTCCATAAAGTTTGTTCCAAAATTATTAGGTTGTAGTAAGATGTACTTACATATTTTTAGAATTTTTTAAATTAAATTAAAAAATTCTTCTTCTTTTAATTCTCCAGAATGTTCTTCTCAAAATATTAGGTTGCAAGATGTACTTACATTATTTTAGAATTTTTAAAATATTAAATTAAAAAATTCTTCTTCTTTTAATTCTCCAGAATGTTCTTTTCAAAATAGTAGGTTGTAAGATGTACTTACATTATTTCCGAATTTTTAAAATTAAATTCAAAATTCTAAAACTCACAACTCATTCTTCATAATATTTCTTCATAGAAGCTTGATTGTACACTCCTTTGATTTTTCCTGAAACGATTTCCTTCAACTCATATGTATTGTTATGCTTATCATTTACCACAACATATGGTTATATATTGTACTCTACACTGGACCATATTATTTATACTTTAATAAGTTGATCTCCACTTTTTCTTTTCTTTTATATACCCAGGAAGATGGACGATTTTCTTTATGTCGTTCCATTGCTCATATTCTTATTTGTCATGTTCATTTTCTTAAATAGTCTTCATTCATAAAACCCAGTTTTGTTTCTATTTTTATTCTTCATATCATTTCCTTTCAATGATATTTATTCCGTCTCCTTCACCATTGTTTTTCGCCGTAGTCGGTTATCATGATCTCTGTCCCTTTTCTTGATGGTGTGTGGTATCTGTGTCAACCAGGGTCCATCATCTCGGTTGCTCTTATAAAATTTACCCTAGGGCGCGACACTCGGTTATTACTATTGCTATTATTGTTATTACTAAAATTATTATTATAGTAATTTCGGTTAGGTGGGTAAGGGCTGTCACCATTATTGTTGGGATATGGATTTCTCTGACTGTATGGGACATTATTATTTTGTTGATAAAAATTGTTTCTATTATTTGGGTAGGGGTTGTTATTCCTTACGCCATTAAAATTACCGTTAAACTGGTTATTACGCGGCGGGTTGTTAGGGCCGTCGTAATTATTGGGCTGGTTCCGGTTACTTGTATGGTTATTACCGTTATTGGGGTAGGTAGTCGGTCTCGCTTCTGGTCTCTCATTTCTCTTCCTGCTCTGCCGATAATACTCTTCGTTCTCGTATCCCTCTAGTAACTCGGTCATTCCCTGGATCGTCTTGATCTGACTACCTCTCCGGGCCCTGATAATGTCCTCATCATAGTGATACGATATCTTGTTCACTAAACATTCTTCTGGGATTGCTGGCTCAAGGTGTTTTGCCATACACACCTTCCCCAAGAAATATGCCGTCATACTGCTACCTAATTGTGACCTGTATCTTCCATTACAAATATTGTCACGGATCAAGTTCTGGGTGGTCTCAGACCAGTATTTTGTCTTAAACATTTTCCGGAACTGTTGGTAGTCGGAAATTTCACTCCGGTTGGCCATCCACCAATTATCTGTTATGTCTCGGAAAGACTCGTCGAATATCTCCCTGCTATGGCTCCATTGGGTAATTTTATGCTTGGTCAAATATTCTTCTACCCTAGCTAGGAACTCCATCGGCTTGCGTTTGTATTGCCGGAAGTTGAGCCACTCTCGGCTTTCGTTGACAGGCAATCCGGTGAAATGAGTCGGTCTGTTCCTTATTGCTTCCATCTCCTCTCGGCTCTGTCGCACCTGACCGGTGATACTGGCCACGGTCTCTTGTATATCGTTACATCGTTCTGTGACTTGGTCGCGTACTTTTCCGAATTCTTCTTGATTTTCCTTTCTCTGTTCTTCTACCTTCCTACGACTATGTTCTTCAATATTTGTGAACTTGATGTTCACCACTTCTTTAAACTCATGCACCTCCTTTTCGGTCTGGTTGCACTTTCCATCAATCTCTCGAATCTGTCGATTGACCATTATATTTTCTTCTTCCATCTTCTTATTCATCGCTTTTTTGTTAACGTTGATTTCTTTATTCAGTTCTTCTCGCAACAATTCCATCCTTTTGTCCAGTTTGTCCAAATTCTCCTGATTGACTTCTCTTAATTCTTCTCT